>OY747710.1:32490499-32822999 GCA_963556495.2 Valencia hispanica
CTTTGTCAAATATTTCTACAGAGGTGAGGCTTGTAAAACGGATACTGGAAAAACAAACTGGGTGGAGGAACATACTGATTGATTGGATGCATAAACAGATTAGGGACAGTTAAACAAAATGAATGAATAAACAGACAGAAGGATGGACGAATGGTTGAAAAGAATAGATGGATGAATACAACATTTGGACAAAAGCCTAGTGCATAAAGCCGATAAACACATAACTCTCCATGCTCTACTTTTTATTTTTTTCATAATTAAGACTTAAATCAAATTCTAAACTTTTCCAGACTGCATAGGATCCAGATAAAATACAAAAGCTTCTTCTAACACAAACATAAATCTGACATTCTATGCAGCACTAAACTTGTAAAAAACAAAAACTAAAATGAAGGAGTAGAGCAGCAGAGATAGAAGCACATTGAATGAATGGAGAAAACATCTCCCTTTTGACATAAGTGTCAAAAGGGAGATATCTGATCTGTTAATTCTTGATGTTTTTTCTTAATCTGTTGTACTTCCCTTTTCCCCCCTAGGGTGTGTTTTCTCATCTCCCAGTTTCCCCTGTTCATCACTCTGCCTTTTCTTCCCTGCCTTTTTTTATTATTCTCTCTCATGTTTGTCTTCAAGTTTCTCTAGGTATACTTTCTGCTTAGCATGAACATGAAAGAAACCCCTGCTGTAACGGCTAACAGATTTTTGTTCTCAGATAAGATGTAGAAAAGCGGATGATGTTCTCCATTTTTTCACATGTTGTGCTTTTTTTTTTTAAAGGTTTTTGTGGCCACAGTGGCCTTTATTGAAAGTGGAAAGGCTTACAGAAAGGGGAGAGAAACAGGGGGAGAGACATTCGGCAAATGTCCCTGGGCCGGAATTGAACCTGGGACAACCTCATCGAGGATTAAGGCCTCTGAACATGGGGTGCCCGTCTTAACCCACTGTGCCACGAGACACCCCATGTTGTGCATTTTTTAAAAAAGGTTGTTATAAATGCTTTTACTCATAATATGAAGGTACATGCTCATATATACAATGTGAGAGATGCTATTCAGAAATATGTAGACCTTCATTTTCTCACTGTAGGTAGTCTATTTTCAAAACCAGAGCATACCTGCTAATTAAAGCCCTGATTTTAAGATCACCTTTAGGGCCAGGATGCATTATGCTTCTTGTAGTCACAATGAGTAAACCTGTTAGTGGAAAAAGCTAAACAGTCATATATATGTGCATGGTGCATAAAAGAGATTTACAGTGCAACTTACTTCTCCAGAGCGGTTGCTACATCCTGAAGACCCTGAGGGCTGGTGTTGTTCTTATCCCAGATTACGGTCCTGTGCAAAAAAAAAGAAGCACATTACTAAAATCACAGGAATTAATGCACATGTACATTAGTTTTCAGTGCATAGAATTTAATCAAAATTCATATGAAAGAAACATAAGTCAACAAATTTGCATTTTGATCAACTTCTATTTTGTAAATCACTGTAATGCTTTGAGGTAGCTACAATGTATTTAAGTCTTTTATAGGGTTTTATTGTTATGCTTATCAAAAACTCCTTCAACAATAAGAACATTTTATGTGAGCACAGCATTTGCAATAAGAGGCAAGATGACATAGTCAGTGCATTAATAAAGAACTAATTATATGAGCTATACCAACACGTAATTCCCCTCTGGGATCAATAAAGTATTTTTGAATTGAATTGAATTGAATATAGAAGCATTAGTTGAATAAGTCTATAGTTGACAGACATGTGAGATGGTCTATTGTTCCCGAACACACTATATATCACCTGAGTTTGGAGTTGATTTGCAATGCCTTCGCCAGCATCTTGGCTCCCATGTCCCCCATGGCGTTTCCGCTGATGTCCAGCCTGGTGAGCGTGGAGTTGCTGCCGAGGGCGTTGAGAACGATGGTTAGGTCACTTTTGAGTCTGGAGTCTGCTAAAGACAGAGACGTAAGGGGCTGGGGTGGAAGGGGAAAAGTGTGGAGTGAAAGGGTAGAGAACAATAAATCAAATTGCAATATCTACATCCGAAAGAACTGCTAGGGAACAATATTAATAGGCTAAAATATTTCAGGTGCCATGAAATGATTTGGCTCTGCTTTGGCCATTTGGAAAACTCTTCAGCTTCTCCAGAAGAGTACAGCGAAAGCATGGTTATATCAATGCACCCCTTTCAAAATCTAGTCTATTTGAGCACTCCATTAACGCTACAATGAAGCAAGACAAGATGGGAAAAATATTACAGAAAAAAAATAGTTGAATATGACGGAAAACGTTCTTCAAAAATATTAAAGAAGTCTAGGTAATTACTTCCAAAGTAAGAGCAATCCTTCTCAGTAATCATTAATCACATATGGGTGAAATCAGACTTTTACAAACGCCGTTTAAAAGGGAAACAATTCTTTCTTAAGTCACAGTTTGACTTTGAGTCAGACTTAATCTTTCCTGGTCAGAAAGAATAACAGAATAATAAGAGGCAATTTGAAGAAAAAAAAAAGTTTAATTGCTTTCTTCAATGTCAGAAGTTTACTCACATTTTTTTAGTGTTTGGTAGAATTGCCTTTAAACTGTATGACTTGGGTCGAACATTTTGAGTATCCTACCACAAGCTTCTCATAAGAGTTTGCTGGAATTTTGGCCCTTTCTTTAGACCGGTTTGTAGGCCGTCTTGCTGGCACACCTTTTAAACCCTGCTCTCAAATTTTCTATGGGACTGAGTTTAGGACTTAATGATGGTAAGTTCTAAACATTAACTTTGTTGTCTTTAAGCCACTTTGTTCATAATTTGGCTGTGTGCTTAGGGACACAGTTGGTTTGGAAGACCTGTTTCTGCCCAAACCTTGACTTCCTTTCTGATGTGTTCAGATGTTGCTTCAATATTTCCACATAGTATTCTTCTCCTAAACTATCTTTTTAGAGATGCTCGTTTCATTTCTAATCATAAAAAAACCATCTTGATTAAATGAGAAATTAGATAAAATCTAAATCTGGCAGGTATAAATAATTTCAGGCTTAACTGTATCTTGAAATATAAAAGTATTTGTCCTCAGGTGCATTTGCACACTGTGACCTGGCTTTTTATGTTAGCGCTGGTGTAACGGCTTCTTCCTCTCCGGGTGGCCTTTCAGTTCATGTGGGTACAGGATTTGTTTTACTGTGGATAATGACACGCTTGGACATGCAAAAACATACTAAAGAGAAACAATAACTATTTATGCAGCAATGTATTAACTGTATTTGTTTTATAAAACGGGGGAGGGAGAAACTCATAAACATGTTATCTCAACAAGCAGTCACTTAACTGCCAGGTTTGGAAGATCCCTGCTTATACCATACTTAAAAAAAATGCAATTCGCACACACAAAAGGGCAGAAATGCTCCCTCTTTTGTTCATAAATAAATTTATTCTTTATTCAAAAAATCCAACATTTCCTTGCTTGCCTCAAAATCCTCTTACATTGATTAACCATCTTCATTCACTTAAATTTTAGTTTCAATGTAGAATTATTGTTTAACTGTTTATCTGCACAGCCGAAATACCAGCTTTGTAAAGATTAACCAATCCCCCCCGCCCCCCCATCACAAATAATGATGCACCTGCATTCTCTGTGTCAAAGCACTGAGAGAGCAATTGAACTCATTGCAGCACAGAAGGACCATCAATCCATCACATCCATCATGGGGGCAGAGAAAGGAAGGCAGACACCAGAGTAAAACTTGTTACAGCTCTCATTACAGGGTGAGATAAGACAAAGCAGATGGACAGAGGACATGTAAAAGGTTAAGCTATCTTCCATGGTTAATTCTTAGCTCTCCATAGAGAGAAGGGGCTCATCACACAGGACGGTTTCCTGAAATGACAGCTTACACACTCAGAAGAACACAAGTCCTTCACTTGCTGTCCTGTACTTTGATGGCTTCACTTAAGCATCATCGATCAGTGTACAAGGCTGCACTGCACCCACAGAGAAGGTGGCTGAGAAAAGAAATACTTACTGACTCCTCCTCTTGAATCATGTGAACTAGGCCATCCAGTACTGGAGCAAGGTTTCTAATACAAACAAAACAGACAAGAGAGAAAAAGTATAGGGAAATAATTTTCCTCGACAGACGGTGGGGTGCATTGCAGGAGTATTTAGAACACTTGAACCTTTTTCAACATTTGTCAATACTTTGTAGAACCACCCTTCACTGCAAGCACAGCTATAAGTCTTGTTTGGGTATGTTGGGTGACTAGGCACCGTAAATATAATTTTGAATATAGTGGCGTATGTGGGTATGTCAGCTACTTAAAAATGAACTTGTAATAATTCATGTTGTAGTAAACAGGCCTCAGCAGCTTTAGCTGCAAATAGAATGCAATTATATTTTATTGTAAAGTTCATTTTAGTCTTAACCAGTTATACCTCCCCCATGCAAAAACCTGTACACAGTATTCCCAAAAACGCTCCTCCCCCCTGCATGCTTACTTTGACTTGATGTTGTTGAAGTTCTTTCCCAAAGACAGGTGTTTGATGGAGCGGTTCTTGGCTAACCACACAAGAAGAGTGGACAGCTCCGAGTCCAGGCCTACACAGACAGGAAGTTAAGATTATTATATATTTGTTGATCTTTTTCAAACATCTTTGGTAGTTTTTGGCTTAGTACTGTAGTACAAAAGTATTTGGGCACTGCCATCGCACCATTGTCTGAGAGATCCAGGCTGGAAATGTTTGGAATCTCTGCGATACAACCTTCAAGGATCTGGGAACCGCCTGAACGAAGCTGAAAACAACAACAAAAAAGCAGTGAGAATTAAGTAGTGTTGCTAACTCTTCATTTTAACTAGGTGATTTTAGTCTTCACCCATATTACAGCTGAAATTATGAGTTATGCAAGTTCAGTAAAGAGTAAATGTTTGTACCGATTTCAACAATAAATCACTAAACATTTACATTTATCTCAGTGTGAACACATTTGTAGAAATGATGGCAATAAAACAGCATTATTTTTTAAACACACAGACTGCATAGATATAGACAAAGAAATGAACTGGGGAGTCTGCAAAGAGTCGATTTTAGGCCTGACTGGCACCCAACTGGTTATAGGCTAGTTGGGAACTAAACAATCAGATCTTTTTCTGATCAGTGCACACATTATACTTAAGCACTACGTCATAGGACTAACTATAACAATGCTCAGGTTTAGTGACCTGTTAAAGTGTAAGGTCAAAAGAAACACAGATGGAAAAACTCTTTTTTTATGTTAATTTCTTGGTAACTCGCTTTCTCTTACACACACACGCACACACAGTGATTTGCTATGACTGTTCAAGCCATACGAAGAGAAAGGTATTATAAATGTTGCTTTTTCTTAAAATATAGTTAGTAAACAGAGATGGAAAATCTGCCACAAATTTCAGATTTGCCCGTTTTAGTCATAAATGCTTCTTATGTAAGATGTACATTTTTTAAAATTATAATCAGTAGAAGAACAAAGTGCTAAAGCAGACATGCAAATATAAATAGGGAAGAAGGAGAGGTTTATTAATAAGGCTGAGTGCATAGATACTTACACAATGGCCAAGCTTACAGAAGCATTAGGAGGAGAAAACAGCATGTCAAAGGCAAGCCAGCAATTACCAAACACGAGGCCCACAGATGCTTAATGATCATTCTTGTATTCAAACACAAACTCATCAAAGACAAACACGCTGGCATGCAAAACATGCTCAGCAGGGAGTAGCAGAAAGTCTGGATTTTTCACACCATTTTGCTCGCTCAGAGCAGCTCAGGGCCGCCTCTGTCGTACGCTTCATTACAGGCTTTGAAAAAGCATTACTTTACCCTGAAGCTTCAGTTGGGGAAGATTTTTAGAAGAAGACATCCTGTATAATTTGTATTCATGAGCTATCTTTAGTAATTTTCTGGAGCAATCTGTCTCTGCTCAAACAAGGAAGAGAGGAGATGGCAGCAAGCCTTAGTGCATCCTGTGATGAAACAGAGGGAAACTGAAGCCCGCCCCCCCCCCCTCTATTCTCTGCCTCCTCCATCACCCACTCCCTGCCGTTTGCCAACGAATCCATTATGCCTCTTGGCACTACCACTGGCCTGTCAAGTGGTTTTCAAGTGCATCCTAAAAACTCCATCAAACTGGATGAGAAATACTTTTCAAATTGATGAAAAGTGCAATCTCAAAACTTTAGCTAATAAAAGCAATTTCAACTATAATCAGAAAGAGGACAGTACAATACTCGAAACCTTGGATCCAATGATTGAGTATTCTGATTCATCCAATAAAGCTTACACCAACTAATAAGGTTTAATTATGCCATTAGCAGTATCATTGCTGATCAATCATTTCTAATGGATGTTAAGAGGTCTAATTATATAGAGGTGTTAGTGCAGCTATTATTTAGATTGAGTATCAACACAGTGAGAGCACGTTTCCAGATTTCTGTGAGCAAGTTCAGTTCTTTCATCTAGTTATTTCATGAGTGACTGTGCAGTGGGTCTTACCTCGCAGCAGCTTAGATCCAGTGAGACATCCTTCAAGCTGGGATTACTGGCCAGGCCAAGCAGAAGTGCTCTGTTTAAAGTTTACATGGCGAATACAAAGCAAAATAACTTGAATATACATAAAAGGGGGGGTTAAATATTTACAAAGTCATCTTAATGTCCAGGACTCTGGAAGATAAAGACTTTGCAAAGAGGAAAAGCCAAAGGTCTCTCTCTTTGTATGCTCCCAGATTTTGTAATGTAAAGAGAGTAGACTAAGAGCTTGATGACAAAATAAAGTTGTAAAAGGTATTAACAGCAGGGGTACCAATAAGTGTGGTACACATAATTCATCCAAAACATCTGTTTCTTAAGGTGGAATCTTTCTCCCCAACAAGTAAATCTACTCAAAATTAGGGTTGGGTAATATTTATATTTATTTTAGTGTGATATTGCCATTGCAATAAAAGATGAATATATTAAAAATAGTTTTTGTAGATCTTTACCAAGGATGCCATGTTTAAATGGGAAGGGCTCTGAAAGAGTTACAAAATTACTGAGACTCATCTAAAAGACATTCAGCTAAGATGTAAGGTGAATGAATATGAACTTGTGAATGAATTACTGTCTCACTTGAGAGCCTCTGGGGGCAGCTTGGTTCCCGACACATTGATGGAGCTGAGAGACGTAGCACTGCTGAAGAAATGCTTAAATGATGGGGGCACTTCTTTGCCTTTTCTGCACAGCCCAAAAAAAAAACAGAGACAAAATGAAATCCCTGACCTGAAATTCATAGCAGCATCAATATTTTACTGTGCTTTTCATGTAGAACAAACCTATGACACAAAGTGTATTTTATTTATCCTTTAAAAACATCTCTCTGCGTTCCACAAAACGAGACACATCATGGAAATTTGAATGAATGAGAGCAGCAAAATATTAGGAGACAGACAGAAAAAAGGGAGATGCATTCCAGAATTACAAAAGCACAAACACCAAACAATAAGGTATTTTCCCCTTGCATGTCTGGTGTAATTGCACCTGGTGACCAGCAGGTGTCACACACCAACATACTGTGATGTGCACAGTGAAGGAGCCAGACTGCAAAAAGCAAAAACGTAGCAGAAAATTCTCAGTAGTTTAAATTCTGTACAGAAAAACATACAAGGTTCAACCACATTTCTTTTATAAAATTCAAGATTCTCCAGACTTAATTTTTTAAAACATTTTCTGCAAATTTATACATTTGCGAACTAACTTGGACGACCCATTTTTCATAATCTATCATCTTGGACTTTTCAGATAAGGATTGGAGTTATCCAAGACTAAATGCTAATTCTGAAACCCAGTTTGTGAACTTTGGTACCATTACTTTGTAAAAGAAAACAAACCAGCAAAAAAAAAAAAAAAACAAGCGTCAGGGCATTAATGCTGATTTAGATGATAAAACCCCAGGTCTAGTTCAACCTAAATTTAAAGTCGTTTAGAGACCAAACAAGTGGTAAAACTGATATTTCATTCAGTGTGCATTCAGCCTCAAAGTTAAAAGCCAAAACCCCAATGGGTATAAGGTTGGTAAAAGTAACAAAGTGTACCCAATATAACATTAAGTCAATATGAAAGCCACTGAAATATTTCAGCATTATTAGAGGTGTATTTTAGAAAATGTAAGAAAGGACATTTAAAAAATTTTCCACACATTTCAAGGCTCTGTGGGGACCCTGGACATCTCTACCAGCTGAAAGAGAGCACAGCAGTCAAAAAAAGGGATGATAAAGTACAAATTATTCTAGACCAAGAATGCTGCATTTGTGGACTTTTGGTTTGGTGGCTTAAACACACCCCTTCCTTTAGCATTGTTTTGGCATTTATTCCTTTGTCAGCTATTATTTAACTCACTGGTCTCTTGTGGGTTTCATCATCTATAGAAAGATAAGTACCCACAAAAGATTTGAAAGATGCAACAGTCCTCACCCAGTTTACAACAATAAAATGTTGAGATTTATTTACCTGTGAGGGAAGATGCTTTTTGACACATTGAGAACAGAGAGGTGTTGAACTGAGCCTCGTAGCAGAGCTGAGCAAACCTGGAACACAACATAACCCACACATAACTGCAAACGTCTCTGCAACTTTGTTTTTTAGGTTTCAATGGTCACTCAGTTGGAATATGTAAACATGGTTTTCCTTGCAACGGCCATGCTGCTGTGTAGTATGAAATGTGTTCACATCTGACTGTGAAAAGACAAAATATGATTTAGGGCCTAATTGATGAGTTCAGTGACTGACAGCTGGCTACATCTCAAACTAATCAATAAACCATGGCTGGCTCTCAGACTCGCGTCAATATATCACCAACATAATTCAGACCACTTCATCGCGCAGTGACCTGCAACAACAAATTGAATGGGTGTGCAAAATTAGATTAAACCTTCTGCAACAAAGTTGTTCATGGCCAGCACGTCATTTTCCACTTAGCTACAACTCTAACAGCATGTTGTGGTTTACAGAAAGCAACACTGTAAATTTTATGGGTATGTTCTGCTAAAAGGGAGCGTTCAGCTACAATGATAGATGGAAACATTTGCTCAGTACAAATGAATTTCCTTCAGCTACATTCGTTTCTGCGAAGGCGGCCTCACCTGATCCAATGAGCAGTCTGTGTTGGAGAGGTCAAGTGTTGCCAGGCTGTTGGGTTGACCGAGGAAGTTATAGAAATGCTAGAAACAACCATAAAATGAGATCAACATTTTTTATTGCTATATCTGGGGGAAAACAGACACTGTATATTACACAGAAAAAAACACCATCTCCATCATGCAGCATTATACTGTAGGAAGTTTTTTCACTGATGAAAAGAGTTGATTGAAAGATGGATGGAGCTGAATACAGAATAAATATGGAATAACCTACGAATCTAATAATATACTTAAAGCTACATTGTGTAAGATCTGCTCCCATCTAGCAGTGAAACAACCAACTGAATATTACGTTCTAGCTCACCCTCCCACCACCCCCATTCCGAGCGCATTTTAACTCCTACGGTGGCCGTTTCACGCCAAGGTTAACATGGCTTCGAGTACTACGACTTCATCCAGTGTTCCTTCCAGTAATGAGGTTAGTATAGAAAACTTCATTGCCTTTAGTTATATAGTCAGACATCTGTCGCGTCGCGTGTAGACAATCTACCTCTGGCATTCGTCACGGTGCAACTAAGTGTAGCCAAAGCGCGAAAGGCAGAGCTAGAATCTCCCTCATTGGCGAATGTATTTCAAAGATGGAGGCTCAACTTGGATTCACCCATTCGAGCGACTTCCTCATATGTATTCTGAATAGCAGATTCTACACTTACAAGAATACTTTCATTGGTAGGTGGAAGTAATTACACATCTATGAGCACATATTTTTGAAAGAACAAAGGGGTTTTTGCTGAGAATTAACTCAGAAAAATACACAATGTAGCTTTAAGAATATGGATACTAAAATTCAGTTAGAGGTGAATTCAAATGCATGCCATACTTTTTCAAATAGTATTTGCAAAGAATTATAAAAGCATGCATCCTTTCCCTCCACTTTACAATTACTACTTTGTGTATGTCTATCACATACCATACACAGTCAAGTACAGCACAATGTACATGCACTGTTCTGTAATTTCAAAATTATATCAGGTTGAACGCTGCTAAATTTCCTTTGTGTTCTTTTACAACATTGTAGATAAAGGTTTTATAGAAAAAGATTTTATAGAAAACAACATAACTTGAATTATATTTTATCCATTCCCCTTTCTTCTAAATGGGCATCTAATTTCCTTACCAAATCATAACGGTCTTTCTTGTTTTCAGTGTTCCTAAAATTACAAATGTTCCGAGGAAGAACCTCTTTCATGCAGGTCACACAGGCCACTGTGCATGTTCTATCATGTTAACTATTACTAATGTATTAAAATAATTTATTTCAGTTTTTTGTTACTTATAATAAAATTCAATGATTCAGCTTGAGTGGGGTATTCACCTGCATGTCGTCTCCTCGAAGGATATTCCCTGAGAGGTCCAGATGGACTAGGTTGCTGGCGATGGATGGGTTGGCACTCAGTGACTGGCAAAGGCTATTCACCCCTAAAATCCAAACACACAAATAAACACACAAATAAACACACACACACACACACACACACACACACACACACACACACACACACACACACACACACACACACACACACACACACACACACACACACACACACACACACACACACACACACACACACACACACACACACACACACACACACACAGAAAGAGCCAGAAATGAACAGCCCTGCAGTGTCAGCTTTACCACTATGCTCAAATCTCCACTTGATGTTTTTGACAGCACACTGAAGGAAGTGACAGAGGAAATGAGAAGCGGGTGACGGCTGGAGACAAGAGGATGTGATTGTAAATAAAAAAAGTATCTATATTTTTATGGTTTTCAAAGTGCAAGCCAATGTCCTGCTACACTCACACATTGTACGCTTTAAAAACTCCCAAAGGAAAATGGAAAGATATCTCTGCAGATATGTGTCGTTTTAAACCTTTAGAAGTGCTACAGTGATTTTTGGTTTATACATTTGAGAGGTAAATGCCGACATACCGTGTGTTCAGCCAATGATCTGTGTCATGTCCATCACATCACTGACATGCTGAACTGACACATCTAAACAGTGAAGTCCTGACAGACTGTCTGGTCATAAATCCAGTGACAGTTCTGATCAAGTTAGACAGATGGAAAGAATATACGGGAGCCAGTACAGGAAAATAAACAGTTAAAATCATATTTAAAAAGTGCCCCCGATTCTCTGGGGCCACAGAATAATGATTAAGCCCTCAGCAAGAAAATCAGGCCACAGTTTAGGCAACACAAGACCTTTCAAACCCACAGAATGGAAACATGATAGGTCTATTGATTTCCTGTGAGCAGAACATGTTGGCAGTGAGTCCTGACAGGTTGTGCCTTGTACTGAGGGCAGGAAAGAGAAACATGAGGAACGTAATCTACAAGTAATGTTTGACAACAGACACTTTTATTCTTTCAAATGAGATCTACACTGCTTAGAAATCTTTTCTGAATGTTTACACCATTTTTATGCGTGAAAGGACTTCTCATTATGTAAAATGGTGTTTAGTTAAATTAACAAAGGTAAAATACCCCGAAGAACACTATGCTGATAGAAATGCATTATGCTACTAAACAGTCTGTGAACACAAATCTTCTCCTTTCTTTCTCATACTCTTACAGAATCTATTAGTGCAATAATAAGTCTCAGCTGCATGGCAGCTGGAGAGATGCAATCAGATTTATAAACGATATAAATTGTATCAGGTAATAACGGAAATTAAAAAAGAAACAGTTCAAAATAAAATGATCACAAAACACCAAAATATAATCAAAACATTAGCTTAATTACAAACGTAACATTATCTTCTCCCATTTATAGAGCTGTGCATTGGGAAAACTGCACATACCTTTGGGTGAGAGTGAGGTTCTGGAAAAGTTTAAATGCTTGAGCCCCAAACGTAGCTTGGCAAACTGAGCACCGAGTGAAGAAACACCTGCAGCAAGAAAAATGAAAACGCAAAGAATGTTCTTATACCTGAATGTTGATCAAAGTCTGTTACCCCCAACAGTAATTAACTGCATCAATTTAGGTCCTTTTACTTTTAAAAACAGACTACTTTACAGCCTAATTTAGCATGAATATCATTAATTTGGATCTATTGATTAGATGTTTTTGAAGGGATCGTTTTCCTTAGTGGACTGACCTGAAGTCAACGGATAAATGCTTGTAATTTTAATTTTGCACATTAAAACTAGACTTAGAGGGGGAGAGCAGGTTAACACTGAGCTTCTGTAATCACCCCAAACATCAGTACTATTGAAAATAATGCACTATTGCAAACTGTTTTAAATGAACTGCCAATTGCGCTACTGTCTAGCCCAGTACACTCTTGTATGTGAGATTTTTAATCTCAATGAGTTTTCATCCTGGTTAAAAAAATACAATACATTTCTGCAAAGAGTGATTACATTTCTAGTTATTAATATATTATATATAATATTATCCTAGAAGTTTGTAAATGGCTAAAAAATTGTGTGGTTAACCAGCTAGTTGCTGAGGAAAATTTAGTGAGCTTGTCATTAAAGCAATAACAAGGTCAGCTTTCTATCACCTGAAGAACATATGTAGGATTAAAGGACTACATGGAGAAGCAGCTTTCAGTTTCTATGCTCCCCTTGGAACAAACTCCTAGACCACTGCAAAGCTGCAGAAACATCAAGTTCCTTTAAATCAAAGCAAAAGACCCATCTGTTTAGAACTGCCTTTGAGTAAGCGACTAACAATAGCTGAAATAGCATATGTTTTAAATGTGTCATATGCTTTGTTTAAATTTTATCAGCCAATCACCAAAAGCACCTTGAATTGGCTTGTTGAAAGTGTGCTATACAAATAAAGTTCCCTGGCCTACTGGAGGCATATGTAAATATTTACGCTTGAACAGTGGAGCTAAAAAATATTTGGCAGCCACCGACTGTGCAAGTTTTCCCACTTTAAAAGATAAGAGAGGTCTGTAATCATAGTAGACTTCAACTGTGAGATACAGAATTTGAAAAACAAATTCCCGGAAATCACCTTGTATGATTTTTAAAGAATTTATTTGTATAATGGTGTATTTGGCCAATAAAAAAAAGTTCATTTCAATATTTTGTAATGTAACCTTGGTTTGCAATGTCAGAGATCAAATGTTTCCTTTAGGTCTTCCTCAGGTTTGCACACACGGTAGCTGGTATTTTGGCCCATTATTCCAAGCAGATCTTCCTTAGATCTGTGATGTTTTAACTGTCAACTCCCTCCACAGATTCTCTATTGGACTGAGAACTGGAGACTGGCTAGGCCAATTCAGAACTGTGAAATGCTTTTTACGTAGCCACTCCTTTGTTGCCCAGGCGGTGTGTTTGGGATCATTGTCATGCTGGAAGATCCAGCCACGTTTCATCTTCAATGCTCTGACTGATGGAAGGAGGTTTTTGCCCAAAATATCACAATACATGGCCCCAGTCATCCTTTCCTTAATATGGATCAGTCGTCCTGTCCTCTTTGCAGAAAAGCAGCCCCAAAGCATAATGTTTGCACCCCCTTGCTTCACAGTGGGTATGGTGTTCTTGGGATGCTACTCAGCAAGTGTACCATTGATGAAAATTACAGACCTGTCATCTTTTTAGGTGGGACAACTTGGACAATTGGTGGCTAATGTCATCTTGCCCCACTGTATATATAATTTCGATCACATGTGGATTACAGAAAATCCATAAAAAAGTCAACCCTCCCAACCTTCCTCAAAAAGTTGTAGTTGGATATTACATTTACTGAAAATGTAATCAAAATCTATCTATAACTTTTTGAGTTATGTGGCTAACTAATAGACAAACAACAATAAAAACAAACTCTGGGGAAAACAAAACCTCCTTGGTGAAGGTAACAAAATGACCAATTCTGTGTAATAAAAAAAAATACAACTAACTATCAGAAATGTTTCATTTTGAGAGACAAACTAAAGAGTGATGAGCACTAGAAACCTAAATGGCCAAATACGTTTCTGTGTTTATTATAAATAAAGACGAAATGTTTTTATAAAAATCGCACAAAATACTTAGTAGGTAAAGTTGGAAAATAAATCCTAAGGTAGTAAAAATTTTGTAAATTATATATGTAACTAAATATTGTAATAGATATTTGGGATTTAAGTCACAGTTTTCAGGCTTTACTTTTGTTTCCAGCAAAGAGATTTGTTTAAATGCAGCTTATATGTAACAATGCTTTATTTAACAAAGTGCTTTATATTAGATTATACTTAATACTTTGCCACCTGGAAATGTTTTATAATCACACAACACTGCAGGTAGGGATGTGTATTGGTAAAAATCTGCCAAACAATACAATACAATACGTATCACAATACACGATACGATATATTGCGATACTATGAGTAAGATTATATGTTGTGATTTGTCATAATTTTTATTGACAATATTGACAATTACTGTCATCATTAATGGTTCCATTCAAATTCTAAAGTAAAGAAGAACTAAAAAATCAATACATTGCTTTTGAATATCATCACAATACCGTGACACAAAATATCACAATATATCACCGTTTCGATAATTTCTTACATCCCTAAATCCAGGTACAGCAATGTCTCAGTATTCCTTCTTACATGTTTCGTTATCTCAAATATGAAAAGAGCTGTACCCGTTTCAAGGATGTAACAAAAAGGAGCACACTGAATGAAGATAGTGGCTATAAAACACCTAAAAAGAAACTTTTAAAACAATAAAGAATCAATTAGAGTGAAGCAGAACATTGATCATACCTCTGTCCTCCAGTGGGTTGTTAGCAAGATTAATGGAAGTAAGTCCTGAGCTGGCGTTGTGGGCCAGAGCAGCAGCGAGCTTCTGGGCAAACTCTCTGTAAATTGTGAACAGGTTGATTGATAACATGCTTTTGGTAAATGTAAGACATTCATCCATCCATCCGTGGAAAGACCCGAACATAAAATGCCTAAATATTGGTAAAAAGTAGAAACGTACAGAATCTCACAAAATTAAGATTAATTAAAAAATCTGAAAATGATCCAAAACAAATACTCCGTTCAATTATCTGTCTGATTGCAAAACACTACTGTAATTTCAGCAGCACATAATTGCTGCTCATATGTGTTGTTACATCACAGGCAGAAATAAAGCTTTAAATGCTGGAAAAGAATTCAGCTTTAGATTATTTCCCTGATCTAACAAACTTGGAAGACGGTACTCCAACGATTAAAAGGAAGTGGAAATATGATTAAATTACGGTAGGTGTTTCTCTTACGTTTTGAGTCCTGCGTTGTCCAACTCCAACTCTTCTAGTCGACTGGATCGAGACACCACTCGAAGAATCTGCTCACACACGTCTGCAGACTAAGGGTACATGAGACAAAATAATCAGAACTAGAGTCTCTTAGTTATCTTTATAAAATGTGCTGTGGGTGTAAAAAGGTCTACAGATATGGATCACGTTCAATTCACCCTGTCACCAATTCCTACCCCCATTTAGTACCAACAATGCCATTTTGTGCATTCTAACGTCTCTGACAATTGATGTCCCCCATCAATGTGGACTGCAATGTATCATAGAAATTGTCAAACTTTGGGTGTTGTAAGGACATATACATCAGCAAAACAGCTTAAAAGTAGTCTTTATGTGACAAACAAATTGGATCAGTTTTAATAGGACATTTCTTTTTTTCTGGGGTAAGTCAGTGATGCCTAGAAAAACCTACTTCAAAGGAGATTCCAATAATGGGGGCCAAAAATATTGCCATCAAGGACAGAAATAAAGCTTTAAAGAAAAAAAGCATTTGAATATATATACCCATTGATTAGTTTGCATTCAAATCCATTTCTACCCACTATAGAATATAACCCTAAACTACCAGAAACACTTCATTCATAGTCCAGACTCTTCTTTCAGTATCTACCTGTATTACCAAGAGACACATTTTCAATATGTGTGGCTTTTTGGGCTGTTTTGATACATTCAACAAATTTAGAAAAGGATTACAACCCCACCATCACTTGAAAATACATACATAAAAAGAAGTAAAGCTGCGCCGCAAGTCTCATCTTCCTGTTCTATTAACAGGGGTTAGTTTTTTATACGCCACTGAATTTTATAAACTATTAATAAACTCATTCATTGTACTATCTAATAGATTTGTTGCTCCCCTGTGTACTCAAGGTCAAAAAATAGCCATGCTGAATCACTTAGGTATCGCTTCACAAAAATCCCTCCATAAAGTTGTGCATAGAAATTAAAACAGTGCAGCAGAATGTGAAAAAGAAAACAATTCTGCATCCTCCACCTGAAAGCTATTCATGTGTGACTAAGACACATTGGGGAGAGCAGACCCAGGGAGAAACAAGTTGCCTCTCTTCTGTGGTCTTAGCACAACAAGAGAAAGGACCCATATTTAGACAAAATGAAAAATTCAACAGTTGAGAGTCCAGACTTCACCTAGATGTTCACTGACCCACTTCGCTGTGTGCTGCGTCATAGCAAGACATGAACTGCATGACACATCGACAATTTTTCAGAATGACTTGCTCCTAGTTTTTAGAGTCATGCAAACAGTTTCCATTATGATGACAAAACATTACTGGAACGTTGTGCTATTATTCCAGATGAACAACATCAGCGCTACAAGGACTGCTTCTGTTCGCCTGCTGCCTCAGTGTGGCAGAGACAGGGGAGGCATTGTTCAATACGAGTCAGCAGCGAGGAGGAGAGAAAGACAGGAACAATAATGGAAAAGAGAGACAATAACAGGACAACGCAGAAGAAGGGGACTGTTGTCCACACAGCTATCCTGGAGAACCATGAGCATTAAAAAGCAGAAGGATGGACAGCAGTAAACTGAGGGAAAAAAATATATGAGAGTGGTGAGGGGTGAAATGTGAGAAAATAGTCAAACAGAAAACACACAAAGAAGTCTGTATTTTCCACAGTAGCACAGTCAGGACAGAACAGTGACACTGTCAGCATGGGGATTGTACCATTTACTACTCATGAAACCAGCGTGGTCATGAATTGCTGTCCTGACCCTACATCTGGTCAAACTGCACATGCTTTCACACATACTGTCCAATCATGAGGTAACCAGAAGGCCAGTCCTCTTATCACTCCGGTCCTCTCATCCTCCCTTCTTATCTCAATTTTGGCTCAACATCTTAAATCACCCCCCCAAGACTAATAGCCTGATTGAACAGGGGATGAGCAGCATAATCCTTTGCTGTGAAAGCCTGCTGTGTGTGTGTGTACTTGTTTAGCTATTCTATTTAGGACCTTCTCTGGCATATTCACTAACCTTCCAAAGACTGATGGACCTTATGGGGGTCATAGCCCTGTCCTAATGCGGTGGACCCCATTTTAGGGTTAGGTTTAGAGGCATAGTGTGAATTACGTTTTGGTTTAGTTTAGGGTTAGGAATGCAATGGTAATGGTTAGGGTTAGTGTTTTGGTTAGGCATTAATGGTGTAACTAAAATGAATGAAAGTCAATACAAAGTCCCACTACGGGTAGAAAAAAAAAGTGTGTATGCGTGTGTGTGAGTTGTTTATCTAATCAACAGCACAGAGTTTCCTTATCGGTATGACCGAGGTGGTCTGAATGCGATTTAGGACTTGCAGCTTTTGGATTTAGATTTGCTTATCTTCTCAGCAACATTTTCTTCTCTCTTCCTGCTCTACACACAGTGGTTCTGTTTTAGTTATTCCTTATGAAAAATATTAGATTGTCATCAGCACAGATATAACACTCTGTGCAGTCATAGTGCTGTACATTTGTAGGCCTGCTGGATTAATTCTTACTTGTTTTGCAGGCTTAAAAACTCAAGTTTGTGTCTTTTCCATCTTCCTTTCAAACACTGCCCTTTCTTTCTTTATCCCATCTGACTTGTTTTCTTATTCATCTGTCATTCTCTCCCAGGCCTCGCCATTCCTCTGTCTGCTGTGCTATTACGTTTTGTCTCTGCCTTCACTCATCTCTTTGAGATTTCCTTACATATACAAAACATCATAAGATAGTGGTTAATGACAGTATCCTGAAAATTTACATGTAAATATTCCAATCAATATAATTTTAAACACACAGTTTAAAATGTTTTATAAAGTCTACTGAAAAACAACTAGTTAGTGACACAGAAGTCAGGGCTTTAAACTTTGTAAAGACTGGGCATCCATACAAAGAGCTTCTAATAGTCACACATTTAGAGAGTGCTCAGTCTTGCAAAGGTTAATTAAAAACCTAAAGGCACATATCTGCTGTGGTTAATATTTAAATATGACACCTGCAAGCACTGAATGGACAGACATATGAACAAATGGATGTATCCTTGGATCCATGAATGGATGCACAGAAAGATGGACGAATCTAATATTAGGACAAGAGACTAAAAAATAAACCTTGGAAATAGAAATATTGTTCCACACTACTCTCTCATTTAATACTCCTTTATACTTGGAAAATCCTTACAAGTTCCAGATCTTTCCAGACTGTGCAGGAACCCTAATTCAGCAAGCTGCATCCCATCCCTCAAAACATCCCAGTAGTGAAGGTGATGCTATGTTGCTTTATGGCCATAATGCAATTTAATTCCACCTATACTCTGTTCTTTAGGATGGCCATGTTGATCTACAGTATGAATGAATTAAAAGAGTAAAACTACAAAACGGGCATGGTTACATTCCGCAATTTCTGTTTGCGCTTTTGATAAGATTAGTGATCTCTGCTGTACCAGTGAACCAAAACCGCGACATGGAAATTCTCCCATTTCTGCATCATCAAAAGAAACATCTGCACCACATCTGAATGAGACACCAAGGCACACGCTAAATAAGGGCCACCACAAAGAATTTGTCAAACCTAGGCCTGCAGGAACAATTATTCCTTCAATCTGTACATGACATGGTGAGGGACTGGTTTTATATTTCAATACAAAGGGAAATGTCTGTGACAGAGGTGTGAGGTAATTGTTTGGACAGAGGAAGCTGCGTGTGGTAATTTGTGGGACTGAGAGAGGCTTGGAGATGCAGAGTTAGTAATGGAGTGCTGAACCGGGGTGGGAGGGGGCAACAGCCTGAGACATTGAACACCTTTGTCTCATTTGGATTAGGAGTCTTATCACACAAGAACATTGGACTGATCCTCAGTCAAAACACTGCAGGGGAAGATTGAAAAAAAAGCTAATATTCTTTAGATAGACAGAATTAGCAATACACAGTCCAACACAGGAGAGGAAGAGAGGGGCATCAATTCACACATGGAGAGAAATGTAGAAAGTAAACATGGACTGGAAAAGTGATAGGAAAAACATAGAGATGAACAAAAGCATGATATGGTAGAACTGATTGCAATTTTTTTCTATTGTAAAAGCATGTTTTACAGTAAATTATCAGGGGAAAAAGGTAGAAGACATTTTTAATTTTGGAGGTACTGACCAGTTTGTAATCCTTGGTAGACAGCTTGGTGAACCACTGGTTGAACTCCAGGACTGCTATTATAGCTACCAGATCCCTGATGACACAGAAGAAAGGTCAGAGCAAACAGTGGATGACTTTCAGTAACACCATCCAATACTGGCATACTTCGTCTTATTTATGGTATAAACAATATTCTTACTCCTCGAAAGTTCATCGATTTTATTTAGTGCAAAAATAGTACTTTATAAATGTAAATAACTTTCAGTAATATTTTGACAAAAAATCTTTGCCAACACGCACCTGTTCTCTAGATGGCTGAAGTCCTGCAGGTTGAGTTCTCTGCTGTCTTGTGTCAAGTAGATGGTGTCAACATCCTGCAGAAGAGACAATAATACATTCTATCATATTGTTGCTGCTCTCCTATTTATCAAAAGACTATATGCATTTTTATGTAGCCAGTAGACAGCAGTAAAACAGAGAGGAGAACGGTTCTGATGTGCAACTGCACCAGCATCAAAGTAAGCCATCCTTACCCACTGCACTTCTTCTCTGTAAGGTAGTCCTAACCAGTCACACACACATCTGTACATCTGAGAAAATCCACCTACAGGCAGAGATAAAGAGGCACGAAGATTAATATATTAAGGTGGAATGACTGACATAATCATGGTTAATCTGGCCTTGTGCAGGGAAAGAAACACCAGCAGTGACTGGTGGAAGCTTTAGATTAACACATTCACTTTTTAGTATTACATTTTAAAGGCATACAGCAATTAAAGTAAAGTGACAGGATCCTACCACAAGGTCCGGGTTCACCAGGCTTGTTGTTTTCCCACAGAGTCTGCAGGGAGCTCAACCGGTCTGGAGGCTCCATGCAAAGCTTCTTCATCACTTTACTGACAAGAGAGGTGAAAATGTTTAGTTGATCAACTTTTGAGTTGCAGAGGACGAAAGCCTCAGAAATGATCTTCTTTTAAGTATAGATGAAATAGTGATTCCTGAACTACTTTTGCAATGCTGCCAAAAAAAGACAGATCAACTAATGGTTTAATTAGATTTTTACCACAGTTATAAAATGATTAAAATCAACACTAAAGTGTATCACATAAGGACCGCTTGATTAGAACATTGTTACTATTATTTTGAAGGCAGTTTGTCCTGTTTAAACCTCAGAAATTTAGCTTGAGTTTAGTTGACTGTTGAGGTGAGAATTAACCCCATGGTAAAATCCAAAGAGCTGTCCAAGGCCTTCAGAATGTTTCAGCTTCTTTTGAGTCTACTAGAGGTTTAAAGATGCCTCCAAAAACCCTAAAATGTCAAACAATCTACAGTAGCCTCTTATTACTGTGAATGTAAAACTTCATGCATGCAGAAGGTTAACCTTCTTGGTTATTGAAATTTCCGAGAGAAAATGCAGACAAAGAGCAGGGGTTTGTAAAATATCCTTTTGGACTAAAGAGTCTAAAACTGAATTATCTGACAGAAAGAGACTATTTTGGTGGAAAGAAATCCATCCTGAAAAAACAAAAAAAGACTTACCTAGGTGGCAGACCGGGACATATCCTCAGCAGACAGTTTCCTATGTGAGCGACCACATCGTTCACCTCCTCTGTAGAGGGCAGCTTTACTGAGAACGAGCCCCGCTCATACTCTACGAGTAGCTAAAAGCAGACATTGATAATGAATGATCCATACAGCAGTCAGTGAAACCACCTGCTCATCAAGCTGACCCCAAAGGTTCACTTTGCCCTTTATGCTTCTCTTGTTTATCATTGTTCTAAAGAATTAGTTTGATAAACATGAGCAAGAACAGGATTCAAGATGGGTACATTTGATTTTATTCAATTTTCCCTCTTTTCTCGGCCCAAATGTTTTTCATGACTTCTTAATTTCTTTGAGGGATGTTTTAAAATGAATCTTACCACAAATGACCTCAGTCATGCTTGTTTTATTAACACAATTTTGACAGTTGCACAGCAAAAAGTAGCTAAATTTAAGGATTTAATAGATATAATCAAGGACTTAATAAAATAACCAAGTCTGTTAACAATTTCAGTGTTCACTGCAATTATGCAAATACTGATATACTGACACATGCTTTCTCTGTGGACCAGAATTACCATAATCCTCCTGGCAGGGACACAGGAGACCCTCAGTCAAAATATTCAGAGGACTGACAGTCGAAATTAGCAGGACAGGGGTTCAGCTGCAGAAACAGGGTGGTCTGTGACAAATTATTATATTCTGGTTCTGCTGACTGGCAGCTTGCTCGCTCCAGTCAAAAAGCCTTCAGGGGCTCAGCCTAGATATGTCTGCTATTAATGAGTTTTTTAAGGATTATAGTAGGATTCAGATATTGTAAGGGTGTATTTACGGATTTATCCATTTTATCTTCTCATTAAAAATATGTTGTGATTTTAAGGATCATTTTCAAAGCAGAGATGGGAGAGGTAAGCAGGTTTTTAAGCAAACACTTTCAGATGACCTGCTGTGTCACAATATGCTGAGTTATTGAAATCTTGACATATAGATCTTCAATATTTTTCCAATATGTTTTTCCCAATTATGACCCAAAACATTACATTTTGACACAGATGAAACAATATTGATTTTTTTCATAGTATCTAACTAGGTTAGGGACAAATTAAATCTTAATTAGGTTACCATTTTTTAAACTAAGAATGAAGAACAGAAGGATTAGATAGGAGCTGCATCGATTTGCAGACATATAAATCAAAAGAAGCTGCTGCTGCAAACAGCATGTGTGTTCATGCAAGAACTCTGTGCCTGATACTTGCAGAGTTTCACTTTAGAAACCAACAAACTTTTATAAGATTTTCCAGAGGTAGTGTTTATTTATTGGTTTGAGGGCTCAAACAATACTGCTGAGGTTTGTCGTTTCAGGGGCTGGTTCCATCATTATTATGTTATCTGCTAGTTTTACAACATCTGAAAGCATAAATAATTACTTTTAACAGTTTTGCAGGAAGATATTTAGAACATTTGAAAGCCTTTTTTGGATTTTGCCAACACACAGATAAGTAGTACAAATACTGTATGTAGCAGTAATGTTTAGTTCTTTACCTGTCCAGAATTTGTAATGTGTGTTTGGAACTGCAGATAAGTAAAAGTTTATCATTATAAAGCAGAGAAAACTGCTATATAAATTTATAGTCATTAAAAAGGAGAATGAGGTATAACTTTGTAAAGAGCACACTTTCCATTTCCATTTTGACAGCAAAAGCATCCGTACCCCTTGCTGGACTGGCCACCAGGCATTTAACCGGTGGGCCAATGGTCATAAAAAAAAAGAATAAAAACATTTTTAACCTTTAAACCTATAGTACTCGTCATGGTATTAGTAATGATACCTATTGGTACACTAAACTGGTTGATCAGTCCATTAGACATGGTTGATTATGGGTTGGACCAATTACAGCCCAGGGTTGAGGCCCCCCTCCCTCTTGGATCTTGGCTGTCTGTCAATCATACAACGAGAGATTAGATCAGCGAAATGGAGACGGGCAAGTAACAAAAAGGAAGTATGGGAAAAAATTTGAATAAAAAAGGACAAGCCCTTTAGCAGATGCTACAAAATATGTTAAAATAAAACAAATATATGGTGGTGGAAATAGCAGAGTTTCCTCCACTTCCACAACAGCATCACCCACAGGTCACGACAGCGGAGGCGGCCGACAGTTGGATCAGGGGAAAGGGAAGCAGGAGGAAAATAAAGCCACGGCCGCACCCGGTGCGAGAGAAAGGGAATCTGAACCTCAGGGAAGAAGTGATGAACTGCAGTCTTGGGGCAGATATTAACCAAGTTTTGGTTTTATAATAACCTAATAATGTTACATACCGCGATTTGTGTGCACAGTTACACTCTCTAGTAAATAGACTCTGTGTGTGTGTAATTTAGTCTCAGTTATACATAAAGCTGTTCCATAAAGGTCTGAGGTTTGTTAGACATAGTGAACAAACAGCATCATGTCTGGGGCACAAGGGAAAAACCAACTGAATAATAAGGTGGTGGAGAGGTTTAAATGGAGGTCATGTATTAACCAATCCCAGGCTTTGAAAATCCAAAAACGAAGAGAATGGCAAAAGACATGACCATCTACCTAAAACAACAGCCCAGAACAAAGGATCAGCCAAGAGGAAGAAGGTAACTCTGGAGGAGCTGCAAAGATCCACTGCTAAGGAGGGAGAATCTATTTATAGTACAACTTTTAGTCGTGAACACCACAAATCTGGACTTTATACAAACGTAGCAAGCTATTGTTTGGCACAATGCCAGAAATAGGATGTTCAGGAAAAATTTCAGTTTATAGTGTGTGGCAAGCCATGCAGGATACGAAATAGCAAACATGTAGCCTAGAAGAAGGTGCTCTGCTCAGACAAGAGCAAAACAAAACTTCTTGAGTTCTGAATGTAAGCAAAATGTAAAAACTCAACACTGTGCAAGCACCCAAAACAAATCCATGGTGAAACATGGTGATGGTAGCATCATGTTGAGGGAATGCTTAGCTTCAGCAGGGAGTGGGAAGTGGGTCAGAGTCGATGTAAACACGAATTTAGCAAATTAATGGGAAAACCTGTCAGAGGCTGCACAAGACTTAATATTGGGGCTGGAGGTTCAACTTCCAGCCAGACAGTCAACTAAACTAACAGCAAGGGCTAAAATAAAACTGTCTAGAACAAAACATACTTGTGTTAGAATGGCCCAGTCTAAGTCCAGACATAAATCCAATTGAGAACTTGTAGCAAGGCTTGAATATCGCTGTTCAAGATGATTCCATCCAATCTGGCTGAGTTTGAACTATTTTGTAATTAAGAATGGACAAACATGTATTTCTCTAGGTGTTCAAAGTCGATAGAGACAAAAAGTTACAGCTCTGATTACAGTGAAAGGTGGTTCTACAGAGTCTAGGGGACCTACATACAAATGAATGCCAAACCTTTGCAATGTTTTTTCTATCACATAAATGCACCCACTTTTAAACAACGCCCATCGAATCTCATAACTCAGTTTTTTTCAACTGTGAGCAAAAATTTATTTTTATTTCCTCAAATTTAGGGCATTCTGTAATATTTTATGCGCGTCTTAATGTGAAGTACCTGCGTCGGCTTGCTGCAAGCAATTCCCTGGATCTCCAGATAATTAAAAGAGTGTTCCACCTGAAAAGAACAAGAGAAGGAAAAATAACCACTGTAACATCACACAAAGCAAGGTGCAATGGAGAAGACATGAAAGTGTTCCAACCGGTTTAATTTCAGCAATAGTTGATCTTGAATAACCAGCAAGTTCAATTACTAATTTCCTTCAATACATGTCTGATTCTTCGAAGATGGATTTGATTTTTGATGCATATCCATGAAATATGACTATAGTCCCTTTTACTGCAAAACAAATCAATTTCTTTTCATATGCCATTTTTTATTTTCACCAGCTGATTTCCAGGAATTTGTTCAGCATTGCCATTTTTAAGCAAAAATAATATCATTCACACTTGTGTTAACATATTTTAATTGTCTTTAAAGAGGGCATTTTAGAACAAAAGAATTACAAGGAAAAATCTCATGGCTCATCATCCCATGTCTCAGAAGAAACCAAAATAAGTCATTTTATGTAAGATGGGAATCCTGCGCACATTCATAATGAGGACAGTTTCCCACTGCTTCTTCCTCTTTCAGAAAGGCAAACAGTGGAGAGCCTGAGGGCAGGCCAGGCAGCGAGACCAGACTATTCCAGGTGGGAGCTCTGTTTCTGAGGCTTGGCTCAAAGATGAGAGGAAGGAAGAGGATATGCAGTCTGTCTACTGTCTGACTACAGTATGAAGTGTGTTTCATTTCTCAGTGGATTTTAACCACATTCTCGAATATTTAAACAAATAACGAATAAAACTTTGTCTGTTTGCAAACTGAATAAATAATGCCTACACCTTGATTTCCATTCTACGTTGCAGTCATCTATCAACGTTCAAAAAAAAAAGAAATGAACAAATACAAACACAAATCTGAAAGAAATAAACCTTAGTTTGTGACATTTTAAAATGTTTAGACAAAACAAAATTCAGCTTCGTGTTCTTACTCCAGATTGTGTACAGTTTGAAATGAAAAAAAAACCCTCATCTATCTATGTACCTAATCCTTATCAACCATCATTATTTATACAGCTTCTTGCTTCTTTGTGCCAGTTCGTTTCACATGAGCAGAGCCTTAAAGGCTTCAAATATTTACTTTAGTGAACATAGTAGAATGAAAAGCTTAAATTATGGGCCCCAGCAGACACCAGCTAAGTGTATGTCAGGTGTGTATAACAGGCTCCTGGTTATCAATATCTCTCCCTTTGTGACTGTGCTATGACTGCTACTTTGTGCGGCATGCGATAAAATGCATCGTTCGAGGTCAATGAGCAGAACTCGACACACCCACTGGCTTCTATCAATGCCTTGTTTTCTAACACTCTAATCTCCTGCTACATACACTATAATTACAACTTTTTGACTTTAAAGTGACACAATAGTTTATAATCCAAATGTTTTTATTGTTCACCTTAGGCATGAATTTTTTTATAGTTTTTATTTTGCAATTTTATCTACTTCTGGTATCTCATGGCAGCTCTCTGAACTGACTGAAGTCAATGTGGCGATAACTCTAAGCCAACCAGTTGCTAAGGTGTCACACTGCGAGGTGCATGGAGGAACCAAATGCTGTTCAATCAGTCGTTCCCTGTCCATCTGTCAGCTTAGTTGCTCATCTTTCTATGCTTGTGTTTTCATGTGTCTGTTATCATGGAGGTTTTACTGGCTAGAGTAAAGAGATTGATTATAACTAGGGCTGGGCGATATGGCCTCAAATCTACATTGCGATATAATCTAAAGCATGTGCGGTAAAAAAATATTTATTGAGATATATTCTTTTTTCTGTTTTTACGTATCAAAATTACGGTTTTTAAACAATCTAACATACCTCATAACTTCAAAAAAGTATAGAATGTCATTTAAAGAACATTTATTGCTTAAAGGCATAATCCGCAACTTTTACACCTTAATATAATGTTTTTTTCAAAAGTTATGGTGGAATTCTATCATCTATTATGTTCATTTTTAGAGTTATCACCACCTTAAGGGGTCCTTGGGTTTTTTCTGCACTATAGAACTTTTGAGCGGCGACCCGCCACCGGAAGTACCGACTGAGTTCTGCTTTACGGCAGAGTCATACGGCCTCGCTGTTTAGACTGTTGAGATGGCTGATCCACCAAAGAGACCGAGAAATCTCATATCAGAAGAAGCTAGAAAAAGAGAAAGTGATAGAGAGAGAGCAAAGACCAGAGTAAATATAGGGCCGGCTTTTCCTCATTGGAGAGTTCTTTTGGGACGAACGTCATGTACTACGGATGCCGAGTTAGCCGTGCTGCTAATGGATAGGTAAGTAATCAATGATTTCACCGGGGTTATAGTGTTTGGTCTGGCATGATGTTGTTATACAGGTCCTTCTCAAAAAATTTGCATATTGTGATAAAGTTCATTCTTTTCCATAATGTAATGATAAAAATTTAACTTTCATATATTTTAGATTCATTGCACACCAACTGAAATATTTCAGGTCTTTTATTGTTTTAAAACTGATGATTTTGGCATACAGCTCATGAAAACCCCAAATTCCTATTTCAAAAAATTAGCATATTTCATCCGACCAATAAAAGAAAAGTGTTTTTAATATAAAAAAAGTCAACCTTCTAATAATTATGTTCAGTTATGAACTCAATACTTGGACGGGAATCCTTTTGCATTATACAAATTACTGGTTCAATGCGGCATGGCATGGAGGCAATCAGCCTGTGGCACTGCTGAGGTGTTATGGAGGCCCAGGATGCTTCGATAGCGGCCTTAAGCTCATCCAGAGTGTTGGGTCTTGCGTCTCTCAACTTTCTCTTCGCAATATCCACCAGTTTCTCTATGGGGTTCAGGTCAGGAGAGTTGGCAGGCCAATTGAGCACAGTAATACCATGGTCAGTAAACCATTTACCAGTGGTTTTGGCACTGTGAGCAGGTGCCAGGTCATGCTGAAAAATAAAATCTTCATCTCCATAAAGCTTTTCAGCAGATGGAAGTATGAAGTGCTCCAAAATCTCCTGATAGCTAGCTGCATTGACCCTGGCCTTGATAAAACACAGTGGACCAACACCAGCAGCTGACATGGCACCCCAGACCATCACTGACTGTGGGTACTTGACACTGGACTTCAGGCATTTTGGCATCTCCTTCTCCCCAGTCTTCCTCCAGACTCTGGCACCTTGATTTCCGAATGACATGCAAAATTTGCTTTCATCCAAAAAAAGTACTTTGGACCACTGAGCAACAGTCCAGTGCTGCTTCTCTGTAGCCCGGGTCAGGCGCTTCTGCCGCTGTTTCTGGTTCAAAAGTGGCTTGACCTGGGGAATGTGGCACCTGTAGCCCATTTCCTGCACACACCTGGGCACGGTGGCTCTGGATGTTTCTACTCCAGACTCAGTCCACTGCTTCCACAGGTCCCCCAAGGTCTGGAATCGGTCCTTCTCCACAATCTTCCTCAGGGTCCGGTCACCTCTTCTCGTTGTGCAGCTTTTTCTGCCACACTTTTTCCTTCCCACAGACTTCCCACTGAGGTGCCTTGATACAGCCCTCTGGGAACAGCCTATTCGTTCAGAAATTTCTTTCTGTGTCTTAGGGGCTGTTTACACGACAACGTTGCCGTTTTTGTTTGAATACGCGGGTGAAAACGCACTGCGTTTACACGACAGGGCGCGCGATGGAAAATGATGTAGTACATATGCCCGGCCTTTAGATGGCAGTGGGGCCCGTGTATGCAGTGTACCAAGGTTTCCCCCTCACAACCCGGAAAAGAAACATTTCATGGTAACTAACAATGGCGGTCTTCTTGTAGTTTTCCGCTTAAATAAAGGCGTATTGATTATTTGACGCACGTACTGTATGCGTTTCCTTTGGCGATCGCATAGAAGCCTGATGATCTCTAAGTTTTGCTTACAGAGACCAAATAACTTCAGAAGCTGCATCAGTAGTAACAGCATACCTGGATCGGATCTGCCATTGTTGTTTTTCTGTAGAAATGCGGAGTGCGCAAGTGCAACACGTCCGTAGGTGGTTGGCAGTGACGTCATCGTTTTCAAACTTCTCCGGCTTGCGTTTACACGACAACGAATCACCCAGCGTTTTCAAAACTCTCCACTCTGGAAGCCGTTTCCCAAAAGATGCGTTTTCGCCCCCGCCCCCCCCCCCCCGTTTTCCCGTTGTCGTGTAAACGGGAGGCCGAATCGGAAAGAAAAACCTCAGTTTTGCTGAAAAACATTGTCGTGTAAACAGCCCCTTACCCTCTTGCTTGAGGGTGTCAATGATGGCCTTCTGGGCAGCAGTCAGGTCGGCAGTCTTACCCATGATTGCGGTTTTGAGTAATGAACCAGGCTGGGAGTTTTTAAAAGCCTCAGGAATCTTTTGTAGGTGTTTAGAGTTAATTAGTTGATTCAGATGATTAGGTTAATAGCTGGTTTAGAGAACCTTTTCATGATATGCTCATTTTTTGAGATAGGAATTTTGGGTTTTCATGAGCTGTATGACAAAATCATCAGTTTTAAAACAATAAAAGACCTGAAATATTTCAGTTGGTGTGCAATGAATCTAAAATATATGAAAGTTTAATTTTTATCATTACATTATGGAAAAGAATGAACTTTATCACAATATGCTAATTTTTTGAGAAGGACCTGTACAGTCCTGAGAAAGCTATTTATTCAATGTGTGGAGGTGGATGAACATAGTTTGCACGGTATGCCTTACAGTAGTAATGTGAATTACACAACCGAGTCGATCTCCGTTAGCCATCTAGAGGCTAATGTGATGCTAACGTGTAAGACTCTGTTCTGTAGATAAAGCTGCAAACTCCGGCGCAATCACTGTATTTCAGTATATAAGTCAAACTTTTTTATTTTGGTTTTGTCAAGCTAGTGATTAATATTTTTGTCGTTAAGATTTTTTCCTAAAAACGCCTAAAGATGTAGGCTGATTCTAGTGTCGGGAGGTGTTTGCTACGTGGCGCTTAGACGTTCTCTGTATCTAATCCCACTGTTTTTCCAATTACCCTGACCTCCCCCACAAACTGAATACCTTGCTGTGAGATCTTTACTCTAAATTACCCCGATTGTTACAGTTGAATTGCAAACTGAAACAGCGCTTGTTTGTTGTTTGGGCAAGCGATTTGGAAAGCAGCCACTGAAACATGCCTCTTATGAGCGACAGAGAGATTTGATATTTACTCTGGTCTTTGCTCTCTCTCTATCACGTTCTCTTTTTCTTTTTCTAGCTTCTTCTGATATGGGATTTCTTGGTCTCTTTGGTGGATAAGCCATCTCTACAGTCGTAACAGCGAGGCCGTATGACTCTGCCGTTTAGCAGAACGCAGTCGGTACTTCCGGCGGCGGAACGCCGCTCAAAAGTTCTATAGTGCAGAAAAAAGCCAAGGACCCCTGTAAGGTGGTGATGACTCTAAAGATGAACATAATAGCTAATAAAATTCCACCATAACTTTTGAAAAAGACATTGTATTAAGGTGTAAAAGTTGCGGAATGCTGCTTTAAACTGGCCCGTGGCGAAAAAAAGGTTGGGGAGCGCTGCCTTAAAGTATCTGTTTTGCTACATTACTAGAGATGGGTATCGTTAAGGATTTATCGATACTACTACTCCTAACGATACTCCTTATCGATCCGGTACTTTATCGGTATCCTTATCGGTTCTTTGTTTTGAAAGACTAAAACAAAAAGGGGAAAAACACAAATGATGAACTGTAGTTAAAAAAAAAAGTAACTTAGATAAGAAGGACGCTGTTGTTCAAAATATCCAACATTTATTAATTGTAAGAATGAAATGGCAAACTTATGTCCATGCTTCACATGTTTGCTTTGCATTCAATAGAGCTGCACGATTAACCTTTATCGCATGATACTGAGGTTTTAACTCCTGCAATAACCTAACCTCAGGAGGCTGAGGTTTTTTTTTACCTGCCCCTGACATTTGAGTGACAAACCTATTCACCTATCAAAATGGTTGAGTCTCGCATTCCTGGCTTGCTGGCCAATCAGAAACGGTGATGGGAAACAAGCTCGTATGCAGAGCAGTGTTGCCGACTTGACGACTTTGTCAATATATTTAGCGACTTTTCCAACCCCCCCTGGCAACGGTTTTTTTCAAAAAGTGACCAGTGACAAATCTAGCGGCTTTTCCATGTGTTGCTAGAGACTTTTGGCGAGTTGTTCAATGTGAAAGCAGAATGTATTTCTCACTGTTCTCAGCGGGTAGCGGGAGAGGAACCTGGCGGCAGATCTCTGCTGTCAGTCTCTCTCCGCTGCCGCGCTCAGGATGACAACCGTCCTGTAAAAAACGCAATCATCCCGTATTCAGAGAAAATATTACGCATTCCGTATTAAGGTGAGAAGGAACGCGATTTGTCCCGTATTTCAGCTAGAATGAAAAGACACAAAGGTGGAGTTATTCTGTCTTTACGCTGCGCAGCTGCCTTTTCTTCTCTCATTCTCTCCTGTTGCTCCTTCAATCATGAAACTGATCAATGATCAGCTGATCGGCTTTTCTGTCGCAGTCCCGTTTCTGTTTGTTTATCGCGGACTTTTAGCAGATAGAGGAAACCAGCGGGTGTCGCGCTAAACAACAGCAGCACGTTTAAGCTTGATAAACTGTTGTTAGAATTGATTTAATATTACTTTCTGATGTTTGCTAAAGCCACAGCCGTAACAGCTGCTGGTCATGATATCTGTTTGGATATGTTGTGAGACGGAAACATGAAGATGAAACTAGGAGATGTTCTTACTGGATCATCAGAGCTGAATAGGTGATGGAGAAACAGGTTTACCTTTTAGGTGACATGAATGAGTTGAAGGGAAGTTATAAACTGTTTCTGAGAGACAAATAACACCAGGATCATTTTTGAGCTGACAGCTGGTAACTGTGCAGGGGCGGCTCTAGCAAAGTTTTGCCCGGGGGCCAGGTAGGGCATTAACAGGGAAAGGGGGTCACAAATACATACTTTTCTTATTCTCATTTAAAATGTCTAGCTTTTAATAAATAATTATCTGAATCTTACAACCAATTGGATGTAGTGGTCATAAATCCTTTATCGTATACAGCAAATATTAAGTCTAATACAGTATATATCCTACTAAGCTGTAGTACTTTTTCCTTCGGGAAGGTACCATCTGTGCAGTCAGCAGTTCTGTCAAAGAAAGATGTTGAATCTATTTAATTACTATAGAAAAATAATTCATTTCTGTGCATTTGTTTTACACGTGCATTAAATTAAAGTCGATTAGGTCGATGAAGCATCATGAGGCGGAGGGTGGGGGGCAAGGCCGGATTATCCAATGGGCATTATGGGCACAGGCCCAGGGGCCCACGCCCACTGGGGGGCCCACGTGAGCAGTTAAAGGAAGGAAAAAAAATTGTCTTCATACTTCAAATATGGCATAGATCGGTGCTGGCGCAGATAACCAATAAGATCCAATTTTTTTTACCTTAACAAAGTTACATAGTCCCTAGGGCGCAGTCATTGACTGACTGTATGTATGTATATATATCTCTATATCTATATCTCTATATCTATATCTCTATATCTCTATATCTCTCTATATATAGATATATAGATAGAGAGAGAGATAGAGAGAGAGATAGATAGAGAGATAGAGAGAGAGATAGAGAGATAGAGAGATAGAGAGATAGAGAGATAGATATATATATATATATATATATATATATATATATATATAAGTTGTGGAAACCATGGTAACATGCCACGCCCCTGCCCCAGCAAGTAGCGCCCCGCTGACCGTCACCGGACAGTAGGAGTAGTCCCAAGAGAATCTAAAATGAGCGAAAAAAGGCGGTTTCTATAAATGAAAGAGAGAAAGACGAGAAGAGGACGTGTTTATTAAGAAGTCTGTCATCTACTGACACGTTCTGTGTACAACCTAAGGAGGAAAATCAGGAAAAAGAAGACATCGTGGATGATGGTGAGCCAATGAACCTGTGCGGACGGGAATGCGTTAGCTACACAACACAACATGAGGCTAGCTGTAGCAGAAGCAGCTCAGACTGGGTTTATTAGGTGTGGGACGCAGCATTGTGGGGGACAGTTAACGTAAATGCTTACGCTGTTGTTAGCGATGGTGGAGCTGCTGCTTTTAATAATCGGGCGACCAGATATCCAGCTTCATCCCGTGATCGAGGTTTGGGCGGTAAAGTGAGCCAAAACCTAATGATCTGTTGTCACTTCCCAAGTGGAGAAAAACTTTCTTCAGACTGGATCACATGTTCACCGACCACAGGTAGGATAATATCTTTTGTTTCCCCTGCATCTTATTTGGAGCAAATAAAACCAGTACATTAGTGGTTCCTCTGACTGGAAACACTCGGAATGCGTATGTGATCATGAAGAAAGCTCTGATCATTGCATCTGTGTGTTGCTAGCATCAGCCACTGGTAGCAGGACAGAAAGCTAAACTGGACCAGGTGGAGGGAGAGAGGTGGTACTGGCGGGAGGTTCTGCTCAGGCGGGTCGTTGCAGTCAGTCAGTTTTTAGGTGAAAGAGGTTTCCGTGGTGATGATGAATTACTTGGATCAGAACATAGTGTTAACTTTGTTGGGATTTATCTGTCAGTTTGGTCATTTTCTTAGTGAACTCATAAAGAGGTGGACAGAAAGGCTGGAGCAGCACATCATGGAGGACAGTCAAAAGTAGGGATGCACCGATCAAAACATTTGATGTTATTGCTCTTATGGCCAATAACTATTATTTACAATGTTATAAATATTACATTAATCTCTTACAGAGATAGAAATAAATAGTGATTTTTAATATTGGCTCAGTTTTACTTATCGGAGCAATACAATATGTTAAAAAATGACTAACATCGGCAGATACCGATGTTGGTGTCAATGTTGTGCATTCCTAGACAAAAGCCCTGTTCTCATGGTTTTAGTTATGAACAACAGAAGAGGAGGAAAGAGAAACAGGAGTTTAGAGATACAGATACAGGTTTATTAAACACATTATTATGTAAAAGGAAAATCATTGGATTTTACTTTGCATTCATTTTCCATTTATGATCAAATGCTTTAAAGTACGAGTCAAGTTTACTTAAACAGATTGCACTATTTTTTATCACTAAAAGAGAAAGAAAAATAGGGGGAAGACAGACAGAGACACAGAAGGGCAGCATTGGAGAGCTTAGAAGCAAAATAACAGAAGAAGCGCTTTGAGAGAGGAGAGGAGAGACAGGAAAGAAAAATTAACGAGTTTGAGTGAGTTTTTGTGATTAAGTTATGGAACAATCTGAACTGTAGTCCTGGCCCGGTGGAGGTGAGATCAAGCAGGATGTGTTTACATAGGCAAGGGAGTTACACCACTGTGTTGTGTCTTGATATTGTTGCCCTCAGATGAGCAATGTAGTTTTACAAGAGTGTGGTGAAAATCCTATTTAAATTATATTATTTTTTTGGCGGCGAGGGGGCCCTTTGAACATTCTGTGCCCAGGGACCCCTGCCAACATAATCCGGCCCTGGTGGGGGGTGGTTCCTTATTCTTTTTGCTGGGAGTTGGCAACCCTACTGTCAGGTTACTACGTCTTATCTTGCAGAAGGCTGGATAAGGTCTTGTTTTTAATTGTTATTGTCATTTATTTTAAAATGTGTGCAATATAACAGTTTCATGTTTAGTAAATGGCAGTAGACTGCAGAAGATTTTGTTTTCTAATTGTAAATGTAAATATAATAAGAGTTCATTTTCTATTTTTCAATGGCAAAGATTCATCAATAAAAAAAAAAATTAAGCTACCCGTTTAAGTTAATTTCCATTACGTTTTATTATTCTTTGGTATTTAGGTTCAGGTATTTAATAATCACGAAGCATTGAACAATCTCATTACCTCAATCACTATGTAGTTTATATTAAAGATTTTTCAGGTTCAACAGCAGACAAAAGCCAGAAGAGGGTCCTATTTTTTAGGTTATTATATATTGTTTGCATGTGTGTCAAGTTGTACAAGACTGTGTTGTAAAAGTAACAATATATTTCATTCATAATTTTAGTTTTATGGACTTAAAAATATCGAAAGTAAAAATCGAAAATCGCATCGCAATCGCAATATTTGTCAGAAAAACCGCAATTAGGTTTTTTGTCAAAATCGTGCACCCCTAGCATACAAACATATATACCTGTTGTATCTGATTCAGGGGTTGTTGTTGCTGCAGCACTCAGGCGGTCAAACACAGTGCATCTTTCAGTCTGTAGTTGGTGTATTTTGGCAAGGTGTTTGGTCAAATTACTTGTGTTCCCGCCTTTGCAAGCAAAGCTTTTATTACATATGTGACAGCGTGCATTGTCGGCATCTATTTTCGTAAAATGAAGCCAAATTTTGGATCTTTTCGTTCGCTCTGCCATCGTATCTGTAAGGCGAACACACACGTGAGCGCGCAGCAGTCGCCACTCCGTCCCCGCAGCGCGTGTGCTTGTTAAGGAGGAGTGGGCTGCAATACAGTGTTTGGCTTGTGTTTATGTCTCCCGCAAAACATGAATACAACCTTAATTTTACCGTTAAGAAGACCGATAAGGCTGAGGCTTATCGGTCCGGTTGGACCATCAGAATCAGCCCTGGGGCCAATTTAATACCGGGTTTCGATACCCATCCCTATACATTACTTTCAAACTGTTAAACTTCTTACAATTTAGAAAGAAATATAGAATAAAACCTAATCAGCAGTTGAGACTATAACAGAGTTCCTATGCATTTTCCATTTCAATATTCCACACTATATCAGACTAAAATTCACAAGACTTCCAGACATTTTAGTATAGAAATAATAATGGCATAGTTAGGTTTTTATAACTGCATGTTCTATAAATCGTGAAACATGTTGCTGGGGTTTTCACTTGTTTATTGTTTTTTAATTTAGTGGTGGGCAATATAAAAGGTAGAAATGATATAAATTTAGCCAAAGGTAGATATTTTGACTATACCGGCCTACCGCGATAGCGCATTTTGATGATGTCATCATCGAAGAGAATAAATACTGATGCTCAGTGTTTGTTATTACACTACAAATTGCAAGATTAAAATTAGTTGTTTTCCATTTAACTTGAAAAAAAAAACTACATACAATACATGTTCTTTAAATGCCCTTCTAAACTTTTTTGAGGTTGTTGTTCTGCTGCAATGTATCTGGAAAGTTAGAATGTTCACAAACTGTCATTTTGACACACATAAAGAAAAGAATATATTGCAATAGATATCGTTACCACACATGCTTTAGATTATATCGCAATATAGATTTGAGGCCATATCGCCCAGCCCTAGTTTAACTTAGTGACAAGCTAAATCAGCTCCACTGCAAATACTAAAAACTGAAATAAAATTACAAATATTATAATTCAAATGTTGGAGTGTTTATCAGTTGGTTCCCTCACTCATATACCTCTTAGGAGTTTGACGAAAATAGTAGCTTGAAATGTTTCAATTCAAAAACAAAGGATGTAAATTCAACATAAAGCGATGTGAGAAGCACTTCACTCTTTACCGATTAATTTATGTTTTAACCAAAACTATAATCAAGAAAGTCTGGAAACTCAAACAGTTTTCCTGCTTCCATACGTATCCAGACCTGGAAAAGGCAGAAAGCAAATTCCAGCCTTTTCTGGAAAGTGTGGCATCAAAACAAACAGGGGAGGGAAAGGCAGGAAGAAGACGTGAATGGATATGTGAGTGAGAAACAGCCTGTGTGAATGCTTCAGAGCAGTCACAGACTGTTAAGCCCTGAAGCTTTTTACAAGAGTTGCCAAATTATCAATCGAAGAGACTCACAGAGGAAAACCCGCCGAGAAGAGAATAAAAGATCTACAGGCAATTTTCAGCACTGAATTTACAGCCAGGAGCAAACTGAGTTTCCATACTGTAACACAGCCAGTCAATACTGAAGCTTTGTACTTCCAAAATCCATAAATCCCCACTCCACAAAACAAAAAAAACAAAAAAACTTAACTACATTGGATAAATTCAGATTTTTCTGAGCTTTTACAAGCCAATCAAACAAACAGTCTGTGACTCAGAAATAAGTGGTCATCAGCAGCAGAGTTTATGGTAAGACTTGGAGCAGCAAGAAACCGCCAACCTGGGCTCTTTTTACATGGAGTTTGCATATTCTACCTGTAAATGTGTAAGTTCTCTCAAGGTACTCTGGCTTCCTCCCACAGTCAAAAAACATGAATGTTACATGGAGTTAAGTGGCTGCTCTAAATTGTTTTAAGGTACAGTATGAGTGTTCATGCACGTTTGTTTGCCTCGTGATGAACTGGCCATTGACCCCGACTAAAGCCCAATGACCGCTCGAGATAGCCACTAGGCTTGATCGGTGGTCAGGTGGACATGTTTCTGTTTCCATTATCTTTAAACACACCTTTGTATAACTTGTTTATTTTTTTGAAGCAAGGTATCAACTCATGTTTTTTTATACGTCACATAACATAGCGTACATTATGACCAAAATAATTTTGTTTCAACCAGGTTGACATACTGTATTACACTGGTGTTCCTCTGACCTGCCAGCAGATTAAAGCTGAACTGTCTTTCTTACCTTAGCCGGAATGCGAGCTGTTAGGAGGTAGGCGCGGTGAGTCGCAAGAGCCTAAGAGAGAACAGACGGATTATTGAGTGTGTTACAGGAGATGTATACAATTACCAGATGTAAATACACTCTGAGCAACAAGAACATGAAAATGACAAGGAACACAGAGGAATGTCCAGCTGACTCGGAGAGCTGCAGACATGTGACTCAAACATTTCTGTAAAAAACAAAACTTTGAAGGTTGATAAGAAGGATTTCTGCACAATGTGCTAAAACCAGTAATTTTAGGAACCTCTTAATGTCCATTAACCCAATAAAATCGATGCAACGTCCCTTCCTAGAGTGATGCAGCCACAGATATTTGCGTAATTTTGCCTGCTGAACAAAAAGGGCATCTGGAGCAAGGCTAAAGTAACGCATGGTCGAGGAGTTAAGGACTCATCTCCTGAAACACAGTGACGTTACAGCCATAAATATATGTCCTAAAATAACATTTTAAAGAAAGAACGCATATGCCTCAACACTGGATTTAGTTCTCTCCAAACACTAAAGCTAAACTTGAAGCATTCGGAAAGAGAGTTTGACCTAATTTAGACAGAATACCTGTGATGGTCAGCAAACAACTACCGGAAAAAGATGAAACAGCTGCCTAAATTAAATATCTGAGCACACATTTTTTTTTTTAATGACTGTATTCAAGCATACCAGTTTGAGTAAAACACATTTAGCTTCCACTTATCAGCAAACACCAGCTAGGAGTGGAGTTCTGCAGATACCTGAGAGAAATAATATACATGGAAGGGGACTTTCAAAGAAAAAAAAAAAGGAAGAAAATCTGCAAAACGGAAAGGAGAGGCAAAACGTAACTATATGAACAAATCCAGCAAGGAGGGAGAGGCGAAGAAAAATGAGGCAAAGCAAAAAAAGAAAGTGACATTATTCCCAAAAGATGTGAAAGAATGAAACAGAAGTGTGTGAGATAAGGCTAAAAAAGGATGACAGTGATTTCTAGCCCTCTGCGGGTCAACTCCACGGGCAGCGTTCGCATGTTCTGATGTGATGGTGGCAGACAGGCAGGCCTGTATGGCCAAAGATAACCTCTTCTAAAGAGCAAGAGTCACGACTGGTTTGCTCAGCCTTTCCTCTTGGTGCACTCTGTCTCATTCCTGCAATGTGGATCTTACATGCTGTGTGGTTGCAGAGAGAGGGATTCTGACATAGCATTGCAAGATGATATCTCGCACCACATTAATATGTAAATTAGCCTGCTTAATTATCACAAAATAAGCATGTCAGCTTGGACAATCATTTACCTTTACTTTTTTTTCTTTTGACAAGTGTAGTTAGCTGGCAGGTGATTAACATGTTTAGTGATAGATTTACTCTGATAACATTTAGCCAGACAAATCAGCAGTACTCTTTTTTTTTTTAAGTTCGGAAACTGGATTTTTAACTTAAACACAGAAACAACAAAAAGAAAGAAAGGAATGTAAAACTAATAAGTAGCTAAGGGAAAAAATAGAAAGATATGTATCACCAGTTTTAGCCAAAGTTATGTTATTTCAAAACCTGTAAAAAATAATCATATCCTAATTTATATGAGTGCATTGTAAAATGTACAATGCACTCAATGGTGCTGTACAGCACAATTAAGGAATTTCCTCAACTATAATAAAAAATGAGAATATAAACAAAAGAATAATGCTAGTTATATTAATTTCCACTTTTGTTTTTAGTGTATTAAATTCCAGTGTTCCTGTATCTAGACTCTTTGGAGTCTTAGAATCCTATAACCTTAATAGGCCATTACTTCCCCCCTCTCTGACTTTAACACATAGATGAGGAAAAACGGGTGTTAGTTCAGAATCCAACACAAAAATCAGGGTTTTACCAGATTATCAACATTTACGTATCAAAGTACAGGCTTCAACGCTTTATTTCATTTCTGATCAACTAAAATGCTGTAAAATACACGTTGTTGTTTGATGCATTGAAGTTCTTAGTAATAATGCATTTAATGCAAAGCAAAAAAGGAAGTAGATCAATCTGAAAAGGTCATTTGTGCTATTTTAGTCTTGCACATTAGGTGATTGCAATGCAAAAATCCCTCAGCTTTTCTCTTATAACCCATTTAGACCAAAGACATCTTCTAGCTGTGGAAAATGTTGCTACAGATTTTCTCAGGCTTAAGCTGTGTGTTATTGAAAGGACACTGAATTTAAAGGAAAATCATGTTCTCAGGGTCCTCTGTAGAGGGCAAAGCTTTAAATCCAACAGAAAAATGCAGGGATTTCAAGATTATCCTAATTTACAGAAGAACGCACATGACCCTAAACTTCATCAGATCTTCGGTTAACTCAAGCTACATTAAAACCATATGTCGTTTGTTGATGAATTTACAAACTGAAAAAAGTTTTTTTTTAATGTATTTAAGAAATAGGGAAATAAACCAAATTCAACAACATCAATCAGGATTCAGCGCATTGGTGTAATAACCATTTATGTCCGGTTTTGGACAAGTCTCCCCACATTATAAGAGGTTTAATTATTGCTTAAGAACAATACAACAGCAGAAACTAACTTGTTCAAATGTTTTACTTTCCTTCAGATGAGTTTAGGATGACAACTCAGATTTTTCTTTACTTTGTCAACGTCTCATCATCTCCCTCAATGCATGACTGTCCTACTTCACTCTTCCAGCACAGCGCTCTCTCCATCTGCCCTTTCAAGGGGACAAAGGCATTACACCCCATGAATCCCCCCCCCCCCCCACCACCACCTCTCTCCATCTCTGCTTACTGTCTTAAGTGGATTTAAGCCTTGAGCCTTTCCATCTATCAGTGATTTCACGGTGACCAGCACTGCGCCCTCAGCTACACTCACACAACCAGATGGCAGCAGCATTGGAGCATGTGTACATGGCTGAGGAGAGCATCTGCCATTACTCTCTTACTCACTCACTGTAATACACGCAATCTACCACACACTGGTGGCTTACATACAAAAGTACTGCCACCAGCTGTACAGCACCATTTGTCTCGTTGGCCTGCAACACAGAGCCCACACAAAACACTGACACAGAGATGAACTGATTGCTCAGCAGGTGACTGGAATTGGCCGATTTTCAACTCGACTGGCCTGATCAATGACCAACCAATCAAACATTCAAAAAAAGAAAAAAAGGACAAAACAAGATTTAAAGTCAATTTTTTTTACTTTAGGATGAAATTTGCAACAAGGTGACAGCCACTTTCAGTAAAAAATAACACTAACACTTTACTGGATAATTACCAAGTAGTAACTGCGTACAGTTACAGCTAAATACGTTATTTAACAATCCATTATAAATCTGCATTTCTCGATAAACAGCACACAGAATCCAAAGAAGTCAGGAGGTGGAAACGGCAGACAGAATCACAGAATTACTGTATATAAAAATAAAATAAAAAAAGAGGGATAACCTGTGATTGGGTAATTTGTGCATTTTGTTTAAATAATCTTGGGTTTAAAAAATATCAGTGGACCATTTACATTGCTGTTCATAGTAAGAGCAGGAAAACAGACGGTATTTCATTCTCTTTTTCTCCCTGTAAGTGGTGAATACAGTTTTTATTCACAACTACAACTTCAGAGCAAAGCTATTACTGTCAAAAAGGAGAGCGACATTTTCAGTACATTTTGTCCACACACAAAAATGATTGGAACTGCAATGAGAATAGCCAAATTATCAAACAGAGCATTTCATGTTTCTGTAAACAGTCCAAAGATCCTCAGCAGAGCAAGGCTTGTAGTATGTGATGTGCTACATACTAGATAAAGTGTTGTGAGAAAACATTACAGGAGCTTTATAACATAACCAGCTAACCCTGAGTTGGAGCATGGAAGAGTGACCCAAAACTCCTGTAGGAAAAAAAAAAATACAACCCATTCTGAATATCGCAAGTCGAGGACAATCACAAAAATATATTGTGGAACGTCATCAGAAGGTCTGATTTTACCTAAACTGTGTTGGGTCAATTAAAGAACTCATTATGCTGTATTGTCAGAAATTACAGCATTTTAGGAGCAGCTCACAAACGGTAGCATAAAGAGTAATTTATTTTGTTTTTTTAACATATGCAAGTTATGCAATTATTTTTTATTTACAATGTTTGATTAAACAGAAATTAGGATGAAATATATAAATATTTTTGCAGATCTTTTAAACAGCAACAAATTTACATTAACTATTAATATTTTAGGAAATATGTGCTGAATTCATGATATTATTCAAGTCTCATTTTCCTATTGAATTGTCAACACCTCCCATCATCCTTTTTGTTATCCATATGGCACATGTGCAGACTCATCACATTTTGGTTCCTATGGTGACAGCTGGCCCACGCTTGAAACAGGATTTTGTAAATAGATTGCTGTCATTGTGATGGGCATTTAGACATGCCAGTACCAGAAGGTTTCCTCCATGTATGCTCCCCTACAGTATTCACTTGTTATCATACCGATTCATTTCATTGTTGAACATGTATTCTTCGGTTTGATGGGAGTTAAAACAGAAGCATTAGAAGAGAAAATGTAAAAACTAGTAGGAGTATTGATCTGACTAAAGGGATCTACTGTTTTACAAGAAGACTACAGGATGGGAGTAGCACATTTAAAGGTATGAACATTTTAAACTTCAGCTCCCAATTTTGTCACGATACAACTAAAAACTTTAATTTGTTTTACAACTACAAATCTGAAATGTACATCATGGATGTATTCCACCCAGTGAGTTAATATTTTGTAAAGCCAAATTTTGTAACAGAATTTGGGGGGTATTTCTTAACCCACGTCACACATCTAAAGACTTAAAAAAGACTTGCCATAAATTCTCGATTTGATTTATCCCTGGACGCAAAGGCTGTGTTTACGGTTGCTGACCTGCTGGCAGGTGAAACTCCGCCGTAGTCTCAGGTCTTTCGCAGCCCCAAAAATATTTTTTCTTCATGATTGCCCTTGATTTAGCTCTGTGCATGTTCCCAACAACTCTGATCAGCTTTCCTCTCCCTTCTTGGAAATTGTGTTTTCAGACTGATGTTTTCTACCAAAATTATCCTGTTGGTCCTTTAATTTTTTTGTGTAACTTTGATTTGGTTACGGATTAAAACATTAAAACATTCAAAAAATGTTTTCAATGTTGGCATGTGGGATAAGGAATATTGTATAACTTTCATTCACAATTACTGTGCAGATTACTTTTTTTGAGGGCTAAATTTTAAGTCAAACATTCAACAGTACTTCACCCGAGAGGAAAAAATAAAAATGAGTCATCTGAAGGTTTAACAGAGACCTAAAGTGCCTGAGAGTTTCATTCTTCCTGATGCAGAATTATGTAGGATGCAGACTTAGTATAAAAAGAATAGCTGAAAACATACAGCCGTGACATTATTTTCTACATCCACTACTGACAGGCTTTTTGTTGCATAACTATTGTCAGCATGTCCTACACAAGCAGGCTTATCTAAAATTAATGAGTCTTGATGTCCCAACTACAAACATAAATTGTCATCACAGCATGACAGAAGTGACTATTTCTAGTGCCATGCGGAAAAGGAGGGACATATCACAGACAAAGACCAACTACTGAGTCACACAGAGTAGCTGCCATGAAGAAACAAAAACGAGGCCCTGATTAATTAAAAGGGAGCCAGAGGAGTAGAACAAGTGAAATGATTGAATAGACTCAATTCTGTTGACCCAAAACGGAGCCACTATTGAAATCTAATTAGGGTTGAGCAGATTTGTTCAACTTAAGTATTTAAAAGCAGTTTTAGCTTACTAAAAACAGTTGGTGCTAGAAGATGGATCTGTTTAAGGTTACAGTTATCATTTAGCTCTCTGTGGAAACAAAGCGGATCTTTTTCTGTTGCGGTTTCTTCTCTTTTCCATTCTCATCTACTTTTTTCAAAACCTATTACCCCCCTCAAGCTTGATGGAGTCATACATTTATTAACTTTAAAGGTTTTTTTTTAAGTTCATACAGAACTTACAACAAAACCAAGGGGAAATGGAAATAATTTTTCTCATGTCCCCTGTCCTATGGATAATATAAATGGCTCAGCTGAATGAACTTTGTGTGTTATTGTATATGAATCTCTGGGCATGCAGAAATCCCAACTAATTATGAAATAATGACTATTTTGTTTAACCTTCAGAGTATTTGTAATGATTTCCTAAAACAATTGGACCTTAATAATTATTTCACATCATGTTACCAAGAGTTGCCGCAACTACTGGAAATCTTTGATCGGACAATACCAATCTTGGCAGATTTAGATTTTTTAACAACTATAATACAATAAAACAACAAAATAAAAGAATCATTGAACGAATTGACTAGTGATCAACTATATTCAGAGCAGAGGCAACATCATGCAACTGTGTGAGGGAGACAGGCTTTTACTTTTATTTTACACAAAATTGTTAGAGAGTTGACATTATAAACCATCTTCAGCATCTCTCAAGATTAGCATGTCCTGGATGATTAAGAATCTACACCAACCCATCTTAAGCATCCTATACTGTATTAGTGATTAACTTGACTAGTGCGACTAACATTACAAACAGAGCAGTGTATATTCTGGGACATGTAGATCTTTACCTTGACTCTGAGGTTTTCAAAAGGCTGCTAACAACAGAGAAACTTTATTGTAATAAATTTAGCCTTCCTGTTATTTGCTGAAAGCCTCTGCCTCTCTCTCTCTCTCTCTCACTTACATTCCAAGAACCAGCAGATATCTCAACATATCGCTGAAAACAAAGTTTCCTTTCAAATCATTTTATAGATCATTGCGCTTCTTCTGACATTTTGGTATAGTGCTTTCACTGGTCAGGAGAAGATTGGAGTTTTTAAAATTACAAATGTCTCATCACTGATTATACCTGATCAAGGTGAAAATGGGCGGATTCTGGTCAACACACGTTTTTTCAGTGGATCTTTAGTTTTGTGATTTCATAAAAATACCCCAAAAAAGTTCCATGACAGAGGAAATCTAACACCCTCAAGGTCAGGGAAATCCTACCATTTGTTGAAATGGGTTTATTGTTGTGCTTTTCGCAGCATGATTAAAACACAGAGCAAGTCTGACAACAATGTTTTTCTAAATCCTCAGTTTTTAATACTTATTATTTTAGAAGAGTTTTGCAGAAATCTCAAAGATGTCTCTTTTACGTGAATGACGGAGTCAAACACAGTTGAATTCTTGTTGAGTGTTCTTGTGAAGCAGCTCCTCTGAGCAAATAAAGCAAGACTATTTAAGACACTGTACAGGACAAAGACATTTTGCAGCTTCCTCTGCTATTAGAGCTTATTATGCATGAGATCAACATTAACCGAATCTCACTGGGACATTTAGAGTCCGACAGCAATGAGTAATAGATGTTATTGAAGACTTTTGTGGACTCTGGCATAACGCACATATTCCTATTATTCTTTTCACTGAGCAGAGGTGCTGCAGTGGGCCCAGAGCGCTCACAGCCGGCAGTCAGTATGCACGCTGCAGCTCCGCCTGCCCGTCCAGGTCCAGCTGGAGAGAACAGATATTTACCCCGCTGAGTCCAGAATGCTAATAAATGGCTGATCCTACTCGCACTTAGATGTAAATGTAAATATGTTTTTGTCTGGGGCATCTGTGACAGATGTTAAACAGCCATCATGACTCAGTCTAAACTGGACTCACAGAAATACAGAAAGTAGTGGGAATCGAACCCTGAATTAAAAAGCTGTTTGAAGCCGTTTATTGGAGATGTTACATGGGCCTACTGCCTATATTGTAAGGCTGATGTTTATGCCAAATTAGTAATAAAAACACGACAACTCAAAAACATGTTGAAAAGGCAAATCCTTAAAACTGTTCCACCCCAATCATACAGTCATTAATGGTTAAAAAAAAAAAAAAACAATTCTGCAATAACCCTCTCCTACAGCATCCATGACCATTTCATGTATATTATTCAAATAAGGCGATGACGGGATATTGAATATTTGAGGAGGAAGAGAAGCTACAGCCCCATCTAGAGAAAAACAAGTTGGTGGGGTAGTTTTCGTCAATTTATCGTTATGGAGGTGGACTGCTCAATATATCGTATTACTGATTTGAGGCCATATAGCCCAGCCTTAGTAAGCAGCTACAGCTAGTAATTTATTACCGGATTAAAAATGAATAGGTTAAGTAAACGCTTAATTTCGTTACCTTAATTTGAATTCTCTGCATTGTTTCTTTTTTTATAATATGGCCATGCGCATACATTGGCTTGTACAGCACAGAGCAGTGGTTATGAGCCTTTCATCCCCAAAGACACATAACAGACACCAATGATGAGCTCAGCCAACATGCAGCCATTAGGGACAGACCTAAGCACACCACTGCACACTGCTATAAATACTAGCAATTAAGAACTACAATGTATATAACAAAAGTTAGTTTACATAGTAAGTGAAAAACTTGAGTAAATTTTGTCTTAAGAAACATAATTTTGTCTAAGATACATCTGGCAGAAAAGAAAAATATTACGAGCCAAATTTCGAGTCACATCCCTCTATGCAAAAAACATCAGGAGACGTGACTTTTTAAAGGAGTCATGACCTGTAATTTTCACTTTTCCACGAGAAAAAATGTATGTTATGATTGCCTAACGATTATACACTGGCCGGGAAGGCGATAGCGTTTGTTTGAAGCGTTTGTTTACCCTTGGGTTCGTCAACCAGCCCACATGCACGCGCACTCAAATACGCAATGTTAAATTCCTGTCCGATTTGACGTCAAATTAGCGCAGCATATACCATATATAGATATCGCAGACCTATGCTGCAGGAAGCCCGCCCTGCTCCTCTCCCCCTCATATTCAGTCGAGCGCCGCCATTACTGAACTCCCATTCGAAGTACGAACTCCAGCTCCGTTTGGAAAAAGGGGCCATTACTGTGTGTAACAAACAGCAGCTAACTGCTAATGCGGCTATTGTATGCTAGCGGGAGTAGTAGCTTCAGGACAACACGGGTAATGGCTGCTACTTTGCAAACAACAAATGACCTAGAATGCCACCAATCAACGCGCCCCTCATTTGCATTATTACAATGACCGTCCACGACAGCCAAAATATCGCGTCAGATCTCGCGAGACAATAATGCCTTCAGAAATAAGTTGTCAGAGGAGCTCTGTGTTTTTCCCCCCACTTTTTTTCAACTTTTCTTTTTTAGAAGGGCCTGAAAGACTATAAAAGAGCGTGGGTATCCAAGATAATACTAGGTTATGACTCCTTTAAAGCTGTTTAGGCTGAGTTAGACTTTATAAATACATCTTAATAAATGAAAATTACTAATGAATAAGTAACGTGGATCACATAATACAATACAACTGTAAAGAATGTAACATTGATGAAATATAGCATGAATTTAAATCTCATATCTACTCGTGTTTACTTTCATACTAAACACATGTGCTCCTTTAGGTTTTGCGAAATACAATTCCAAAAACCAACAGATCATATTTAATACCAAAATGTTCAGTTTGGTATTAGTAATTGCTAAAATGGAATACATTCAACTTATGAATCGATACTTTATAGTTGTTTAGAATATATTATCTCCTAGAATATGGAAATCACAAAAATAAAAAGTGGAAAAATAATAGTAAAAACCATTAAGAAAAAAATATTTCATAGGATCCTAAAAGTCATAGATCATACCTGTGGGCTGAAGTAAAAGCAGATAACTATAACGTGTTTCACATTGATTCTCCACAGCTAAGACAAGCTGGTGCTGACAGTGCAGCTAAGGCTACTGCTGTAAGGTTTGCAGACTTACACTGCACCAAAGCCATAGATCAGTCTAAACAGGTAGTCATGGCTCAACATGCTTAAAGGTTATAGTTGAGATGAAAACGAAGAAACATTTAATATCTCTCCATAACAGCAGCAAGTAAATTGAGACGTCATAGATCTCTCTCTCGCTTTCTCTCTATGTTGAATTATTTCTAGCATCTGTGGTTTAATAAAAAGTGTTACCACAGTAAAAATAGACAACTACAGGAAGAAACAAAAGAGAGCAAAAAGGCTTAAAATGCAATTTGTTCAAGTAAAACATTCTCAGATTCCCCAGATACATATCAGACAGGCAGCATGAGATCACTTTTACGCATTATGGCTCAAAGTATTATCTGCTGGGCACATCCTTCTCATAAGCTCTGCTGGCAGGCACTGTAAAAAAGAAAGACATCAATTTTCCTTTATCACTGCCCTGTTCATCATTATGTGTTTAATGCTGGAGAGGGAAGCTCGGGGAAGAACAAAGGCAGTAGACAGTGGTGCTTCCTGAACCGATTTGATTGGCTGGTTTCATCAGACCACAGCTGCAGTGAGCTGAGGCATGTGGTGTCTGACTGTGTTACATATCATGCTTTATTTTAATGCCGTTTTTGGTGTTGTAGCTGGTTCTGGTTTAACTCAGAGCATATACTGCCAGTTATATATATATATATATATATATATATATATATATATATATATATATATATATATATATATATATATATATATATATATATATATATATATATATATATATTGCATAGTAAATAACAGCAATATTATACATTTTGAGATTAAAAATATACCGGATTCGGAGACAATAACATTCCACACAGCAGAAGAAAGAAAATATGCTGCATTTCTAAAATAATCAGAGGACCTCTTCCGCTGAACCCAACTGGGACCAATCAATCAAACAAAAAGGCAGGATGGGGGATTATTTGGCCTTTCAGATAAGGATTATATTCAAGGTTATGGCTCCAGGGGATTATATATATATATATATATATATATATATATATATATATTTTTTTTTTTTATTTTTTTTTATTTTTTAATTTTATTATTATTTTTTTTTTATATATTTATTTATATATATATAAATAAATGAACAAATCAGTGTTTTGGCAATGAACACTGGTCGCGAACGAAAGAGATTGTTCTTTGCCTCTGGCTTCTAGCTAGAACACATTTGTTTCTGTTTATTTAAAAGAAAAATCCTGTTAGTTCATCAGTATTCTAGCTACAGACAATGGGGAGGACATGGGTTTGGGCCAAGTCTGTGCAGCAGTGTGATTCTGACTCAGGGCTTCTGGGTAAATAAGCAATCACTGGAGACCACAGGGATAAACAAGACAGGCAGAGAAAAGCAGAGGTACAATCAACAGTACAGAAGGATATACATGTCAAAATTCACTACACAACTAAAGTGGAAGATGTCCTCATACTGGAATATACTACTGTGTTACTGACTCAGACACATGTGTATGACAGAAATAAAAAAGAGAAATAAGGCAGAGCAATGTGAGGAAGAGGAAGATGGAGTCAATCTTGTTTGACGTTGGCAGTACCCATGCTTTTCCTTTTAAGATGGCATTAGTCAACGTTAATAAGACAAATAAATAAACACAAACCCACTGCTGTGCACCAGTGGATGATCTATTGAGACTAAGATCCCAGATAATCCAACTACAGCATCATAAATGTTCAATAAGATTAGGGTTGTATTATGAAAGCTGAATTATTAAAGCGCCATTACAGAACATATACGGTTTATACTAGGTTCCTGTCAGGAGCTAAATGGAAGACAATTATTTTTGAAATATTTTAAAGTAAAAGTGGATTGATTTTGACACAGAAGAACCATACAACAGTTACCATTCCCAAAATATTACAAATTTAAAATGTGACCTAAAAAAAACAAAAAACATGTTTCTGTGAAGTAAACAGTTGATATCTGTCATACCGGATTATTAGGATGGCAAGGAAGGCCGTATCTACCATTGAGGACAGAGAGGTCTTGACCTCTGTAATTTTCTGCTGTGTATTTCATGAGAAAATAATTAAAAGAATGCTTTTGAACTGCCTGGCTTTTGGAAGGAGCATGTGGTGAAAAGAAATAGAGGCAATAGAGGTGGTGGAGATAAAATGGGTTTGAGAGAAAACATTGACAGCTACTGTCCATCTTTTGTCCCTGATGTTATAACAAAAACTGACTGCCATTATTACATTCATTATAGACCACAGAATAATTTGTTTAGTTATTAAATCGACACTTATGGCATTTGTGCCAGAATTTTGCATACAATGGGCAAGTAAGTATTTAATACACTATTTCGGGTAATTTCATCAAGTCTTCATGGGTTCCCCTGATGCTTCAGATTATGTCACTTTCCATGAATTTAGATTAGACACAGACAGACAGACAGACAGACAGACAGACCTTTAGTCCCACAAGTGGGAAATTTGCATTGTTGCAGCATAAAGTGGAAAGACAAACAGTAAAAACTGATGCCATTAAAAAATAAAAAAAAAAAATAAAAAATAAAAAGCTATCTGTGTTTTTAGCTTTTTGTGTCAGCGGCCAGCTGCAAGGGCGCTGTTGTAAAGTCTGAAAGCAGCAGGAAAGACTTTCTAAATCTTTCCCTCCCACATCGCGGATGCAGCCTGCCACTGAAAGAGCTGCTCACTGCCCTCAGAGTCTTCTGCATGGAGTGAGAGATGTTGTCCATCAGGGATGACAGCTTATCCAGCGTTCTCCCATTTCTCACCACCTCCACTGGGTCCAGAGGGGATCCTCGAACCAGACCAGTTTGTCCAGTCACTTTCTGTCCCCAGAAGAGATGCTGCTGCCCCAGTAGACAACAGCATAAAAAACTGCTGAAGCCACTACTGAGTCATAAAAAGGTCCTTAGAAGTGGACCTTGCACTCAAGATGATCTAAGCCTCCGCAGTAGGTACAACCTGCTCTGCCCTTTATTGTAGAGTGCGTTTGTATTATGAGTCTAGTCGAGTTTATTATTCAGATGAACACCAAGGTACTTGTAGGACTCCACAACCTCAATGTCTATACCTTGGATGTTCAGTGGATGCAGTGGAGGATGTTTGTGCCTGCGGAAATCTACCACCAGCTCTTTGGTCTTTCCGGTGTTGATGTGGAGGTAGTTCTGCTTGCACCAGTCCACAAAAACCTGACATAGTTCTCTGTACTCCTTGTCGTCCCCCTCAGTTATGAGAGCAACTATTGCTGAGTCATCTGAGAATTTAGTTAGTGGAGTTGTATGAGAACTCTGCAGTATAGATGGTAAAGAGGAATGGCGCCAGAATTGTTTCCTGCAGGGCCCCCCATACTGCAGATAATCCTGTCCGACACACCGCCCCGAGTCCTCAGATACTGTGGTCGATTCGTGAGGTATTCTAGGATCCATGAGTGAGGAGATGTTCCACTCCCATACACTCCAGCTTGTCCCTCAAGATTGCAGGTAGGATGGTGTTGAAGGCACTTGAGAAATCAAAAAACATGATTCTCACAGTGTTTCCTGTGATGTCAAGGTGGGAGAGGGAACGGTGTGAGAGGTATAGTATGATGGCATCATCCACCCCAATACCAGGCTGGTATGCAAACTGAAGTGGGTCTAATGATGAGCTCACAAGAGGCCGAAGCTGTTTAAGGACTAGCCGCTCCAGGGTCTTAATCAGGTGGGACGTCAGCGCCACCGGCCTGTGGCTGCTGAAGTCCTCACGAGTTCACACAAAAAAACACATGTCATGTACATATACAAGTTTTACTTTAGTTTTAAATAAAGTATTACATTTACATTCATTTTTGGTCTCTACTTTGTAATCAATGAGCATGGGATAATGGATGGTGCAATTTAGAAACTCTGGATGCAGCCTTGATGGCAAGATATATTGTAAGCAAGTAATCAAGAGTTGATTTTTGCCATAATTTGTAGCCATGTCTGGCGGAAACGAGTCCACCTTGCCCAAAGATATTCAGAGTGCGCTGCAGTTTTATGATGTTCTCCTGAACTGTGCACCCTGAATTTGTGCACACTGACCATCTTTTTTGAACTGGCTTTAGGAAAAACACTGTACTGTATAAGAAAATTATCCGATGGACTGGCGACCTGTTCAGGGTGAACCCTGCCTGTCACCCAATGATTGCTGGAGAGAGGCACCAGCCCCCTCCGCAACCCTGCATAGGATAGAAGGTATAGATAATGGATGGATGGATGGATGGACACATTCGACAAGGATTTTGAAGCATTTTCATTTTCAAACAGACTCTTTCCTCAAGGAATAAAACCCACAAAAAGAAGCATTCCTGCTGCAAACAATTTGAATATAGTACTCATGATCCATTAGCTGTGATGTATGCTAATGTGAAGCAGAGGCTGGGTTATTCCTTTTTGGTACTCGTTTAGTTTTCGGAGGATGAATAACATGTTTAAAGTGGGGGTATTATGCTTCTTCCAGGCACATATTACCCTTCTATAGCACACTCCAATAAAATTGTCACCTTAAGTCTTTTAAAAGTCCGTCATATATCCAAATCCACCTTAAAGAAATTTACTTCCGTATTGACAATTCCGAACATCCCGGCTTTTCCAACATTACCCAGAATGCAACGCGCCTTGTCGGTGAAAACAACCGGCATTTTTGACAGCAATTTACATACGAACCTCCGCAAATCATGCCTAAAAGTTGTTGAGCAGTTGGTTGTTCCAACCATAATTTGCTGGAGCGGAAATTATCTTTCTTTACTTTCCCCACGGACCCTGTACGATGGAAAAAGGGGGTTAACGCGGTCAAGAGAGTGAAACCGGACGGTTTGGAATGGATGCCAAGCAGGACTGCAGTCCTATGTAGTGAACACTTAAGTGGGAAGAATCGTTTTGACTCTTGATAAAATCCGCATTATTTTGGATTTCGGAATACTTAATACGTTTAGCTTCAACCATTGTCAATATAAATGCCATTAATTGACGATGTGACCAAAAGCCATGGGCTTTGTTAATTAATAATATGTTCGCCCCAGAAGAAAACAAAACAAACGCATTTCCCTTGCTGCACTGTGCGCAGAAACTTCACTACAGTTCTGCTTAAAATAAATATTAGCTGTGAGACATTTCAGAGAACAGTGACAAAAAAAATCTGAAGTGCATCCATCATTTTGACAGTTTACAATTCACATCCCTTAAAACTTGGTGCAGACGTGCAGACATTTTCTACTTTACGCACAGAATTCAGATAACTGAATCAATCAAAAAAAGATTAGACTACTATGAGAGCATCTGACTGATTATCATCTCAGACCTGAACACTCAAAGCATCGCTATCTGAGAGCTCAGCTGACAGCACCATGGAGAGATACGGTGGCATTGGAGCACGTAGCTGCGACGGACACAGACCGATGGCGGTTTTAAATCAACCTGTGGGTTGGATCGGGATTTAATCTGGAGATTCCTGCGTGTAAAGGGTCGGGTTCAAAAATCATCTAAACAGGTGCAGGTTAGTAAAATTGGACCAGTGCAGGACTCTGCAACAGTAAACTGTATAGGCTACTTTTACTGCTATTATTTTGTATTTAACAATGCAAGAAATACAGAAATTAGATATGAAAGGATAAATTCTTGGGGCAACAATATTTACTTTTATGCAAGTTTTCATAGTAATCGAAAGACATTACTTATTAAAGCCTCTAAAATCTATTGAAAAACACCACCCTCCGCTCCTGCTTATGGTTTGTTTTCACCGACACTATCCGCCATTTTTATTTGTGACGTAAGTATGACGCTACGCCGGAATTCCCAATTGGACGCCTTGATTTTTGCCTGTGCCTCTCTAAGACCCTCCTACTCTTTCTGACACTCCTCCTTCAGTTTGTCACATACCGTTCATCATCGCAGCATGCACGGAGTCGGAGTCTGACGTTGTTTACATAAAGGACGCGCAGCTGCAGCTGGTGTGTTATAATTATTGCACCTCGGACTCAGATGGAGTTGTGAGGGTTGGGGGAGGGGTAGGCAGGGGAGCTCTGCAGGGGCGAGGCTCTCGGCTGAGTACGTAAGCTCGCAGGAGGAGATGGGTGGAAAAGGCGGGGATAGGTGGGAGTAGGCGTTTCAGCAACCCCGAGAACTACCAGCAGAGACTCAAAGATTACTCTAATATGAGTGAATGGGTCAGAGCAACACTTCAGGCATGTTTTTAATGAGGGAAGACATGTTATCAGGATATTAAGCTTCAGAAAGTCCATTTTGCATAATACCCCCTCCTTTAAAAGATCCCCAAACATTTGAACTAGTTTCACCAAAGTCTCACCAAATTCCTGACAAAAGGGGAAAAAATTGTCTAGTCTTTCAGCCATTCAGAAAATTTAATGGCTGCATTTTTTACTTTGTAAATTTTGTTTAAAATAAAACATTATAGTTTTCATGTCAAGTCAAGAGAAACCTTATAGTTCACTGCTGTATACTGTTGTGTCTAAATACATAGTAATGATAAAAATAAAAAGCATATGAATAAATCCCTTAGAAAATCCAGTGTTTTTATACATATGTTGAAACATGCACACAAAGTATGTGAGCACAGCAAAATGTTGTAAAACCCAACTACACACCAAAAGGTTTGCAGTGAATTAACTGAGAAGTAGCTGCATGTGTTCAAATTTCTATGACAGTCGTTGAAAACAATTTAAGATGGTAAGAATGATTTGACTCTCCTCTGGTCTGAGGTGGTGGTAAAATTTATTTTCTATGAAGAGATACTTAAAATTCAATCAGTCAAGAAAAATGGAACTGGTCACCAGGATAAAGTAAAAATAATTTTCTCTCCTAAAATATTTTTGGTATTTTAAACATAAATCACATATTCAACTCTATTGTTTTGTGACTGTCTAATATAATATGCTGTGTAGAGTCATTTTCAATTCTGACTGATTCTATGACCTACAAACCTAATTCCAATACACCAAGTATGACACTTTACCAATCCACTGAAAATCCAGAATGCATTTACTATAACGCTGCTACATCTGGCATCATGAAAACAGGAATAGTGAAAACAGGAATAAACCAAACTTTAAAATATTTAAGTCATCAAAAGGTGTAGCTAGATTTACTAGAAATCAATTATGTTAAGTTATTCAAACAAAATCATTCAGGTCAATGATCTGAGACAGGGTTAATTTCGTTACAAACACCGTGTGAGTGACAATGACCCTGACCTTTGAGATAATCGGGATCAATGCATGTGGGTGGGGCTTAAAGCCAGGCAAAACACAAAGTTAATATCTTTTCACACTAATTAAAACACTTTGCTTAACCTTAAATATATATAATCACTTGGAAGAACATTCACTGTCTTTATGCCGGCACTTACATAGTTCCTTGTGACGAAGATCATAAAGTTCAGGATCTATGTTGGAGATATAAAAAATAGAAAACAACAATATTGCAATTTCATGTTTTCCTAATATCATGCAGCCATATTAGCCACATATGCTTTAATGCACGTGTTGAAAATCTTGTAATTTCCTTAATTCTGCAAAACTACTACTAAGAATAAGAACATGCTGCAAACCTTGTGCTATAATCCTTAAAGAAAAAATAAGAAAAACCTTAAATGCCAACCGTGCTTATTGCTAATACAAGGAGCAATTTATATAGTAAACTCCAAATCATTTCTCACATGCAGTGGAACATCACTTCTGCTTCAGATGGGAATTATTAATAAAAGGTTGATGGTAGGAAGACTACAAAAATATATATTTTGCATCTTCTAATTTTATAGCCCTTTAAGAGAAATTGGCTAAAACTGGTATCAGCCCATCAGTGCTTTTCAACAACCTAGTATCTGAAATTGACTACAAATCTCTAATCATTGCATCTAGACTAGAAATGCTACAGAAAACTAGAGTTTATAAAAAAAAAGTGTATAAAATTTTATTAATATTTAAAAGAGAAGTTTTTTAAGTATATGTTCTCCTAAAGCTAGGGCTGGGCGATATATTTATTTTAATATCTCCTTTGGGAGTCTACCTGAATTCAAAGTTGTGTGGAAAGTTGGTAGCACATACCTGGCGTCCAAAGTTTTCAGTAGGTAAATAAAGTCGCGCTTTTCCACTGTATAAACAGGCACCATATCTTTGGCAATATAAATTGTGATGGCATCTGTTATTGCTTTCCACTGGACACCCGTCTTATCATAAGTGTGAAAATGATTCCCCTATGGTGTGCCTCTGTTTCAGGTGTTGAAACAAATTCTTCGTACTCCCACCTTTGGTAGCAACAGACGTCAAACAGATTTTGCAGCGTGCCGTTTGTTGCCCCAAGTCTGAAGTTGCAAAACCGAACCATTTCCATATAACTGAAGAAACTCCCTTTTTTGGGAACAAGCTCCTCTTTGCTAGTTGCCATTTTGACGTCTACGCGTTGCGAGAGACGGACTGGCTGACCTTGCTCCAAACTACGGAAGCCCAATAGAGCAGTGGGAGGAGTGGTAAATCTCGATTTTCCCAAAAATAAATCTTCTTAAACGGCAAAATAGATAAAATAGATTTATCGCCCAGCCCTGCCTAAAGCATATTGTTAAAGATGTTTTGTCTGTTTCTAAAAAACAAAATAAAATTGACACACTAATAACTCCCATTATTGCTGGTGGATGTGTAGCAATATTGCTAGTTGGCTAATTGAACATATGAATAAGAATAAGAGTCTCAACAACCATTTTATTGTTTTTATTAATTTAGGATGGCAGCCTTTATTTCTTCTAATAAAGGACACATATATCTGTAGCAATAATTGTCAAATTAACTGTGTATTTTAATATTTGTTGCTGTTATACAGTTGAACTAATTTATAGTTGTGATGTTTTCATGGTGTTTTTTTTAAAGAAAGTTTGGTTATTTCCATGAGAAAGGAAAAGCAAAAGGAACCTTACAAAAGCTTTGCAGCATCCTGTCTGTAACCCCCAGAGAAACTCTTAAAACTACAGTTTGATCAAAACTCCTGATCTTCGAACCATCTGTAAATAAAAAGCTCTTTCATCAGGACTCGTAACACCAACACTCGCAGGTTACAGCCCAATGACAAGTTTGTTTTCTCTTCAAGCGACTTCCTCCAAAATTGCCCCTTCAAACACAGCTTTTCTGCGACTACAAACAGGGGTTTATTTGTTCAGCTCAGTCAAGCAGAGCTCTGACACAAACCCGTGCTCTGCGTCAGGATGAAATACCACAGCCGCTCCACTGGAATTCCTCACTTCCAAGTACCGACTCCCACTCCGCCACATTTCTTTCTGAGTGTGTGCATGCGCTACTATGGACTCTGTGTCCTGCTCCCACGTGATGACGTTGTGATGTTCATTTCAACTTGATATCAAACCAAAAGCTTAGGTGAACTACATTAGAAGATGAAAGAAAAAGTATTGTTTCGAAATAGATGTGGGTTGGGATGAGTTGGATATCCAGTCTCAAGGTTTCAGAGCTGCAAATACTTTCCATCATTTCATTCCTATGAGTTATAAACCATTTTGAATGAGATGGAAAGAACTTGCTGAAGTGACCAGGGTTTTTTCTCTCCAGCTATATAAAGCATAGATTAATACCGTGCTGCCCCTACCCTGCTGTTTGCTGAGTACTTGCTATCAGCTGGCTGAAGGAAAGTTGCTACACTTTTCCTTTGCTTACAAAAAACATAAAACCAGCTTTTAGGAAGGACTTTCCGTAACTACAAACACACAGAGTTATGGTGTGGAAAGAAACCTGTCCTTCTTATTATGTTATTGCGATTGAAAAAATACTGTTGGCAAACTACAAACAGGATGTCTGTTAAGTAGATGACTGGAGGTTAGCTATTGGAGCAAACTGTGGAACTAATTAATCTATCTGCTTTTTTGTAAAGAGCAGAAAAGTATAAGTATATAAAGCATAAATACTAGGGGTGCACGGTTTTGACAAAAAACCTAGTTGCGGTTTTTCTGACAAATATTGCAATTGTGATGCGATTTTCCATTTTTATTTTCGATACTTTTAAGTGCATAAAACTAAAATTATGAATGAAATATATTGTTACTTTTACAACACAGTCTTGTACAACTTGACACACATGCAAACAATATATAATAACCTAAAAAATAGGACCCTCTTCTGGCTTTTGTCTGCTGTTGAACCTGAAAAATCTCTAATATAAACTACATGTAGTGATTGAGGTAATGAGATTGTTCAATGCTTCGTGATTATTAAATACCTGAACCTAAATACCAAAGAATAATTAGACATAATGGAAATTAACTTAAACAGGTAGCTTAATTTTTTTTTTTTTACTTGACGAATCTTTGCCATTGAAAAATAGAAAATGAACTCTTATTATATTTACATTTACAATTAGAAAACAAAATCTTCTGCAGTCCACTGCCATTTACTAAACATGAAACTGTTATATTGCACACATTTTAAAATAAATGACAACAATTAAAAACAAGACCTTATCCAGCCTTTTGCAAGATAAGACGTAGTAACCTGACAGTAGGGTTGCCAACTCCCAGCAAAAAGAATAAGGAACCACCCCCCCACCCTCCGCCTCATGATGCTTAATCGACCTAATCGACTTTAATTTAATGCACGTGTAAAACAAATGCACATAAATGAATTATTTTTCTATAATAATTAAATAGATTCAACATCTTTCTTTGACAGAACTGCAGACTGCACAGATGATACCTTCCTGAAGGAATAAGTACTACAGCTTAGTAGGATATATACTGTATTAGACTAAATATTTGCTGTATACGATAAAGGATTTATGACCACTACATCCAATTGGTTGTAAGATTCAGATAATTATTTATTAAAAGCTAGACATTTTAAATCAGAATAAGAAAAGTATGTATTTGTGACCCCCTTTCCCTGTTAATGCCCTACCTGGCCCCCGGGCAAAACTTTGCTAGAGCCGCCCCTGCACAGTTACCAGCTGTCAGCTCAAAAATGATCCTGGTGTTATTTGTCTCTCAGAAACAGTTTATAACTTCCCTTCAACTCATTCATGTCACCTAAAAGGTAAACCTGTTTCTCCATCACCTGTTCAGCTCTGATGATTCAGTAAGAACATCTCCTGGTTTCATCTTCATGTTTCCATCTCACAACATATCCAAACAGATATCATGACCAGCAGCTTTTACAGCTGTGGCTTCAGCAAACATCAGAAAGTAATATTAAATCAATTCTAACAACAGTTTATCAAGCTTAAACATGCTGCTGTTGTTTAGCGCGACACCCGCTGGTTTCCTCTATCTGCTAAAAGTCCGCGATAAACAAACAGAAACGGGACTGCGACAGAAAAGCCGATCAGCTGATCATTGATCAGTTTCATGATTGAAGGAGCAACAGGAGAGAATGAGAGAAGAAAAGGCAGCTGCGCAGCGTAAAGACAGAATAACTCCACCTTTGTGTCTTTTCATTCTAGCCGAAATATGGGACAAATCGCGTTCCTTCTCACTTTAATACGGAGCGCGTAATATTTTCTCTGAATACGGGACGATTGCGTTTTTTACGGGATGGTTGACAACCTGAGCGCGGCAGCGGAGAGAGACTGACAGCAGAGATATGCAGCCAGGTTCCTCTCCCGCTACCAACAGTGAGAAATACATTCTGCTTTCACATTGAACAAGTCGCCAAATGTCTCTAGCAACACATGGAAAGGACGCTAGATTTGTCACTGGTCACTTTTGCCAGGGGGGGTTGGAAAAGTCGCTAAATATACAAAGTCGTCAAGTTGGCAACACTGCTCTGCATACAAGCTGGTTTCCCATTACCGTTTCTGATTGGCCAGCAAGCCAGGAATGCGAGACTCAACCATTTTGATTGGTGAATAGGTTTGTCACTCAAATGTCAGGGGCAGGTAAAAAAAACCCCAGCCTCCTGAGGTTAGGTTATTGCAGGAGTTAAAACCTCAATATCGATGCGATATAGGTTAATCGAGCAGCCCTAATAAATACTACTAAAGTCCGTTTTTTTTTATCATTTTGTCTTTGGTCTTTGTATCTAAATCACAAAAACTAAAACAATATTATAACAATAATAATCACTATTAATTTTTTGCAGCAGATGAATTATTTTTTGTTTAATTTTGTCAGTAGTACTAAATCCATGACATTTTCATCAAGCCATGAATGTCAGAAAGAATGTGAGGTTCTTTGCCATCACCCTGTCAGGTGCCTTCTGTCGTTCAGCAGTAAACAATGGCTGGAGGTGGGAAAATATAAAAACGTTTTACTTGTCAGAAAAAGATGAGTTAAGTTGTTCTGGAACCTCTCAGTTCATGAAAAATATAGACAGCTGCTGCTTAGCGACCAGATGAGCACCACCAACCAATGTTTTTAAAGCATCACTTCTTTAAAACAACAAATGATAATAGAAACCACTTGATAGTTAAAATGGCTATGACTGGTGATTATAATGGTTTACATGCAATCTTTTTTAACATTTCAGTTATAATGCAGCCATGTCCTGAAACTGTGGTTTCAAAGGTACAAAATGGCAAAGGGCCAAACTGACCAGGATCTGTGGCAAGTGCAGCAGTAGCGTTTAGCACAAAATAGGGGGGTTCAGTTTATTTCACTCAAAATTAAAATAGAACTTTTTTTTGTGGTACTAGTGTCTTTTACAGGAAATGGAAAGAGAGAGAAGGGGGGAAGATATGCAAGCAACGCTTCCAAGGTCATGTTGCCACCCCACCAACCACCTTAATTTGGAACAAAAAGTGAACTATTATAAGCATATAAAAAAAACTATAATGACATATTTTGTTTAAATGAATGTATACAACGCATCAGTAGACGGGGTTACAATCTGAGCAAAGTAGTTGAGTCGAGATAACGTAATAATTAGGTTTCTTATTTATAGTTCATTTGTATTTTAGTTTTTCCAATTAATGCAGTTTTTCTGTGGGAGCACAGTGGCGCAGCTGGTAGCGCAGCTCACCTCACAGCTAAAAGGTCCCGTGTTCGATTACTGCTGTGGGTGCTGAGGGTGTGTTCGATCCCCCGCATCATCGGCACCCACACCCTGGGTGGAGTTGGCAAAAGGGCCTTTCTGTGTGGAGTTTGCATGTTCTCCCCGTGTTCCCTTGAGCAGCTAACTTGAGCTACTCTCACAAAAACATGCACTAGTCCTGGGGCTGTATACTGCCTCCTCCTGGCTGGCCGGGGCGCCTGAAGGGTTGGGGAGGATCTGGCAGGAATAACGTGAACCTTCCACACGCTACGTCCACGCGCTACGAAATCCTTCCCCATCAGGTAAAAAGAAGCATGAAGGAGGCTGGAGTTTCAGTGCTGGGCCCTCCGTAGGTTGGCAGAGGGAGATCAAACCCCAGGACTAGAATTAGGTAGGAACACTGGGTGATAAATAATAGGAAAGAAACCGTGGGATAAAAAAATGGGGGAAAAATGCCATTTTTCCAAACTAAATGAGTAATCGTTTAGATAACTGATTCCAACAGAGACCAACAACAATCATGATTATAATTTATTTTCCAAAATTGAGCAGTCCCATTTTGCATCACACAACACATACCACAGAACAGGTTTGAAGCGGTGCACAGTGCCCACTGCCTTTTTTCTGAAAGCCCCCTTAGGAAACTGTTCAGCCCTGCAGTTTTTCACCTCAGTCTTTTCCCAGATCAATTAGAAAAGAGGGTGTGAAAAAAATAAGGCTAATTACTTTCACCTCTCTTTGCTTTTGGTCCCTAGAGGATTTCCAAAGAGTAATATTTAGGATTCTAAAACATTCAGTAATCTTTGGAAACACATCATGGTGGTAAGGATATGTCTAAAGCAGAGACCCTGGCTGTGTGGGTCTAATTTAGATCTAAAGGTTTCTTCTTTTCCCAAGCCGTTTATCCCATATAGAGCAATAAAACTAAAAGCTCCCCTTACCACTGAGAGTTGTATAACTAAATGGCTTCTATCATTTATACAGACATACGCATATTACGTTGAACCTTTATCTGCAACAAAAAGCTTTCTGACTCAGTCATCAAGTTTATAGATGCTGCTGAAACACAAATTTACTAAAGGTGCTGTTGAGTCATTAGCATCATCATCTGCTGTTGTATTAAAAAAAACCTTCGAGAAGCTAATACAGCATATTTTTCATCATTAATAGAGGCGCACATGCATAACACAGGAATTTAAAGTCAGTGTAATTAAATCTTTACTTAAGAAACCTTCTCTCAATCAAGATGACTTAGTTAATTACAGACCTATATCTAACCTTCCTTTCTTATCTAAAATCCTTTAGAAAATAGTTGCCTATAAAGTATGTGAGAATCTAAACAGTAACGACCTGTACGAAGAATTTCAGTCAGGTTTTAGAGCTCATCATAGCCCTGAAACAGCACTGGTGAAGGTTACTAATGATATTCTCTGATAATGGACTTCTGTCTGTTCTGGTCTTGTTAGAGCTGGAGGTTTCTTCCTGTCAAAGGGGAGTTTTTCCTCTCCACTGTCGCTACATGCTTACTTAGTATGAGGGATTGCAGAGGGATTGCTGTGATTGGAGTCTGCATCAACAGGGCGCAACTGCCAGTCAATGACTTAATGCAATCTGATGGGATTCCTTACATAGAAAACTAACTAAACTTTTAAACTGATTGGAATGTTTGTATTGAAATTACTTTCTTGTGAACTGCCTTGAGATGACATCTGTTGTGAATTGGCACTAAATAAATAAACTGAATTGAATTTAATCATCTTATTATCCCTGTGCTTCTTAGGAGGATCCAATATGCATTTTTAATCATCTGCCAGGAATCAATTATTCAGAAGTTGGTGAATTTATGTCTCTTTACCAAAAAGGTAATAATTGAAGCAGTCATCTCCACCTGCTTTGAACACACGGGGGGCTGATGTTTAAACACAGAGCTGTTACTAGATGAACATATTGACCATGTTTGTGAATTAAACAGGAGCGGACAAGAACGTCCCAAGTTAATTAACACAGCTATCTGTGGTATAAATAAAGCAAATGAGTCTAAAAACGTATTTTATGTCCATATTGCTCAACTGCATAAGCATTCCCTTCCAGACTTTGAATGCAAACGCCATCCGAAATTCGCAGTTTTTTTGAAACAGAAATGCACAGAGGAATTATCCAGAATCTGACAATTTTAGGCTGGACAGGACCGAAGAAGCCATTTAAAACAGGATGCTGTATTTTTTACAACATTTCACCATAAGTCTGTGGTAATTTCAGGCAGCAAGAAAGCAAACGAGAACAATGCTTTCAGAAGATAACAGGAAGGCTCAGCTAAATAAAGGCTTAACTGAGCAGAACTGTTATTTTTGCCCTTTTAAGCTTACAACCCCTGTCTGATACATAACTTGATTGACTTTAAAAGGTCTGATGGTATTTTGGAAAGCAAGGACTTTAGTCCTAGAAAAAGAGGAAGGTTGTGCTGTCAAAACAAAAACCATGAATTTCAAGAAAAGAAATAGATTATAACTGACAAATAATTTTACAACCTTTAATGAACGATACCTTAGATGTTTAACAAGTGGTAATGAGAACGACTTTAAAAGCAGTAAAATTTGACTCACCAAAACTCTGTTCTCTGTTTTGTCTCCTTTGATCTCCAATTTGACTCTTTTCCTCAGTGACAACTTCACCTTCCTCCCCACTGCATCCCTTACACTCTCTACATAGGGACAAAGAGAGATGAAAAATGAGATCATGAGAAGAGATTCAGACTTTTAAGGAAAATCTGTCACATGGTTTCTCAAACACGAGAGGAGAGGAGAGGAGAGGAGAGGAGAGGAGAGGAGAGGAGAGGAGAGGAGAGGAGAGGAGAGGAGAGGAGAGGAGAGGAGAGGAGAGGAGAGGAGAGGAGAGGAGAGGAGAGGAGAGGAGAGGCGAGGAGAGGAGAGGATTTTAAACCAGGTTTATGGATATAGATAAGTCATAAGATAAAAATAAGTCATCGGATAGAAAAACTAATCTTCTGCAATTTTGCCGAATATAAATCTATTAAGCATTTTGGTAGTTCGCCTACATAAAAAAATGTAAACAAACTAAAGTGACAATGAGCACAGACAAATCTAGCTGACGGCCTACAACATGCAACCGTATGCAGTGTTTGATCAACAAAAACAAATTATTAGTACTCCATTACTTACAAATTTCCACTCGCTAGCACACCAAGTCAGAATCAACTTTAAAGGGGTTCAGAAATTTAAAACAGCATTTATTCATTTAGTTATGTTTTTAATTTCATTTTTATTTAACCACCAAAAGTCTCATTGAGATTAAAAATCTCTTTTTCAAGGAAGTCCTGGTCAAGAGGCTGCAAAAGTTACAAGTTACTCAATAAATTACACAAATGAAATAACAAACACAATTATGAAAAGAGTGCTGCACCGTGGCTAGCTCCCTTAGTCTACCTGTTCCTGTTTGTTTATTGTTGGTACATGTTCTTGGACGGGTTGTACTGCAAACTGAATTTCCCCTCGTTCGATTAATAAAGTATTTATTCATTCATGAAAAACAGTTACAATAAAGGGAGGTTGTCTTAAAGGCTCTCAGTCTGGAATGAAATGTATTCAAAGAAATAAGATCAGGTAATTTCCATTCTTCTTGCAACCATTACTATGAAGAAGTAGCAGAGAAAACAAAAGCACTTTTTCCCAGTTCTGCGCAGGCAAATGGAACAAGGTTCTCAGTTGTAACAGATAAGTAATTTTCTGATTTTGCCTTTTTGATTAGTAGTACATTTTTTTCGTAGTTGCCTAAAGATAGTCCAATCAGAGGCGAAATCTCCTTTTCTGGTTTTGGCCCATGCCAAATCACGTTGATGGATAGTATCTGACAGCTCTGGGGAGAACCAGGGATTTTCTCGTCCCTTTTTCCTAATGGGAGCATGTTTATTAACAATTTTTCTTTAAGAAGTTCCAAGCCAAGTCAACATCCAGCAGCAGAGCTATTTGCCCCCAATTAATCAAAGACAAATCATGATGATAAGCTTGTTAATACATTTCTCTTGTAAATAATGTGTGATTTGTATTTGGGCATTTTAATGCTCCTGCAAGTAGCAACAACGCAATGATCACTCAAATCATTGCAGAAGACACTCAAAGATGAAAATTTATGAGGGACATTTGTTCAAATTAAATCAGTCAAAGTGGACTTATCAGGACTCTTAAGATAAGGCCTTGTCGATAGGCTGACCAACTGGCTAAGATTTATAGAGTCACAGAAAGATTTAAATTGATCTGAAACTGCATTTAGCCAGTCCCAGTTGAAATCAAAAGCCAATAGAAGTTCATTATAACTTAATTTGGATAAAATATGCTTTAAGGATGATAATGCCTCTTTGGGAGCCGATGGAGGCCTGTAGCACCCAGCAACAATTTAAGTAAGGGACTTGGCAATTTCCACATGCAAAGCCAGAAACTCCATTTGTTTACAAAGAGACTCTCACAGAACAATTGATGCGTTAAATCTTGATGTGACATAAATGGCTGCGCCACCAACTTTCTTAGGCCTGTCTGCATTAAAAACATTGTATCCTAATATCCATTTATCTTGTTGTTAAATATAGGCAGCTTGGGGTGTAAAGTGGACCATACCAAATAATCTGTGTTGTCTCCAGAGTGCTTTCCTATGCAGATTTGTAATTTTGTAATGGCTGTGGAGAAACGGTTCAGTCTGAGCGAAGCTGCCATAAAGCATCATAGGAGCTGTAGCCCACTTAGACCGACCCCCTTAAATTTTCATGTCCCAACCGACTTCAACGTCGGCAATATATAAATTTTGGTGGCGGTTATGCACCAAATTGTTGAGCCAACCGCGGGACTACATTAGCCTGAGCTACTGCTAACGTCCTAGTTGGACAAGAGGAAAACAAGAAAGATGAATGTTGTAGCACACATGTAACGTTCCAGGATACAGTTTCTAGCTCCAGCAGTTACTAGCTTCAGGTAACATCATTGAGCCACTGGGGTAAACCGACAACTTAGCACGCAGCTCAATTAATATTCATGTCCAGACCAAACCTGTCTTTCCATTGTAGACATTTATTATGGGGTTGTATTTGGCCATTTATCAGGGTTCCTTGGCCATTTTTCCGCCCCAACCATGTTTCACGTGTAATATAGGGGGTCAAAAAACAGTTTCCAATTGTCAAAAAAATTTGTTCTAGAATCCCTTTAAGACTAATTGTTTCTCTAAAACATCACAAGGTTTGCATCCAGCTATTTAAAGTCAGCCATGCAGACTTATGTTCCTCTTTGTAGTCTGATCGTGACATCTCTCTGTATTAAACATCGTCTCAGTGCAAACCATTTCCCTTTGTGGTTCACTGACTGTGAAACCAACTATTAATGAAGCGGAACACACTCTGCTTTTAAGAATAGGGTTAAGGCACATCTCTTCAGAGAACAACTTCTGTATGATCTTAGCCAACAATCCAAACTATGAAACATAAAACTTACTTCTTTACCTGTTCCACCTGTAGTGTAATGTCAAATCACAATGGCCATCGTAATATTAGTGTCTGTAACATTGCATTCACAATTAACTGCTCGGACGCAACATTTGGTAGGATATTACATTTTAAGTGCATTGAACTACAAATAAATAATATAATTGGGCATATCTGGATGATCTTTAACTGTCTGCAACATCCACAAATTATGTTTATCTTTAGTGGTAGAGATGCTAAAGCCCATCAAGTGATGGAGACACGATCTCCTGTCATTCATTCCTAGTTAATGCACTAGTTCTCTGTCATTTGTGTTTTTCCCCATAACCTAATATTTTAAATACAGCTACATTTGTTGTAAGTATGAGAAAACTGTTGCACCCTTTATTCAGGAAAGCTGACTCAGCAGTCCACAACAACGTGTGGAAATAGGATCTCTGTGCTAGTCTATGGTCCAAATAGTAGGAGAAAACTCTTTGAGTCACTTTGAAATCAATTTTTAAATCATTTAAACCTTAGAAACAGCATGGCAGTTTTGTTCAATGGTTTTACTAAGCCTGGTATACCTGGAAACCAATGTCTGACTCATATCTGTTTGTAATTCTATAAATAAAATAGATTCGAATAAAAAGACACATGAGGCTGTACGTTGAACAATGTGGTCTTCTGTTCAATTTGATTGGTCACATCCAGTAGGATTGTCAGCCGCCAGACAGCTGGTTTAAAAGGTACAACCACCTCTTTACGCTACCTATTTACTTCACACGCGCATTACAGCTGACTTCTGACAGTCTATGCACATGCCTGGCACAGGCAATGTTTCTGAGAGCGTACATCTGTGCTGGAATGCTCATATCCCCGCCCCTGGGCTTCCTCCCACCATCATTAGATCAAAGCAACACTAATAATTAGGTAGAAGGCGAGAATGGTTCTTCTGCCTGCCTGAAGCTTTCAAAAATAAACATCACCAGAAATATGCATCCATATCCTCAGCAGAATTTCCACACACGAGCACAAAGTAAAAGTCATAGAGTTAAGGTTTTTTTTTACGTTTTATCGAAATATTAGGCCTTTTCTGAGTTAAAGAGTCCGAGCAGTTAGGGATCAAATGCAGAAGGTATCGAACAGATTGCCATGTATGGGTTTCCTGCCAATTAATTGATTTCAAAACAGAAGGTAGCATGCGCTCTACATTACAAAATGTTAACACAATATGACACCGAACACCATTATGAAGCCTAAATAAACTATTCAGACTCACCGTTCTATTCATTAACTCACAGCCAATTCAGATCTGTCTCTTACTGATGTCAGATTTTATGTTTTTACCTTTGTCACATGTCAGCAAAAACTGACATGGGTCTAAAATTGTAGATTTAATACATTTATTATCACCTATCCTGACATATAGTGTGGCTAAAAAGTATTTGGCACCTTAAAGATTTCTTCTAGGGTTTTTTTGTTTGTCACACTTAAAATGATTTAAGATCATTAAGCTAATTTTAATACTGGATAAAGATAACCACTGTAAATACAAAAAGGCAGTTTTCAAGTGATTTAGATAACATTTTTTAAAGTGGAAAAAGTATCCAAACAACCTGACCTTATGTGGAAAGTAAGTACCCTCAAATGTATCAACTCGTTGTGCCACCCTTGGCAGAAAAAACTATCATCAAGCATTTTAGAATAACCGCTGATGGATTTATTTCACTGAGTAGGAATTTTGGCACACTCATCTTTACAGAATTATCTTCTACACTAGAGATTTTTGAGCATGAGCAGCTTGTTCTAGTCTTTACCAAACATTGACTCTGTAACTCCAAAACGTTCATTTTGTGCTTTGAACCAGTCAGAGGCCGATTATTGTGCTGCATTATTTAATTGCACTTCATGATTTTTTTGGTAGAGAGCAAAATTCATTATTCTCTCAATTACGGCTAGTAGTTCAAGTCCTGAACCAGCAAAGCAGTCCCAGACCATCACACTTCCACCACCATGTTTGAATCTCAGTACGATAAATTTCTGAAATACTGTGGTAGTTTTCAGCCAGATGTCACAGGATACACACTTTCCAAATAATGGCTTGCATTTATATCAAGACTCTCAAAGTGCTTTACAACTCCATTATTCATTCACTCTCACACTCACAGTCTGTGGCAGACTGACAGAAGCGAGGCTGCCATATCGCACCATCGGCCCTTCTGGCCAACACCAGTAGGCAAGGTAGGTGAAGTGTCTTGCCCAAGGACACAACGACATGTAGCAGGTGGAAGCTGGAATCGAACCCACAATTTCTGGGTTGCAGGCTGACAACTCTACCACTGAGCTACAGCCGCCCAAATGGGTTCCATTTCACAGAATATTTTCACAATAGTCTTGGGTATAATCAAGATATGTTTTTAAAAGAGTAATTCAGGTATATGTGTTCCTTTTTTTCTCCCCAGCCTCTATTTCCTATTGTTGAATCATGGCCACTGTCCTAAACTGAGACAAGTGAGGTCTAAAATGTTTTAAATGTTTTTCTGTTTCTGTTTGTTATCACTTGGTTGACTCATAAATGCACTGTTGGAGTCTCTTTGGTAGACGGCCACTCCTGGAAAGCTTCACAACTGGTACATGGTTTTCTTCATTTGTAGGTAATTGGTTCTCACTATGGTTCGCTGGAGTCCCAAATCCTTATGCCGCGTTCACACCGCCCAAAACGTCAAAGCCTAGAACGGCAAGGTTACATGTTAAGTCTATGGTTGAGGCCGTCAGAGGGCCGTCAAGAGTCTCTGCGGTGCTTTTGTGTGCTTTGGCAATTTTTGAAGCTTTTACTGCTTTCCAAGCTTCAAAGCAGCAAAAGCCAGCAATGCAGAAGTTCAGCTTACTGAACTTTCGGCACCGTCCACTGAGTGTCAACCAATCAGAACGTCTCACTGTAGTGACGTCACTACACATTTAAAGTAGCGCTGAAAGCGAACCTCATCCATTACCTGGACCATTCATTGTTAAACTCTCTAAACTTAGAACGCCTCTCAAGAATGAGGTGTAGCAACAAATGGAGCTAATATGCCCGATGTCGACGTTGTCTAGCTTTTTTTTTTAACAAAAAACGCTAACCCACTCTCTCGATATGATCCACCATTGTTTAAAACATCCGGCAACAGAGGAAGTCATGCCCACACGCTCTTTTTTTGCTCAGCAAGTGGCGGGCTTTGCAAACCTCAGGCTTTAAAATGTATACGCTTTAAACTAGTCGCTTTGTGAGCGTTTTCTGACGCCGACAAGGCGAGCGGTGTGAATGCGGCATTAGAAATTGTTTTTTAGATGTTTTTCATCTCTCCCTGTATTTCTTTATATTAGAGCATCATGTAGTAGTTTTTTACTAATTCATATTTAAGTGATTCCTTAAATCTAAAGATCTGGCAGTCTTTGGACCTGGGTGTGGTTTGTGAAATTTAACTAAAAAGCAATAATCAAAGCATTTCACAAGAAGAGGCGCAAATATAACTTTACATAGAGACAGGGTAGTTTGGATAGCTTTTTCCCTTATAAATTAAATCACTTGAAAACTGATGTTTTTATTAAGTTAGGTTATCCTTATTTAATTAAAAAAATGCATTTGATTATGCGAAATAGTGGGAGTGGTCAAAAGAACAACAGCAACAACAAATCTGTAAGGGAGCAAATATTTTGCTATATATGTCAAAGTTCAAGCCATTAGCATTTGTTACCAGTTCTGACATATATAACCTTGAACATCTAATTTCTACACATCAGTCTTACAGAAACTTGTCTCCGTAATAAGTGCATGAATAACCTTTAGAGCGAGGCATGCGAGAAAACCCCTGCACTAAGATAAAATTGATTCTTCATTGCTAAGACGACACAACAGTGTCCTCATTATCTCTGTTAGATACAGCGTGATGCTACAAATTGCATAAAACTAGCTTTGTCTGATCAACTCTTGAGGATTTCTTCTCTTCTAAAAATGTAGTTCTTGTGACATAAAATATATTTATTCTGAAAGCTTTTATATGAATGTTAGTAGATCTAAGGACTAGTTATAAGAGCGGTGTAAGCGGATATAGAAAGTTCAGAGATAAATGAGCTGAAATCATCAGTTTGGTTCAGTCAGTGGCACCGTGAAAAATTCTCTCCTATCAGCTGCAGGCCAATAGAGATGATGGCAAATCACAGGCAGCATGGTTCTAAACAAAGAGTGGGTCTAGCTCTCCAGACTACTTAGGACTTGAGTCACGACTTGCTAGATTTCCTATGGAACAAACAGAGATAATTTAGTCAATAGATCAACAATAATTTACCAAGCATTCCAATGATTGAAGATAAAGTTGCAAATATTAACTGCTAAGAAGTTGATTACTTCAAGTTTTCAACAACTCTGAAAGGAAGATAATTTAATCCTAATTTTATTTATATGATTCTAATTCTATTTATATTTTATTAATATGAAAACAACAAAACAATTCACATCCACCAATTAATCCAGTTTACAATTATCTGCCGTTTTATTAGGTACACCTGTTCTATTGCTTGTTAACACAAAGAGCAAACCAGCAAGTCAGATGGGAGACACTGGAAGCATTTAGCTGTCGTAAATACAATTAAAAACATACATTCCTGTAGTTGTCAGATATCTAAAATTCCTCTGCCTTGTGTTTACATTGGCGCCACACAGTAACACAAAAACATGCAATTGCGATATTATTGCAATACAGTTGCAGTTATGCGGATTTTCTTAACTTTTCTCTTTGTTTTAGCTCATCGAGATTTCTTTGCACCTAGCTTAAAAATGTCCGCCCTTTCAGTCTAGGACAGGTTTGGGAATCAAGTATAGCAACAGCCTATTAAACCAGATCTATTATTTGCATGCGAAGCTTTGATGCATGCCACCTAAATTACAAATGTGACATTGCACTCCCTTAAATTGTGATGAAGATTGTAATTTGATTGAATGTGCAGCTGTAGTTTCTATCGTAGTTAAGAGCGAGACTTAAGGAGCAGACATCATCCTTTGATGATCTATTATCAGATTTACAGATAATTGTAAATTCTTCTTCTGGCACATTTTCACAAAATGTATCATGGCAGTTGTTAGTTGATAGGCCAAAAGCATCTTGGCCTTGTAAGAAATGAAGACTGAAGCAGCTCAGGCTTACTCAATATTACACTGAGGTGTCAGACACAGAACTACTATCCCAAACAAAGAAACCTTGATCTACAGCCAAAGAGCTGCAGGACTCACAGGCTCGCCTATATATATATATAATCAGGACAAATAAGTGAAGAAGCACAAGAAAGCAGAAATAATGAGGATGCTATGAATGCTAAAACTCCAGGACAGAGGTGGAAGACTGGCCCAGACTTTCTATACGGGGGAAATTATCCTGTGAGTAATGTACACAGCCCAGACAAGGCTGACCACTCACATCTAAACTATTTGGCTTTTCCTCCGAATATAGTTCACATTAGGAGTTTGAGCGTTCTGTGGCAGAGCTCCATGGATAAAGAGCTTCAAGCTTCAGTGCAGCTGGAGCACTTTGAGATTATAAACTCTGCATAAATTGCATATATTTAGAAGGAAAAGAGTTTGCGAACCCTACAATAATAAGAATTATGCAGCAGGAAACAGTTGTCCAGCGGAGGAAAATGTTGCATGTTTAGGAAGATAATAACACGGCTCTGAAGAACATAATGAATAGCCACTCACTCTAAACCCACATGGAGCGAATGATCAGAGTAGAATAAAGCAGTGGGATCAGTGATTGTTAGCAGGAGGGACACATGGTTACAAATCTCTGTTCTTACCCAGAAGCTCTTTAGGAACATCTGACGATTCTTCGCTCATTGTTCTGGAGAGAAATATTCCCAAACAGAGTCGAGAACTGAGTCAACACATGGAGAAGCCCTTAATTTGGAGGGGGGAATAATGAGCAGAGAGGAGGAGAAGTGTCAGGTGGTGGTGGTGCGGTTCTCCCGGTTACATGCTCCTCTCCTCCGCTCCTGTCCGGACAATGTATCCGCGTTTTGGAGGGCGCATCTCCTCTCGGTTTACAAAATGTGCTGGGTTCCTAGGTCGTACAAGAAAAACAGTAGAAGAAGGAAAAAAAACTGAAGTCTTGTTTAAATCACATCAAACCCTGGAGCTTCGGGTGCATGAAAGGACCACCGCTCTCTGAAACCGAAACATCTTTTTCGGCCGTGGCCCTACCGGAAAGCCGTCGGTATTACAGTGCGACCCAGTAGTAATGAACGGAGCCCCTCCCCGCTGGGTGATGCCACAGCCGGGAGCCGATGCGATGCCGGGGCGTCGTGGCGTGGCAGAAGGGGGCGGCAGTGATGGTGGTGACGGACTGTTATTAATGAGGCGTCTACATATGCGGATTTTGTGAAACAGTGACTCCTAGTGGCCATTCAGGAGTACTGATCCTCAGACCTGAAGGATGTAGAATCTAAATTGCTAAAACGGAGCCAAAAACCAATAGGCTAGAGGTTAAAAAGAATTAATGAAATTAACATTCTAACGTATTCTTAAAATGAGCTCCAAAATCAAGAAAATGTCAACAAACTAACTTTTACTGAGAGTTTAAACATACTGAGACAATGTAAATGCTCAAATATCCGGACATATAGTAAATGTTTGGATTTTGCTTTTTGACTGTTGCACACATCTGACTGTTTCAGCTTTTTGTTTTTACTTCCATAAAAAATTTATATTGTTATATTCTTTACGTGTAGTAACACTCATACATGTGATTTTAAATCTCAGTGGTCTTGCCAATGCATTCTAATTTCAAAGCAATGCTACCATTATTCACCTCCTCTCCGTTTAGTTATATGCCAAGTACTGTACTGTTTGAGCAAGGCATAATCTCACTGATGTACCTAGCAGGATTTACAGCAAGGACATCAGAATGTCATTCACACCAGCTAAGTGTGACTGAATGGTGTTCAAAATATGCACAACTACAAGAAAGCAACAGTGCTGTGAAAAAGTCTTTGCACCCTTACAGATTTATTCTGTTCTTTCTTTTTTTTCACGCTTGAATGTTTCAGATCATCAAACTAATTAAATTTTTTATATAGATAACCTGAATAAGACAAAAAACAGTTTTCAAACATTGATTTTATTAATGGAAAAAAGTTAGCCAAACCAATTTGGTCCTATGCGGAAAAAGTAATTGTCCCTATACCTAATAACTGGTTGTGTTGCCCTTAGCAGCAACTAGTAACATCAAGAGTGATATGTGGCAGAGTCTTTCACGTCACCACTTAGGAATTCTGGCCCACTCTCCTTAGCAGAAATGTTTTACTTCAGCCACATTTGAGGGTTTTGGAGCACTAGTGTTGAAGGTCAAACTACAGTTTCTGAATTGGACTTAAGTCCAGACTTTGACTATGCCACACCAATGCTTCATTTAGTTTTTTGTGAGACATGTAGAGGTGACCCTGCTACAGTGCTTTGGATTATTGTCCTGTTGCATAACCAAAGTGTGATTTGTCTTAAGTTCATGTACTGATGGCTTGACATTATACTGAAGACTGTTCATAATTGCAATTACACCAAGTTGTCTGGATCTCGAGGTAGCAAAGCAGCTCCAAACGCTCACAGTACCCCCATCATTTTTGAGTCTGTATGATGGTCTGTTTCTCAAAGGGTGTATTACTTTTAGGTGAGATGTAATATAGACACACATCTTCCCCAAAAAAATCCACTTTTAACTCTTCAGTCCACTGAATATTACCCCCAATGCTCACATGGATGCATCTTTGCTTTGTCTCCTTCTCCTTCTATATTATCCTGATAAGAATCCATTACAAATTGATAATTGGAGGCAAATAACACTAATTAACAATGATGTAAAATTGCTATCTTATATTTTTGCTGACAGACTTAAATCGTGTTTGAATAACATAATCGATGACTGTCAGTTAGGCTTTATGCAAGGAAGACATATCAGCAACAATATTAGGTTGATTCTGGATTTAATTGATTATAAGGATTACATTACTGAAAACAGTTACATTATGTTCATTGATATATATAAAGCCTTTAATACAGTAAACTCCCAATTCTTATTTGATGTGCTGGAGTTTTTTGATTTTAGTCAATACTTCACAAAAGCAGTTAAAACATTATATAATGATTGTAACAGTTTGGTCAAACTTTCGTTGGGGACAACTAGAAGATTTCCAATTTCACAGGGAATTAAACAAGGAGATCCTGCTGCCCCTTTTTTATTTTTATTAGTGATGCAGATGCTATTGCTACACTTACAAAATGACACATTTGAAGGGATTACCATATCAGGTCAGGAAATTAAATGCTGCCACCTAGCAGATGATACAGCTATCTTCTTGAAAGATGAATTTCCGATTAAAAGGATTATCAATTGCATTCATTCTTTCTCTGAAGTATCAGGTCTGGATTTGAACACTAAAAAATGTGTCCTATTCCCTCTCAAAGAGGGTTGTGTACATAAAGAAATAGAAGGTATTCCTATTCAAGAGGAAGTAATTTATCTGGGTATTACTATTTGTTGAGATCAGTCTGAGAAAGTAATATATAATTTTCAAAATTTAATACCAAGAATTAAAAATAGATTTGATGTGTGGCTCATGAGGGATGTATGATCTTTGTCTGGAAGAATAAGGGTCATTATTTAAAAAGATCCATACTAAATAACCCTCATTACAATGGCGGATTAAATACATTAGATTTCAAAACATCAAATGTGATATTCAAGGTGAACTGGTTTAAAAAATGTATTAAAGACAAGCACAAACTATGGTATTTAATACCAAATTTAATTTTTGAACAAATCGGAGGAATAGAATTTCTTCTTAAATGTGATTTTGAGGTCAATAAAATCCCTATTCAGCTATCTAATTTCCACAAACAGGCATTATCATGTTGGCTTCTTCTTAATAAACATAATTTTTCCCCACATAAATCTTTGATTTGGAATAACAAATATATTAAAGACATAAATAAGTCAATTTTTTTATGATAGATGGATTCAAAATGACATATACTATGTATCCCAACTAATTAATGAAAAGGGCCATCTTTTTACATATGATGAATTCTTGAGGACCTTTGATTTCCCGGTATCTACAAGAGAATATAGTACAGTTTTTGACGCAATTCTGACTGCTTTTGTTAGACTACTGCAAGACAAAAATGGTCCCATTATACAGATACCATTGAAAAAAGACATTCTCGTAATAGGCATTAATATACTGGACAAAAAGTTCAATAACAAATTTATGAGGTCCAACATTAATCATCCTGTAACTCCACGTTGTCAGTTTTACTGGAACAGTAACTTTACATGTATTATTTGGTCACTAATATGGACTTATAATAACAAATATTTAGTTACTAACAAGGTCAAGGAAGTTTCCTTCAAAATAATTCTTCAAATATATCCAGCAAAGCAAATTATTAGAAAATATAGAGATGATTTGGATGAATCCTGTGCCATCTGTAAAACACATAATGAAACAATTTCACATTTTTATTGCTGTATTTATGTGACTTTTTTGGGGCTGAAATTGAACATTTATTTTTGCTTAATTGTGCTGTAAAAATAAAGTTGCAAAATAAGGATATTATTTTCTTTTATGATAAAAAAGACTTGAACAAAACTCAGTTTTATTTTGAACTTTTGTATTTTATTTGGAAAATTTTATATCCATAAATGTAAGTGGTCCGAAAAAAGACCTAAGTTACCTCAATTCAATGCTGAAATAAAAGCCTACCTTCGAACTCTGAAAGGTTTAACAAATATGAAAGCCACAAAGACTCTGGATACCTTTGCTGCCTTTAAGTTTTTTCGATTAACTCTTAAGTTATTTACCCCTCTTTTATTTTTGTATTCTTTTATATCTGTTTGCTTTATATACATTCTTTATCGTATACGTTTCAATTTGCTTTGTGCGTAACAATGATGTTTATTGTTGACTTAACAATAAAGAGAAACACAAAATTAACTCTGCATGATAACAGGAAAGACAGCCAGCAATGGGCTATTCAACAAAGCGTTTTATTAATTATTTTTTTGATCACAAAACGTATGAATCAAAAACAATTATCCGGCCCGGGTAGCCTGATAAAGTGCTGTTTGGATACAAGATGTTTTTAATTTGAAGTGGAATTTTTTGCGGTCGACAGAAACTTTTCCCCAAGCAGAGTGTGCATTTTACCGTTATATTCTTTTCTTTTTCGTTGATGAGATTAAAATAATGTCCATACTTCCACGAAGCTGTGCTACTGCTCTCTGCCATCTTGCCAGAAGTTCAAAAAAACACACTCAAACACACACACCAGCCAGCACCTATGGAGCAAAACTGTGGAGCCCTCAGGGTTTGGGGCAGTACTTTTAGCTGCTCTACAGTAGCCTGGGCCAGCCATGCTTTGATCTGATCCACAAGAGGGCCTCTATGCTTCGGTAGAGCCGAGTTTCAATGTGCAATGTCATCCTCTTGCCTATTGTGAATGATCCTATTGTAGGAAAAAAGGATGTTTTAAGTTTTCAAGAGATGAACAATTAATAGAAGAGAAACTGTTATAGCAGAAAGATTTACGTGTAATCTCACCTGTGAACAAATCTTTTTAAATCTCTTTTTTGTATCCTGTTACCACTAAATACTGCAGACAGCAATGATCTGAGATCATCACCTGTGGAGGAGAATACTAAAAATCTCATTTTAACAAAATTTACTGAATTACTTTGTGGTTTTTATTAGTTTTTCAGTGCTAGTCAGATAAAACTTCAGACATAAGGACCATACCTCCATTCATAAAACGTTCACAGGTGCCACAAACTGTGTCATGTAATGCTGAGCTGTGAAGGAGCAAGACGTTGCCGCTTAAGCAATCCTGATGTTTTACACACGGTTCTGAAGCAGAAGATGAGCTGGAAAAATAACCCTTGGGGCATTTTTCACACACGGTGTCCTGTGTTGGCGTACCTACCAGTGGCGGCTGGTGAAAAATATTATTGGTGGGGCTGTGCTTATTTTTTTCTTTTTTAAAATCAAACTTGTGCTTTCTGAGCTTTGTGCACAACTCCACTATTTCCTGAACTAAGTACAGCTCTTTTATTTCCTGTCTTACATCATAGGACAAACTGATTAATCCAGGTGTGTCTGACCATTGTTGTCACTACTGAGGTCAGACACACCTGGATTGATCAGTTTGTCCAATAAAGACAGGAAATAAAAGGGCTGTACTTAGTTCAGGAAGTAGTGGAGCTGTGCATATAGCTTATCAAGTCATTTTCAATAATCATCCCAAAACAATTGAACATAAACGGCTGCATACCAGTAGGCTACTATGTGAAATACTGATTATTTTAATGCCAATATTAACAACTTGAGGCATTCTTATACTAAACATAAATACAATATTGCACAAACAAGTTTAGAACCAAACTGGAAACAAATAACTTATTAGGTTTACACAAATATTTTACACACAAAGCTGGTAACCATTGACTGTATTGCTGGTAACTCTTACAGCAGCGCCCCCTTGTGGCAGAGAAATCACACTGCCAATGTCACCACCAGATATCTTGCCCGTCCTCACACCAGCCTTGGGGCGATTTCTCTGTCGACCTTCAAGCGTCCGAATCAACGACGCTGATTGGATAAATTCCTGTTGCTATGGGCGAATTTCTTGTCAGTAATTGGCTGGCTGCTGCACTGCTTGGGCGATCTTTCTGTCGCCCCAGCCGCTCAGAAGCGAGAGCTTTTTCTACAAAAAAGATATATATTTTTATATATGATACTTTGTTACGAATTTAAACACACAATTAACTTAGAATATGTGATTATAAAAAAAAAAAAAAAAATTACAAATAAAAATCTACAACACTTTGGAAACAAAGTGGAGGGGGGGCGGCGCCCTATCGCCCTCTATTGGCCAGCGGCCACTGGTACCTACAGCAGAAAAATACAAAAATCCATCAATTTGTATCAATTTGAGCAAGAATGGTGAACATGAAGTTCAGTTGTGAAATAAAACATCTCATACTGTAGGTCGCTTTATGATGTACAAATGACCTTATTATTTGTATTTAGCCCCGGCTGTGTTTTTTAAAGCTAGTTTTACCTATGGTCTGAACTCCCATGTCCTGGGCCGCATTCTGTGTGTTTAAAACAGAAGTCCTCCATCATGTAAATGCCAGCTTTGCAACGACAGACTCTGTTGTTGACCGGGGAACACTCAGTCTCCACCTCCTGGTTCTGCGTGCAGAAGTTGTTGCAGTACAGACACCTGGACAGGTAGTTCCACAGCTCTGTGTAGTGGCCACTCCGGCACGGTTCACACTGTGTGTCTGTGGTGGCAGTGCAGTGAGCAGTGAGGTGCGTCCCTGGTTTGCACTTTTTGCACTGGAGGATTTCACCTGTTAACTGGTCTTGATAGTCATAGGTGGGGTCTCCTGAGGCGAAGCAGAGAACGCCAGAGAGCAGAAGCAGGACAATCAGCGAGAGCTGAGGAGAGAGTAATTAATGGATGAGAAATGATTGCTGCTGATATTCTATGTAAGTGTACGTTTATTTCTCTATTTATTGCTCCCTTAAATCTCCCTCTATCTTTTCTCTAGCATCTCCCTCTGTCACACCAACCCTCTGCATATCATCCAGCACAGCATCCATGAATTATCTCCAAGGTCTCTATCTTTTTCTGCTCCCTGGCAACTATAATGTCTATAATCCCTCTGTTGAACATGTCCCAGTTATGTCAAATTTACCTGTCTACATTGCTTCCAAAAAACTCACCCTGAAGGGTCACTACACTCATTTCTAATCCAGTTCATTTTGATCCCTGCCATACTTTACTGCAGCTCTCACTGCCATCCTGCAAAACCTCTGTCACAAATCACCAGCTACATACACCTCACCTCAACTTCTTCACTTTTTTTGTCCACTGCCTGTTGCTTTGAAAGGTCAACCCTAGGTACTTAAATTCATCCACCTTAACCCAAGCATGAAGATGTGTTTAATCCCCACACTTACATATTTGGTTAGAAAATTCTGTCTCCTAAACTGACTTTTGGAGTCTTTTGGAAACTACCTGCTGTATATCTCAATAAGTTAAATGTACGTAAGTAACCTGCTCTAGATAGTTGCAATTGCTTTGTCATTTTTGTTTAGTTTTAAAAAAGAACATTTGCTGTGGTATCAGTCAATTAAAAAAAATAGTTTCATTCATTATTAAAGCTCTTCGTACACTCACCATGCTCATGATGTCTTCACTTCTGCAAAAGTAGGTTTGACATCGGGACTAGATTCAGTGACTTTTATAGTTACTAACAAGGAAGTTCTAAGTGCGTAGGTGCTTTTTCTGTAGTCTAATGATTTGTTACGCCTATGTCCAAAAGGTCACTACTGCCATGTGATGGAAAGTAAATGCTTAGAGATGTAACTCAGTTGTTAGGCTATGCTTCTTAATAGTGACTCATATATGTCATCAAGATCAGAAAAACTATTTTACTGCTCACTATATGAGAACATGCAGCATTAAATCATGCTATGGTCATTGTCTTCTTTTCATGAAAATGAAAAAAGTGAGTAAGAAATAACACTAACAATCACTTTTATGATGTTAAAGACATGTTAATTCACTTTGCTTTTGAGGTTTGTATTATTCAATGAACCTTGGTGTTGATCTTATACCCCTATGTTTTAATCTAGACTTATATGTATGCATCCCAGTTCAGCCACTCTTTTCTCAAATCTACCTTTGACTTTTGGCTGGGTACAATTTCCAAATGCCTAAAGGTGACATGTTCATCTGCTCAAAAACTTCTATGCAAACATACACACCATCGGAATGTCTAGCCATCTTACTGTGTGAAAAGTGAAGATCCTGGCCTAAGCTGAAAGAGTTTCATTAACAACAGTGAAATGAGTCCTGAGAAAGCCCTCAGCAAGGAAAAAAAAAGTTATTTCAAAGCAATGTCAAAGGCGAGGTTACTGTTTACAAACTCAGAGACAAACAGACATGTTGTGCTGCTGTCTGGGTAAATTAAAATAGAGGGGTCTGGCCATTACTAGCATGGTTACATTTGAAAGTGCTTGCAAGCATTAGAATACCATCCTGATTGTGAAGTAGGGGGTTGGCAGCCTCATATTGTTGCTGAAAATTTGCTGCAGGACAAACTGGTGCACTTTACAAAATAGAGAGTAATATTAGGAACTTAACATGGAAATATTGAAACGTCTCATGCTATTAGCCCGGAAGTTTAAACTTGTATGCTAACTGGTCTCCCAAATGAACAAACCAGTAAAATAATTACAAAGTGGCTTAAGGACAACAAAATCAGTCTATTGGCATGGCCATCACAAAGCCTTGATCTCAAACCTATAGAACAGAAGGTGTGTGTGAGACCAAGGAGGCCTTCAAACCTGACTCAGACACACCAGCTTTGATTGCCCAAATGGAAAGCCAATTAGATGTGCTTGAAATTAGCTTGGCTACAAAAAGATGATGCATGTGGAATGCATCCCTGCTAAATTTACCTAGACAGAAATGATTTTTGTGTTAAAATAATCTGAATAATTCATGTCAAAGCAGACTCCATCTGCTCAGGAAGCTCAGGTCCTTTGGTGTGCAGGGGGTACTCCTGAAGACCTTCTATGACGCGGTGGTGGCATCCGCCATCTTCTCTGGGGTGGTGTGCTGGAGCAGCAGCATGTCTACTGCTGACAGGAGGAGACTGGACACGCTCATCAGTAAGGCCAGCTCTGTCCTGGGTTGCCCTCTGGACACAGTGCAGGAGGTGGGAGAAAGGAGGATGGTAGCAAAGCTATCATCACTGATGGACAATGACTCCCATCCCATGCAGGAGACCATCACTGCACTGAGCAGCTCCTTCAGTGATAAACTCCTTCACCCTAAATGTGTGAAGGAGAGATATCGCAGGTCCTTCCTTCCTGCTGCAGTCAGACTGTTTAACACCAGCACTGCTCCTTGTAGACAACACACACACGCCAAGGACTAAGTTTAATATTGTTCATATATTGATTATTTATTGTATGTATTTTTTACATTATTATTGTTATTATAATTATTTATTCTTTTTTAACTATCCACTGTGCTGCTGCAACACGGAGAATTTCCCCATTGTGGGACAATAAAGGTCTATCTTATCTTATCTTATCTTATCTTATCTTATCTTATCTTATCTTATCTTATCTTATCTTATCTTATCTTATCTTATCTTATCTTATCTTATCTTTACAGAGCTGTAAAGAGGGCAATATGCTAAGGAGACATGAATGAAGAACTGACAGACAGGCATCCTTATCTCTGCTCTGTGTGCATATTCTTGTTTTACTGCAAATTACTTCTTTAAAGCAAAGGGTCAAAGTATCTCAATATACAATATAAATTAATTGACTTTTCTCTTGTCAGTACATTTTTCATGACATTTGACTTACATGAACTAAGAATTGTTTCCAGTCTTTGAATTCAATAACTGCAATTCTTTTTTTTCACCATGACTAAATTGTTATAAAGTGAATTCTGTAAAACATTAAAAAAAATTAGATGATTAAATTATGATTTCTTGTTTAGTTGAAGTTGTTTGAAGATTTTTTTTTTTTTTTTTTACAAAAAGTTTCATGAAATTAGCAAAAGCAAAATACTCTATGATCAAATGAAAGGTGATGTTCTGGATTCATAACCTGAACAAAGATTGTGCAAGATTCCACAGAAGAACATTTATTCCTCTTCCAGGGTTAAACAAAGGCTTGTTCCAACTCCACGTAAAGATGGGGATAACTTCTATGTTCCAATAAGTCCATGCAAGCTTACACTTGCTTTAAAAGCTCTCACTGACCATAGTCTGTCAGCAGAACTGCACTGTCTCTTTCACTTTCACCAGGGACACAAAAGCAGGAAGTTTCCTTGGTAGCCAGATGACTTCAGAGAGAGTTCTTGGAAGACAGAGTCCCTATATCGGGTTAACTAGGGCTTTTCAGGGACCATAAGTGACCAGAATCCTTCTTTGAAGAGTTGAAAAAGGACAGTGAGTAGTTATTATCTCTAATCTTCCTTTCATCAGTTATTAAAAAGCTGTGTTTCAACAATTAAATAGCTTCCTAACAACGACCAACCGCTTTGATGATTTTCAGTCTGGTTTCCATGCTCACCACAGCACTGAGACTGCCCTTGGCAATGTTCAATGACATCCACTAAAATACAGGCTGTTAAAGAACCACAGTATTGGTACGGCTGGACCTCAGTGCAGATTTGACACTTTTTACCATGACAAACTAAAACGACTGGAGAGCTGGGTCGGACTCTCTTGTACAGTACTTGGCTGATTTGAGTCTTACCAAGAACAGGGATTTCTTAGAAATAAAAAAGGTCTGATTTACTTTTTCTTTGACTGCATTGAGGTTTCACATTTTAACCATAAGTTTTAATACATTTACGATTTTAACATTTGCATTTAAGTTTTACATTTTTAGCTTTAAATGTTATTACATCCAAGATTTCAATATTCCATTTGTTAAATTTTACATCTGTAGCGTTAGGTTTCATTAGTAGGCTATGTAGTTTACCTTTCGTCTATAGCAGTTTTATTGCATGCCTATATTTTGGTTTCTTTGTATCCTCATTACTTAAATTCATTTGTTGCCTAGACTGCATAAAGTTGCAGTAGACTGTTGAGTGCTAGAAGGTTTAATGCTCCTGTCCCAGAGGTCGCTGGGATAGTACAAGGAAAAGACAACTCCAGTCAAGAACAGTGGCTGTAGTAATAGTTATTCTGATTCTTTGGGGACATGGGGAATTCTGCATTGTGATCTCCTTTTAGGGAGATCAAAAGGTGGAATTGTGGGATAAGTTATATGTATTGTGTGATTTGATATGATTAAACCTGTCTAATTGATTTGATAGAACTTATAATATTAAAGGTCACTCCGTTGCTTGCAAACAGCATGCACAGGAGTGGAGTCAGCTTCCCTCGCTGTACCTGCAGCTGTAACCACAACATAGATAAGATTCAGCTCTGTGGGAAGACTGCACTCCCAGTACTTTGGATACTATGATGAGTGAGTAGATGGTGGGAAAGTACTGAGTGTTGCACAAGGAGTGACCAATATATAACCAGCTGTACTATGGTAAGAGCTTTGGACATAACACGCGCAGGCTGAAGGCAGTGCCTCCAGATATATCTGTAAACTGCTTTGTGACAAATAAAAAAGTTGAAGTTAGAAGTCTTGACTCGGCTGAATCTCTTCTCGTCAACCAACCTGAAGAGGCTGACATTTTACTGATATTTTTACCTCAACACTGAGGAACATTTTGACTGAAGAGATCAGAGCTGCTAGAAAAAAGTATTCAGCAAAGTTGAAAGACCAGTTTTGAGCCAACAACCCCAATAACACTGTGAAGAGGCCTTCAAGATATCACCAACTATAAGAGACCATCCTTCAGTGCTGAGGCTAATGGTGCGTTCTATTTGTACTTGGAACTCGGAAACTCCGACTTCCGAGTGGGAAAAATCAACTGGAACGCCCCCCCCGAAGTCGGACTTCCCACTCGGAAAGTCTGTGATTTATTTTTTGCTTCGACATTTGATTTCAAAATGGCAACTCAGCTCGTCAACAATAGTAAGTTGTGTTGTGAACTTGCGTATTTTACACAACACCCTTGTAAAAGGGCGTTTAAAGTCAATGTTACATGGGGCGTCGCGTGGTGCAGCGATTTAAGACGGGCGCCCCATGTTCAGAGGCCTTGGCCCTCGATGCGGTTATCCCGGGTTCAACTCCGGCCCAAAGACATTTGCCGAGTGTCTCTCCCCTTTCAGTAACCTATCCACTTTGGCCACAAAACCTTTAAAAAAATCAATGTTACATGTAGTGCATGCAACTTCTCATTGAACAAACCGAAAGTGATATTTGCATCTGGAATGTGAAGCGTACAGCAACACAATGTTTGTATGATCTACTACAAACAATTGCTGCTTTCTTGGGCGTCACCATGTTAAAATCCCGACTTCTCCAACTCGCAACTCGGGTGTGATTTCATTCCCATTTCCGACTTCTGAATTCCGAGGTAAATAGAACACACCATAATTATATCCTTGTTGAGGAACTGAATGGCTTCTATTGTCATTTTGGGAAAGGGACAATCACACCCCTCCCCCACTCGAGTACAGCTGCAGTTACCTCCACTTACCTGGCTACTGCTCCACTCAATCCAAGCTCATCATACATGAAGAGGATGTCTGCCGCCTCCTCCAGAGACAAAACAATCCAGAAGACACCAGGCCCAGATGGAGTAACACCTTCCTGCCTCAGGACCTTTGCTGTCCAACTAGCACCAGTCTTCAGATAGATATTCAACAGATCACTGGAGTTGTGTGAAGTCCCGTCATGCTTCAAAAGCTCCACCATCATTCCAATAAAATCTGATTCTGATTCTCTATACCTCTCCATTAAATTACCGGCTGCAAGCAGCAAAACCGTTTGCTTTTAAGCTGATTTACTTTTCTGCAACTGTGAACTAGAGTTGGGTTGCACCGTGGGGTAGTTGTAAGTATGATTGCCTTACAGCGACAAGGTTCTAGGTTTGAATACAGGCCAGCCAACATTCTTCCTGCGCGTGCCTGATTTCTCTCCATGTACTCCAACATCCTCCTAGGTCCACATGTTAGGTTCATTTTTCACTTTAGGTGTCCCTTGGCTGCATGCTTGTTTTTGCCTACAGCAGACTGACTACCTGCCCAGGTTGTACCCCGTCTCTCTCCTAATGACCACTGGAGATAGGTACCAGCCCCTGCCACCCTGCATGAATAATCAGGTAGAACAAATGAATGTGTTCTGACACAGAAGGTATATTTTGGCTATGAATAATAACTTAGAGCAATAATTTGTATCATTAATAATTTTATGTCAAAATTACCAAGTTTGGGGCCCATGCTGGGATAAACAAATGACTGTAAGTGGAAAAGTGTGACTACAGTGCTGATATGTGTTTCTGTTATCTGACACAATTGATATGTTTTTAGGTAAATAGCAAATTACCTATGACCTGATCAAACTAGCTCCTACCCTGACAGCTCAGTGTTGAAAAATAATAATAACTCTGTGGTTAAATGTCACTAAAAATGTAACCCAGGTTCAAAACAGAAACACTGGCAGGCCATCAATACATACAAATACAGTTTCATGCATTCTTAGAGCCCTAAAGCACATAATTATTTTACTCATTATGTTTTCACTTCTATTAAGAGAGTTTTGATAGTGGGTTCAGATTGTATTTCCAGTTAGATAAGGAACACATCTATATTTGTGGGTGTTTTCTGCATTAGAGAAGTCAAATATCTTCCTAAGTAAAGGAAAGGCAATACTTTGAGATGTGTGTCAAGTTGATCAGGAACTGGAAGTTACTGCTTTGTTTGATTAATTAGCAGCAAAACAGTTTAAACTCAACATTAACATCAACAGACCTAAACACAGTAACCATGTAAAAACCACAATGAAAATTACAAGTTGGGAGATAATACTACCAAACAGCATTTACAGCAGCTCTTGTTCACTAATGTTAAATGCCTTTTCCAATCATTTATTTCAAGTAGCATATGTTTTTTTTAGAACAACAATAAACAAGAGCTCAAAAGTTTCCTTTCTGTTAAGATGTATTTTAAAAAATATATATTTGCCAAGTTTGCCTCTGACTAAAAATAGCTATCTTCTAGAAAAGAACATACACAAGCCTGTAAAGGACAATGCAAAGAGTTACAGAATACAAAATAGGCTGCAAATATAGATGGGTTGGTCTCAGGCATAACATTCTGGGGCTGAAAATAATTCCAATCTTGCACTGTTTATGGTCTCAGAGAAGTTTTAAACCAAAAATGTGATTTTAGAGGAGAGAAACGGCGTCACCTGGTGTCAATATCTTAAAACTACACATCGTGAGTAGTGTAGTACACAACTTTCCTGAGCTGGTTAAAACAACTTAAACTTATTTGTTTTTTGCTTTGCAAAAAAATTTATTATTCATTTATATTTTATAAAGTTTAACAAAACATTTTACATTACTTTAATATTATTTTAAAGCTTATTTTTCACTGAAATATAGTTCAGGTTCTCACCAGGATATTCTAAACATTTGCAGTCATTACCTCCTAATAAATCTGAATGAGGCCCATCATACAGGAACCAGTAACGGCAATATTAAAAATAATAAAAACTATTTATGACCTGTAAAAAAAAAAAAAAATATCAGTCTGTAGAGAAATTAAGAACATTTAATAATACTGATGATCGCTTACTTTACTGTACTGTCAGTAATGCCACACATGATTGTAAAAAAAATGCATTCTGTAAAAATATGTTCAGTAAACACACAACTAATGAGAAAATAGGCTTGAGTGCAGAACAGGTTCCCTACATGGACTTTTGCAATGTTACAGACTGCAGCTAGGGTTCTGTTGCTTAATTTCATTAAGGAAGCTATCTAGTTTAGCTCCTATGGAGCTAAACTGGGGAGTCCTCAGGGTTTTGGGCAGTACTTTTAGCTGCTCTACAGTAGCCTGGGCCAGCCATGCTTTGATCTGATCCACAAGAGGGCCTCTATGCTTCGGTAGAGCTGAGTCTCCGGTGCAATCATCCTCTTGCCTATTGTGAATGATCCTATTGTAGGAAAAAAGGATGTTTTAAGTTTTCAAGAGATGAACAGATAATTGAAGAGAAACTGTTATAGCAGAAAGATTTACGTGTAATCTCACCTGTGAACAAATCTTTTTAAATCTCTTTTTTGTATCCTGTTACCACTAAATACTGCAGACAGGAATGCCCTGAGATCATCACCTGTGGATGAGAATACCAAATGTTTGAATTTAAATCAAAATATCTCATCTTAACAAAATTTACTGAATTACTTGGTGATTTCTATCAGTTTTTAAGTGCTAGTCAGATAAAACTTCAGACATAAGGGCCATACCTCCATTCACAAAACGTTCACAGGTGCCACAAACTGTGTCATGTAATGCTGAACCGTGAAGGAGCAAGACGTTGCCACTTGAGCAATCCTGATGTTTTACACACGGTTTTGAAGCAGAAGATGAACTGGAAAAATAACCCTTGGGGCATTTTTCACACACGGTGTCCTGTGTTGGCGTACCTACAGTGGAAAATACAAACATCCATCAATTTGTATCAATTTGAGCAAGAATGGTGAACATTAAGTTGAGTTGTGAAATAAAACATCTCATACTGTAGGTCGCTTTATGATGTACAAATGACCTTATCATTTGTATTTAGCCCCGGCTGTGTTTTTTAAAGCTAGTTTTACCTATGGTCTGAACTCCATGTCCTGGGCCGCATTCTGTGTGTTTAAAACAGAAGTCCTCCATCATGTAAAAGCCAGCTTTGCAACGACAGACTCTGTTGTTGACCGGGGAACACTCAGTCTCCACCTCCTGGTTCTGCGTGCAGAAGTTGTTGCAGTACAGACACCTGGACAGGTAGTTCCACAGCTCTGTGTAGTGGCCACTCCGGCACGGTTCACACTGTGTGTCTGTGGTGGCAGTGCAGTGAGCAGTGAGGTGCGTCCCTGGTTTGCACTTTTTGCACTGGAGGATTTCACCTGTTAACTGGTCTTGATAGTCATAGGTGGGGTCTCCTGAGGCGAAGCAGAGAACGCCAGAGAGCAGGAGCAGGACAATCAGCGAGAGCTGAGGAGAGAGTAATTAATGGATGAGAAATGATTGCTGCTGATATTCTATGTAAGTGTACGTTTATTTCTCTATTTATTGCTCCCTTAAATCTCCCTCTATCTTTTCTCTAGCATCTCCCTCTGTCACACCAACCCTCTGCATATCATCCAGCACAGCATCCATGAATTATCTCCAAGGTCTCTATCTTTTTCTGCTCCCTGGCAACTATAATGTCTATAATCCCTCTGTTGAACATGTCCCAGTTATGTCAAATTTACCTGTCTACATTGCTTCCAAAAAACTCACCCTGAAGGGTCACTACACTCATTTCTAATCCAGTTCATTTTGATCCCTGCCATACTTTACTGCAGCTCTCACTGCCATCCTGCAAAACCTCTGTCACAAATCACCAGCTACATACACCTCACCTCAACTTCTTCACTTTTTTTGTCCACTGCCTGTTGCTTTGAAAGGTCAACCCTAGGTACTTAAATTCATCCACCTTAACCCAAGCATGAAGATGTGTTTAATCCCCACACTTTCATATTTGGTTTGAAAATTCTGTCTCCTAAACTGACTTTTGGAGTCTTTTGGAAACTACCTGCTGTATATCTCAATAAGTTAAATGTACGTAAGTAACCTGCTCTAGATAGTTGCAATTGCTTTGTCATTTTTGTTTAGTTTTAAAAAAGAACATCTGCTGTGGTATCAGTCAATTAAAAAAAATAGTTTCATTCATTATTAAAGCTCTTCGTACACTCACCATGCTCATGTTGTCTTCACTTCTGCAAAAGTAGGTTTGACATCGGGACTAGATTCAGTGACTTTTATAGTTACTAACAAGGAAGTTCTAAGTGCGTAGGTGCTTTTTCTGTGGTCTAATGGTTTATTATGTCAGAAAGGTCACTACTGCCATGTGATGGAAAGTAAATGCTTAGAGATGTAACTCAGTTGTTAGGCTATGCTTCTTAATAGTGACTCATATATGTCATCAAGATCAGAAAAACAATTTTACTGCTCACTATATGAGAACATGCAGCATTAAATCATGCTATGGGCATTGTCTTCTTTTCATGAAAATGATAAAAGTGAGTAAGAAATAACACTAACAATCACTGTTATGATGTTAAAGACATGTTACATCACTTTGCTTTTGAGGTTTGTATTATTCAATGAACCTTGGTGTTGATTCTATACCCCTATGTTTTAATCTAGACTTATATGTATGCATCCCAGTTCAGCCACTCTTTTTTCAAATCTACCTTTGACTTTTGGCTGGGTACAATTTCCAAATGCCTAAAGGTGACATGTTCATCTGCTCAAAAACTTCTATGCAAACATACACACCATCGGAATGTCTAGCCATCTTACTGTGTGAAAAGTGAAGATCCTGGCCTAAGCTGAAAGAGTTTCATTAACAACAGTGAAATGAGTCCCGAGAAAGCCCTCAGCAAGGAAAAAAAAGTTATTTCAAAGCAATGTCAAAGGCGAGGTTACTGTTTACAAACTCAGAGACAAACAGACATGTTGTGCTGCTATATGGGTAAATTAAAATAGAGGGGTCTGGCCATTATTAGCATGGTTACATTTGAAAGCGCTTGCAAGCATTAGAATACCATCCTGATTGTGAAGTAGGGGGTTGGCAGCCTCATATTGTTGCTGAAAATTTGCTGCAGGACAAACTGGTGCACTTTACAAAATAGAGAGTAATATTAGGAACTTAACATGGAAATATTGAAACGTCTCATGCTATTAGCCCGGAAGTTTAAACTTGTATGCTAACTGGTCTCCCAAATGAACAAACCAGTAAAATAATTACAAAGTGGCTTAAGGACAACAAAATCAGTCTATTGGCATGGCCATCACAAAGCCTTGATCTCAAACCTATAGAACAGAAGGTGTGTGTGAGACCAAGGAGGCCTTCAAACCTGACTCAGACACACCAGCTTTGATTGCCCAAATGGAAAGCCAATTAGATGTGCTTGAAATTAGCTTGACTACAAAAAGATGATGCATGTGGAATGCATCCCTGCTAAATTTACCTAGACAGAAATTATTTTTGTATCAAAATAATATGATTAATTCACGTTTACAGAGCTGTAAAGAGGGCAATATGCTAAAGAGACATGGATGAAGAACTGAGACAGACGGGCTCATCTCTGCTCTGTGTGCTTTTTCCTGTTTCACTGCTAATTACTTCTTTAGAGCAAAAGGTCAAAGTATCTCATTATACAACATTAATTAATTGACTTTTCCCTTGTCAGTACATTTTTCACGACATTTGACTTACATGAACTAAGAATTAATCTCAGTCTTTTAATTCAGTAACTGCAATTCCTTTTTTTTTTGTTCCATAACTAAATGGTTTTTAAGTAAAATCTGTAAAACACCTTGAAAATTACAGGAATAATTTATGTGATTTCATGTATTGTTGAAGTTGTTTGAAGATTTTTTTTTTTTACAAAAAGTTTCATGAAGTTCTACTTTTTTGCCTAACTTGAAAAACTCCTGCTTTCAGCTTCCAAAGAAATGTCTCTCTTCTCATATCTGCATGACTATGTGTAATTTTACTCCACTCTGTAATCTCTTAAAAACTTGAGTGACAACTTTCTGCTCACTGATGTAAATGAAGCTGATAAGTTACCATTATTCTTTGAAGAACATGTCAGTGACTCAAATGTTTGCACATTATAACAATTTGCTGAGTTTTGTGAGTGTTCTGTGAGTCAGCTATATGTGTCATATTTTCCTGTTTCCACAGCGCACTACAGTGTTGAAATAAATCTAGCTGGTATTTCTCCAAATAAGTGCATTTTAGTTGATTGAAAAACGTTGTTTTTTGTCATTAAAACCAAAGAACAAGCTACCTTTCAAAAAATATTTAGAATTGTGTTGTGAAAAGTGTTGAAGAGTCAGCAAAATTAAATTAAATTCAGTTCATTTATATAGCACCAATTCACAACAGATGTCATCTCAAGGCACTTTACAAGTAAAGTCATTTCAATAAAATCATAGAAACATTCCAATTAGTTTAGAGTTTTAGTTACCTATTTAAGGAATCCCAGCAGATTGCATCAAGTAATTGGCTTGAGGTTGCGTCCCGTTGATGCAGACTTCCAACCACAGCAATCCCTCAGCAATCCCTCACACTGAGCAAGCATGTAGCAACAGTGGAGAGGAAAAACTCCCCTTTAACAGGACAAATCTCCAGCAGAACCTGGCTCAGTATGAGCAGCCATCTGCCACGACCGTCTGGGGGTTTGAGAAGACAGAGCTGAGACACAGAATGAACAGAAGATCTGATTTAAGAGTACTCTCTATATTAAAGAAAGTAAAAAGGGGATGTTCAGCCACCGAGACCATTATCCCAGTTGACGCCCCCCCCATCCAACAGGGCATTGTAGCTAAGCAGGATACCAACCCAGGTGTAGCATCTATGGAGAGAAGAACAGTGAGAGAAAACAGAGGTAACAGTTGAAATAACTGCATATAATACAACTGGAGAGCAGTAGAAAAGAAAGTAGCAGAGTGAAGAAAAGTGGTCAGTCTGTCCTCCAGCAGTGTGAGCCTATAGCAGCATAACTACAGAGATAGCTCAAGATAACCTAAGCCACTTTAATTATAAGCTTTATCAAAAAGGAAAGTTTTAAGCCTGGCCTTAAAAGTAGACAGGGTGTCTGCCTCACGGACTAAAACTGGGAGCTGGTTCCACAGGAGTGGAGCCTGATAACTAAAATATCTGCCTCCCATTCTACTTTTAGAAATCCTAGGAACTACAAGTAAACCTGCAGTCTGAGAGCGAAGTGCTCTGTTGGGAACATATGAAACAATGATTTCTCTGATGTAGGATGGAGCTTGATTATTAAGGGCTTTATATGTAAGAAGGAGGATCTTAAATTATATTCTGGATTTGATAGAGAGCCATTGAAGGGAAGCTAAAACTGGAGAAATCTGATCTCTCTATTTAATATTAATCAGAAAATACTTTTTGATTTTGATAATCAAGAAAATAATTTATTATATGAGCCTCAACAACACTTAATTTCCCTCTGGGATCAATAAAGTATTTTTGAATTTGAACTGAATTTAAATAACAAGAAGAGTTGATTATTTTTTCACAAAGTTAAAATCTTTATAGGGAATTTGAAAAATAAAATAATTGATCAATTATACCATTTGGTTTTAAATCCACTTCCTACAATAACAGAAATTAGCTAATGTTTTTGTAGATTTACTTGAAGAAATTTTAAAAACAAATTGTGCATAGATAGTATCTATGAGAATAAAATGTAAACTTATTCTCTAGCTACTTGCCTCTTAACGAGTTTGGTTTTCCCCTACTTTACTTAACCTTCTTTTGTGCTTGGCAAAGTCCTGAAACACTTTCAGAATCCTTCTTTTAGTGTGTAAATACCTACCATCCCTAACCTATGAAGAGTTGGGTTGAGCTTTAGTGAGATCTTTTGAGGCAGTTAGTGGGAATTCTCTTGGCATTATGTTTTTTGTGTATTTGTAAAACCAAACACTACCATTAGTTGTGATGGCTGGTAGCACAAAGCAAGCATGGAAATATGGAGAGTTAATTTCAAGACTGCTGAATTCTAAATGATTTAAGTGGCTTGTTGATGATGCACCTGTCTGCAGAGCTGTCTATTTACACCATCTGTATTTAAAAATTCCAATATGAAGAGCATTCTTCTTGTGTCTGGAGTTTGACATTTGGTGTTTTGAAAAGGCAAGCAAACTTTTCGTTGGATACATTTTGGTGTTGCTGAACGTGTAGAAGCAGTGACTTAGACATAGTCATTGGTTTCACTTGTGAGCATATAGTTTGAGCATATAGTTTGAGTCTTTGACGAGGAAAGGGGAAGTTCCACTCAGTTCAGTTTTGACTTCTATGGTGGGCTCATTTTGTAGCTGTGTGACATGCACAAAAAAAGTTAGTTTTAGTTGTGTAATGATTCATTTGCTTTAACTTAGTTTACTGAATAAAGTAAATGTCTTTAAGCAACTTTGAAATACCAGAATTTGTCATGTGAAATTCGATTATTTGTACATGACGGTGGCGGGACTGTTTAGGTCTGTTTCATTCCTTCCTGACTGCCAGTGGCAGTAAACACAGTGAATGTGACTTTTTACGCTCCTGGCAGGTCGAGTTAAGATGTAAAAGTCGCGCACATGACATGTAGCACACCTAGGGCTGTGTCTATAAATAGCATATCAGCGGCTACGTTCGGTTTCTGATCTTCTTGCTGTTGACCTACTGTGCTTCGCATGTTGATGGTTCTATAAGTTCGTGTTTTTGGCACTTATCGGTTTTCTGCAGGTCTAATAAGAGGTAAGCACATGCTGGTGTGATGTAGTGTCATTTTGCATGTGATCTGATGGTGGGAGTGCACTTTGTAGCCCTCTAAGGCTATGGATTGACATGTTTTCAGTTTCTTTGTTGGCTTGCACTGTTTTCTCCTGTCGAAGGGGGTGAGTGAGCAGCTGGTGATTGCACTGCATTTCAGGTGAGTGGCTGGATGTTCTGAATGCCTTCTGTGTGTTACAGTTCTCATTCAGATTGCCTAGCTGCACACATTGGTGTGTGATTTTTTTTTAAATAATAATAAAATAAATAGGACTCTGATTCACACTCTTCAGTTTTATTGAAGTTTTTGCTCAGACTTCCCAGTGTGTTGTCGCTCCTCATTTCCCACATTTGTGAACGGGATGTTGGCGTGCACAGTGTGTGGGGCTTCTCTCTAGGTGGAGGACGGCCTTGAGCTATGTCCCAAGTGCCAAGGTGTGGGTCACCTCAGAGAGGCTCTGACTGACCCATACATGCATTGTAGTATTCTGTCCCTGTCCGTGAGAGAGGACAGACTGCGTCAGGTGGAAGGCACCCTCAGGGATGTCTCTACCATGTCCTGGGAGGCAGGTGGATGCGCTGGCAAAAGATCATGGCAGCCCAAAGAGGAAGAATACTCGGCCGCAGCGCCCCTCTTGGCAAGAGGTTGATTTCTTAAGGGCTGAGGTGGAACAGCTTAAGGCTCTATTAAGGACCCCGGACCCTGTGACTGCTTTTCAGGAAGCAGTCTGGGAACCGGAGGAGGATTCGGATGACATGATCTCCATGAGAGCCTCTAATTCTGAGTTTCAATCCCTTGAGGAAAGTGTTGATCCTTCCCCAGACTTTCATGATCGGGATTCTTAGCCCCCGAGTATGAAAGGTAATGATGGTTTGGGGACTTCTCTCGACAGTTTGGTTAAGTCTGACCAAGGGGAAGAACCTTGCCTGTTGTGGACAATTATTCTGGCGCTGGCTAGGACAACGCACCAGCGGCCGTCCCATAGGGAATCCTTTTTTCCACCGTTCTCCAGTGACACCCCCATTTAAGGTCCCACCATCACTTCTTTGAAGAGCTTCAGTGGTGCTGGGTTGACCCAAGAAGGCTCTTCCACCGTGGTAGGTATGCAAGGACCCTGGCATCCATGCACAGTTCAAGGGCCCATGATATGGACTGCATGCCCCAGGTGGATCACTGCATCACCTTACTGGTTCTCTCCCCAGATGAGGCATTGAAGGACAAGGCCAGCTGTCTGAGCACCCAGTGTTGGGTGACTGACAACTTTCTGTGCCAAGCCTATGATATTGCTGCTCGTATGGCGTGTATTGGCAACTCTCTCTCTGTTCTCTTGCTAACCCAGTTCCAGATCCTACAGCCAGGCATGGCAGGGGCAGCACTGGGGGACACAAATTATGCTGCCCTTCAGTTCTGATGTCCAGGGAGCTTGGTCATCTGCTGGCCACCCTGGCGGTCACTCTACGTCAGATCTTGTCGGCGCAGGCGTTAATCTCAGATGTTTGTAGACAGAGCCTGTGGGTGCTGCCTGTAAGACCAGGCCAGCTGTTCAGCTTTGGATGGCCACCTCACCACGGTTTTGGCAGAAGAGCTGGGCAGGCTCTACCCTAAAGAAGTGTGGCAAGGCAGGAGCAGGGCCCCCGCACCCTCAGAGCCCCAAACAGGCATCAGGACACGGCCTGAAGGCTGTGAGCCGATGGTGGGCAGATTTTCATCTTCGCACTTAGGACTCATGGGTTCTAGGAACCATGTCCCAAGGTTACAGGTTAAAGTTAAGCCGACCTCGGATACTGCACAAGTCTTGGTCATGCTGCAGGAAATAGAGACTCTCCTGGAGAAGAAGGCCATAGAGGTGGTGCTGTCACATTTTCAGGCCGACGGGTTTTATTTAACCGATTTTCTAATTCTGGGGAATAAAAGAATGGTTCCCTGCGGCCGGTGCTGGATCTCAGGGTTCTCAATCAGTTTCGGAAGGTTCTACCCTTTCTCATGTTTCATATTTGTGATGTCCTTCAGGCAATCTGTGCAGGAAAGTGGTTCACGTTAATAGGCCTAAAGGATGCATATTTCCATGTCCCTGTCCATCCAGACCACAGGAAATACCTGAGGTTTGCTATTCTCGAGTTTTCAAGAGGTACATAAAGGCGGCCTTAAGCCCTCTGTGCCAGTCAGGCTTAAAAGTCCTACTTTATCTCAACGACGGGCTCATCAGTGAGCCCTCGTTCCAGGAGGCAGGTCTGGCAACCACCAGTGTCTGGCCCTTGTTGATGCACTGGGGATTTCAGAGAACTTCCAGAAGAGTTCTTTGGTCCCAGCTCAGCAGGTAGCCTTTATCGGTATACCCCTGGATTCAGTGGCCATGCGGGCTCGGCTGACCAGGGAGGAAATTCAATTCAATTCAAAATTCAAACATACTTTATTGATCCCAGAGGGAAATTAAGTGTTTGTATTGCTCATATAATTAATTGTTTAAGGAATTGTTGTAGATAATGATGGCTGTGGGCAGGAAAGATATCCTGTAGCAGTCTGTATTCCAGCGAAACTGAAGAAGCCCCCGACTGAAGACATTCTGTTGTTGTATGACAGTCTCATGAAGAGGATGCTCAGGGTGGTCCATAATTTTTTAGATTTTATGAAAAATCCTTCTTTGCATCATCATCTCCAGATGTTCCACAATTTTCTCCAGAACAGAACTGGCCTTTTTTATCAGGTTGTTGGAACTGACTGGATTCAGTCCCTGCTCCGTTCTTGTCATCTGAAAGCAGCACCCCCAGTGCGAGAATTGCTGAGACTGTTGGGGAGGCTAGTGGCAGCCTCAGGTTTGACGCCTCTTCGGTTGCTTCATTTACAGCCCCTGCAGAGTTGGTTCATGGCCTTCATAAGGACCCCCTTTACAAGGGGGTCAAGTTGAGGGTCACACCCAGGTGCACGGCCCTCTTGCGTCATTAGAGAGACTCCGCATATCTGCAGCACAGTGTCCCCCTTTGTGTAGTTCCTGCAAGGCAAGAGGTGGTGACAACAGATGCATCGTCCCTGGGATGGGGGCAGTGTGGCAGTGCAGATCTGTCCAAGGGTGGTGGAGCCCTCAATAGAGACATCTTCATATAAATGTCCTGGAGCTGAGGGACTATTTACTTGGCGCTGAGGCACTTCTTGCCTTTTCTCGAGGGCAAGCATGTGCTCATCTGGACAGACAGCGCCTCGGCAGTGTTCCATGTCAACTGTTAGGGTGGGACCAGATTATTGCAACCCCTGAGGGAAGACCAGAGGTTGTTGACCGGGGTGTATACCCTCGCTTTGCCTCTATCAGAATGATGCACCTACCAGCGCAGAGGAACTCTGTGGCAGACTACCTGTCCCGCCAGACACTTCCCCCGGGGGAATGGAGGCTGCATCCTCAGGTAGTGCAGAGGATTTGGGATCGGTTCAGCAGGCCCCAGGTGGATCTCTTTTCCTCAATGAGCAATACACATTGCCACTTGTGGTTTTCCCTGGCAGAGGTCAGCTCCCCGCTGGGGATGGATGCCCTTGCCTGGGCCTGGCCCTGACCTTTTCCGCTGATTTCGCCCACTCTCCATCGGCTGAAAGGCCTCAATACAGAGGGTTTTTCTGGTGGCTCCAGAGTGGCCCATGTGGGTCTGGTTCCCCCTGCTCCTCAGTCTGTTGAACGGGGAAGATTTGGCATCCATCTGCAGGCCCTTTTCTGCTCACGGTGGGGCCATTAAAGGGGGCTGGCAGAACCCTAATTGGCCTAGAGCCCTCCATCCAGTGTTGACCTGGTGAATTTGCTCTTGTGTGTTATGCCATCCTATTGTGAAGCTGTTGTTTTGTTTCCCGAATGTACAGTCATGACCAAAAGTTTTGAGAATTACATAAATATTGGAAATTGGAAAAGTTGCTGCTTAAGTTTTTATAATAGCAATTTGCATATACTCCGGAATGTTATGAACAGTGATCAGATGAATTGCATAGTCCTTCTTTGCCATGAAAATTCCCCTGCATTTCATTGCTGTCATTTAAGGACCTGCTGAGATCATTTCAGTAATCGTCTTGTTAACTCAGGTGAGAATGTTGACGAGCAGAAGGCTGGAGATCATTATGTCAGGCTGATTGGGTTAGAATGGCAGACTTGTCATGCTAAAAGGAGGGTGATGCTTGAAATCATTGTTCTTCCATTGTTAACCATGGTGACCTGCAAAGAAACGCATGCAGCCATCATTGCGTTGCATGAAAATGGCTTCACAGGCAAGGATATTGTGGCTACTAAAATTGCCATAAATTGCCATATAATATAAATCAACAATTTACATGATTATCAAGAACTTCAAGGAAAGAGGTTCAATTCTTGTTAAGAAGGCTTCAGGGCGTCCAAGAAAGTCCAGCAAGTGCCAGGATCGTCTCCTAAAGAGGATTCAGCTGCGGGATTGGAGTGCCACCAGTGAAGAGCTTGCTCAGGAATGGCAGCAGGCAGGTGTGAGCGCATCTGCACGCACAGTGAGGCGAAGACTTTTGGAAGATGGCCTTGTGTCAAGAAGGGCAGCAAAGAAGCCACTTCTCTCCAAAGAAAACATCAGGGACAGATTGATCTTCTGCAGAAAGTATGGTGAATGGACTGCTGAGGACTGGGGCTAAGTCATATTCTCCGATGAAGCCTCTTTCCAATTGTTTGGGGCATCTGGAAAAAGGCTTGTCCAGAGAAGAAAAGGTGAGCGCCACCATCAGTCCTGTGTCATGCCAACAGTAAAGCATCCTGAGACCATTCATGTGTGGTTGCTTCTCATCCAAGGGAGTGGGCTCACTTACAATTTTGCCCAAAAACACAGCCATGAATAAAGAATGGTACCAAAACACCCTCCAACAGCAACTTCTTCCAACAATCCAACAACAGTTTGGTGAAGAACAATGTATTTTCCAGCACGATGGAGCACCGTGCCATAAGGCAAAAGTGATAACTAAGTGGCTCGGGGACCAAAACATTGAGATTTTGGGTCCATGCCCTGGAAACTCCCCAGATCTTAATCCCATTGAGAACTTGTGGTCAGTCTTCAAGAGGCGGGTGGACAAACAAAAACCCACTAATTCTGACAAACTCCAAGAAGTGATTATGAAAGAATGGGTTGGTATCAGTTAGGATTTGGCCCAGAAGTTGATTGAGAGCATGCCCAGTCGAATTGCAGAGGTCCTGAAAAAGAAGGGACAACACTGCAAATACTGTCTCTTTGCATAAATGTCATGCAATTTTCAATAAAAGCCTTTGAAACGTATAAAGTGATTGTAATTATATTTCAGTACATCACAGAAACAACTGAAACATAGATCTAAAAGTAGTTTTGCAGCAAACTTTGTGAAAACTAATATTTGTGTCATTCTCAAAACTTTTGGCCACAACTGTACCGTACAGCTCTGAACATTTCTTGCTAGACTGGACTTCATATACAATGCCACTGAGCTTGTTTGGGTGTTTTGACTTTGGGGTGAACTAGTCTTTGTCTTAGCATGTTTCCAGATTTAAAATGCACTGGAATATTGTGTTTAGAAAAAAAAATCCTTCTTAATTTCCCAGACACTCCAGCTACATCGGGGATGACTATGTTCTTCTGCCTCTTCCTTTGCTCCACTACACTGGGCTGAGTTGATTGTTTTCTGGAATTCCTAGATGCTTTACCATACGCCCAGTTGGGGCATCCACACGCTTGGAGTGCATTCTTGATATGTTTTTATTCTTGGTCCTTTCCTTTCCTGTTTGTGGGGACCTTTTCAGCTCAGTGCTATAATGTTCTGACAATAATTTATGTTCCAGTGGGTGGCGGGAATCGAAAAGCTGGTATTGGTCAGTATGTGTGTGTTTCCAATAACATCTGATTTCATGTGTACCAAACAGTCCAAAAATGGTAACTTGTTCTCTTTTGCATTTTCTCTGGTGAAACTAATGCTGTGGTTGATTGGGTTGATATGTTTGGTAAAGGCTTCCAACTCCATAGTTTGTATTTTGACCCAGGTGTCATCGACATATCTGAACCAATGACTAGGTAGCGTTCCCTTAGGAGTTCAGTGCTCTGTTTTCCACTTCTTCTATGTAGAGATTTGCTAAAATTGGAGAAACTGGAGGTCACATGGCGCACACGTTTCTGTCATGTAAATTTGTCCTTGTATTTGAAATAAGTAGTAGAATGACAGAGATCCAAAAGAGTGCAAATCTGGTCTGGAGCAAATTTGGTCCTTTGTTGTAACTGTTTGTCCTCATGAAGACATGCCCTGACCGTTTCAGTTGCATCTGATTTTGGTATGCATGTGAAAAGTGCCGTGACATCAAAGGACACCTGTGTTTCCCTTGGGCCAGCTTCCGTTGGCTGACTTTGCTGATAAAATCTGTGGAGTTTTGTATGTGATGGGGAGTGTTCCCTACTAATGTAGCTAAAATGGATATAAAATGTTTTGCAGTGTTGTAGGAAACAGAGTTGAAGCTACTAACGATTGGTCTTGTCTTGTGTGAAGGTTTTTAATATATATATATATATATATATATATATATATATATATATATATATATATATATATATATATATATATATATATATATATATATATATATATATACATATATATATATATATGTGTGTATATATATGTATATATATATATACAGTGGCTTGCAAAAGTGTTCGGCCCCCTTGAACTTTTCCACATTTTGTCACATTACAGCCACAAACATGAATCAATTTTATTGGAATTCCGCGTGAAAGACCAATACAAAGTGGTGTACACGTGAGAAGTGGAACAAAAATCATACATGATTCCAAACATGTTTTACAAATAAATAACTGAAAAGTGGGGTGTGCGTAATTATTCAGCCCCCTTTGGTCTGAGTGCAGTCAGTTGCCCATAGACATTGCCTGATGAGTGCTAATGACTAAATAGAGTGCACCTGTGTGTAATCTAATGTCAGTACAAATACAGCTGCCCTGTGACGGCCTCAGAGGTTGTCTAAGAGAATGTTGGGAGCAACAACACCATGAAGTCCAAAGAACACACCAGACAGGTCAGGGATAAAGTTATTGAGAAATTTAGAGCAGGCTTAGGCTACAAAAAGATTTCTCAAGCCTTGAACATCCCACGGAGCATTGTTCAAGTGATCATTCAGAAATGGAAGGAGTATGGCACAACTGTAAACCTACCAAGACAAGGCCGTCCACCTAAACTCACAGGCCGAACAAGGAGAGCGCTGATCAGAAATGCAGCCAAGAGGCCCATGGTGACTATGGACGAGCTGCAGAGATCTATAGCTCAGGTGGGGGAATCTGTCCATAGGACAACTATTAGTCGTGCACTGCACAAAGTTGGCCTTTATGGAAGAGTGGCAAGAAGAAGAAAAACTATAAGAAGTCCCGTTTGCAGTTTGCCACAAGCCATGTGGGGGACACAGCAAACATGTGGAAGAAGGTGCTCTGGTCAGATGAGACCAAAATGGAACTTTTTGCCCAAAATGCAAAACGCTATGTGTGGCGGAAAACTAACACTGCACATCACTCTGAACACACCATCCCCACTGTCAAATATGGTGGTGGCAGCATCATGCTCTGGGGGTGCTTCTCTTTAGCAGGGACAGGGAAGCTGGTCAGAGTTGATGGGAAGATGGATGGAGCCAAATACAGGGCAATCTTGGAAGAAAACCTCTCGGAGTCTGCAAAAGACTTGAGACTGGGGCGGAGGTTCACCTTCCAGCAGGACAACGACCCTAGACATAAAGCCAGGGCAACAATGGAATGGTTTAAAACATATCCATGTGTTATAATGGCCCAGTCAAAGTCCAGATCTAAATCCAATCAAGAATCTGTGGCAAGATCTGAAAACTACTGTTCACAAACGCTGTCCATCTAATCTGACTGAGCTGGAGCTGTTTTGCAAAGAAGAATGGGCAAGAATTTCAGTCTGTAGATGTGCAAAGCTGGTAGAGACATACCCTAAAAGACTGGCAGCTGTAATTGCAGCAAAAGGTGGTTCTACAAAGTATCGACTCAAGGGGCTGAATAATTACGCACAACCCACTTTTCATTTATTTATTTGTAAAAAATGTTCGGAATCATGTATGATTTTCATTCCACTTCTCACTTGTACACCACTTTGTATTGGTCTTTCACGTGGAATTCCAATAAAATTGATTCATGTTTGTGGCTGTAATGTGACAAAATGTGGAAAAATTCAAGGGGGCCGAATAATTTTGCAAGCCACTGTATATATATAAATATATATATATATATATATATATATATATATATAAATAACTCAGACATATAATTTTTTTCCCTTCCACTCTTGTACCCTCTCCCTCGTAACTTTTTTTCCAGTTTTTCTAGGTAGTTGGCAACCATTTTCTTGTAAGAGCTTGTGGGGTCCCTCTTCAGTGCTTCATAAGTAGAGATATTCTCCAACAGTGTCATGCCCTTCTTATTGTAGTCTGACATGTTCAAAACCACTGTGCATCATTATCAAAAAGGAAGACAAGATATGATGCTCTGGGAAATGTTTAATAAATCAGAATAGACTCCTCGAGGATTTGTGAAACACAGATGCCTGTTCTGTCTCAATAGTTAATCCTATCTCATCCTGTTTTCAAGAAATGTAGTATAGTTAATTCAGTTGCCGTGGTGCCAGCCCTGGTACTTTTAACAGCTGCATGGTGATAATCGGTGTGATTACTTTCCCCTCAGGCTTTTCTGGGCTTCCCCTTTGCCACTGGGCTGCAGCTCCCACCCATGTGCTGTTTGGATTCATACCTTTTCTTCTTGCTTGGACAGTTCATTTGCAGGTGTCCTGGTTGTCCAGACTCCCAGCATCTCATTTCCTCAATGTTGTGAAAACTGCTTCGGTGGGGGGGTAGGGTTCTCCATCCTCCTCTATTAGTAGGTCCTCTTTGATGCACACAGTTTCCTTTGAAATGTACATGTATAGGAGGTCCAAGAGATACAGGTGGGGGCATGGGTGATATGATGGCTGTTGAAGGGCAGCAAGAACTTGGTGCACAGGTTGTGCTGTTTTTGCAACTGAAACCGCTGGAGCCTCTGTTATTGCATATTCAGGCTTGAGCTCACATCTTTGTTCCTGTTTCTGCTCTTGCAGTAAGGGTGCTCGAGTCTTCCCTTTCTCTCTGTCCTTTTTCTGCTTTGTGACTTCCTTTATTCAAAGTTGTTAGCTTTGCTGCAAACAGTTTGTTTTGCTTGTCCTGGGCTTGTCTTTCTGATCCATAGGCTTTTACGTAGTGCACCAGGTGCTCTGAAATCATTGGCCATTCCATTTTCATCAGACCAATAACATTGTCCAATTTTGCTCTACTTCTTCTGGCATAACATTTTTTAACTATCACCTTAAGGAGTCTTTGATGCTTCATTAGAATTCCATGTTGAACCAACTTCACCCCAGCATTTCTTTTGAAATTCATGTATGAATTTTTTTTAAATTAGTTATTGTGTTCGATCTACTCCATCTTTCAACATCTTTCTCTAGTTTAGAGGTTGTCTGGATGGGTACTAGGCATGCAGCACTCTCTATATTTTATTTATGTAAATCCCAAACCTTACACGATCATTGTTGTTGTTTGGAAGCACTGCCATTGTTTTTCCTTCAGTGAGGAATTTTTCTTTGGTATCTTTTACCACAATTTGTAAAAATAGTGTCTTAGTCTCCCCCATAGCCAATATTAGTCATCCTCTGTTTTCTTCAAAGGCAGTGATCCATTTATCAGCTCAATCTGTCAATGCTGGTAGGCTTCGTATCGGTCCCACCATCTCCATGAAATTCCATGGGACATACCTCTCTTCTCTAGATTCTCATTATTATAATGCTGCTATGTGCAAGCACTCATCTTCTTCTTCATGGTCTGAAGAGGGGTAGGTGCTGTGATATTTTCTTATTCTCTTTCCCCTCAGAACCATGTCAACATCATTGACATGGGTGGCTTGCATGTGTCCCTTGAAATGTAGATCATACTTTTTGTGCTCCTGTTCCTTCAGGGTGTCTTGCGGGAGTTTGTGGTCCTCCCGTCTTGATGTTTCCAAGCTCCATACTATTTTCTCTAGTTCTTCAAGGCAGTTGAGCGCTTAATGTGGAGTTGTTCTGCTTTCTTTTTTATGTTGTTCTACCTGGTGCTTGAGTCCCATCCATTCGTCTAGGCTTTATATTGTTGTAAAGGCTTTATCGCTTCCCTTGCACATTTGTTCCTCCTCCAATGCCTGGTTGTTTGATTGTTTCTTTAATACTTATTCACACACTTAAGGTGTCCTTTGGTTTATTTCCTCTTTTGTTTGCCAGTCTGTACTTTCTTTTTTTTCTCGTAGGGTATGTGTATGGCTCAATTCATCACCTTCTGTCCATCTCTGGTTTCTGTCAGTGAACCCAGACTCTCCTATCCAGTAGTCTCAGCCTGTCTAAACCACCTGTGAGACAGCTTTGTGGCACACAGTGTGTGTTCAAATTACACCTGTTCTTCTAGGAGCCTTGTGTCTGCCTTGACTTCACTCCTCCACTCAGGTCCACTGGCCTTTTCTGTGAGATCCTCTGTAATTTTGTTTAGGTCAGGGTACAGTGTGTGTGAAAGAGGTACTTTCTGCTGTTCAACTTTGCTTGTCTCAGGTTTTTGTGACAAATAAATTCATATGTTGGCAGTTATGCAATCCCACATTTCCCTTTTCCCACAACTTTAAACTGACAGTCCCCTCAATTTGTCTTCCCATTACTTTTCCTTCTCTCAGGGGGTATTGCCCATTTTCCTCCTCGAGGGAATACGGTGTTGGTTGTGCTCTGGCCTCAGGTGGGTTTTATTTTGTCTGTGGTTGACCTTTTGATTCAGGATCACTTGTATCTAGGTTCCTTCCTTTATATATATATATATATATATATATATATATATATATATATATATATATATATATATATATATATATATATATATATAAAACCTGCGCCCCTTAATTTCGTAATTTTGAGGTTGGGGCAGGTTTACATAAGATTTTCTTCTTCCTCCTCCCTTTCACTTGAGTACAGAAAAATAGCAAGTATATGTTGTAACTCAAAGATGGCATTTGTTAAATCAAGTGAATAAATTGAACTGAACTAAACTTAGGCTTTCCCACTCTGCTTCTTCTTGACCTGAACATGTCCCCACATACATTTTTCCTTCTCAACCAAGATCAAACATACACCCACTAGTTCATAACCCCTTTCAACATTTGGTTTTCGAACATCTTAATCCTCAATATCTAATCCATACTCTACAAATCCAGGTTTTATGGGCCCTTTTCTTTGTTCTGCATGCATTAAGCATATACATTGAATATAATGGTTGCAAGTCTATATGGTCTACTAAAACATTACACCACACAACAATGGTAACTTATATAGGATACCTGAGGACCTGGTAAAGCCCACAGGTCTTTAAAGCCTGACTGCCAACTAATTTGTCTCTGCTCTCCTCTACAGATATGTTCCCACCTTAGATTCTCTTGGCTGCACATTATGCCACTTTCACATACATTTTCTAATCATGCACACACACCACTGACGTTGATGTAGATTGTCAGTCATCCAGGACATGGTAATCTTGAGTTATAAATGAAAGCAACTGGATTTCTTTTGTTGTCTTGAAGACATTTCAGCTTTCATCCAAAAGGCTTCTTTAGTTCTGAAACTTTAGCTGGAAGTATCAGACTTATAAGTTATCAGGAACAATCACACTGATAGGGCAATAGAGGTCACTAACAAGGCCAATGTTGTCACTAACGAGTCCATCAAGGTTACATGAAACCCTGGCCCTACCCTCTTTTCAATTCCACTCCAACAGTGTCAGCATGTCCACTGTTTTGGTTAGGTTTCAAGGTGTGAGTTCCTGTAAAACTGGCAAGGAAGACAAGCCAAAGCTGCACTGTAGATGTTAGGAAGATGAAACCTTGGACTCCTCTGTTCAAGGTTTGTTATGTTTCACATAGATGGCTTGCTTCTTTCACTCATCTCTCTGTATTTCTAAATTCAGACCTTGAAATAAATGAAGCATGTTTTTTTTTTTTGTAACATAAAATAAGAATAGAACAACAAAAGCTGAAAGCCATTCTTTTTTTCTGTTCAATGCTTTTTTATAATAAAACAAGACTTTTACAAACTGGTTGTCGATCACAACTTAGTTACACAAGCTTAAAGAGAACCAGACAGGCATATATACAACACAGACCATCCACTTCTAATATAAAAGTGACAAAACAAAATATAAAAAATATCACTTCATGAACTTGCAGCATTTCAGAATCCAGTATTTATGATAAAGGTAACAAAACAAGCTTTTACACTTTAAGTAAAATTACACTTTAAGTTAAAAAAAAAACACTCAATTGCACTCCTTTATACATTCATATAACTGACCAAAATATAAAATAAACCAGCTTTATTTATTAGCAGTCCAGAACAAATAAAAGTGGACAGCTGAGGAAAATAAATGTATTTCATTATGAAATCAAATTCTTGCTCTCAAACTGCGAGAAAGCTCTAATAGTACAAACCAGAATCTGCAAGCCTTTTTTCCATAAAACAGCCTCTTATTTACATTTTAACTAGATCTTAATTTTCAACAGACTCTGGTCAAAATCTTTACAGGAAACAGATGTGTGAACACATTAGCTGTGGGAGTTTTGTTTCTTCCTGTTTGAGGCTAATTAGATTCATCCTTACACATTGATATTTTCGATCCAGGATGACAATATTTACCTCTGGTCTTATTTGTAGATCAACAAAGAATTTACCTTCTGTATGCTTTCCTTATACCTCTATACGTCAGCGTGCTTTGCTTTTTTCCACATTCACGTCATTCTCACACAAATGACTGTTTCTCTGTCCAATTGTTCCTGTGTTCTTATGGTTCTTATGTATCTCTTACTGTGTTATCCATCAGACAATGCATTATTGTTTTTAAAATGCTGTGGGCTGCATAGTTTCTTGTTTGTACATCTCAGGACCTCATTCGTTTAGTGGTTTATGAGCTTTAAAGCACGACTCATCCTGAAACATGCTCATAAACATTTTCTCGTACTTCTTGTGCGCCGATGTGGTTCCTATGATGCGACTGATTTTCTTGAGGCCTCTGATTAAGTAGCGTGGAGCCCCCTGGTTGCGCAGCACCCTCAGACTTCGAGACAGACCTTTGGCTAGATCCAGGTTATAGTTTGTAGATTTCCACAGGTGGAGAATCTGTAGGAGGTACTGCCTGGGCAGGCAGTTGGAGACCACGGCCTTCACATCTCGCTCCTGGATTTTTATTCCCGGCAGGCTGTCGGTCACCTTCATGAGGTCATCCATCGTCAGGTTTTTTAGAGCATTACAGCGGGAAACCTTTCTCTCACAGTGGTTCACACCTGGTAAAATGCAGGGACAATACCGTTATGTATAACTAACCGTTTGAAATAAGGTATCAGCTGATTCCATATGTTGTTGGCTTCCCTGGATGTGATGTTTTTTATCCTATATTTTTAATTTGGCCATACACAAAAAATGCTTGAAACAACATCAGCACATTTATGGACTCTAAAGAAATCCTACAAAAAAACCAAAAGGATTTTGTTAATTAAAACTGGTTTATAGGTTGACCAGGGCATCCAATAATTTTTAATTTCTAAACCACAACTTCCTGTTTTTCTGTGGTATAAATATGTACATTTCTCCTAGCCTCTCTGCAAAAATGGGAACGATAAGAACACATCTCATACAAATAAGGCAAATGTGCATCGGTCTTTGAAATTTAAGAAGTAGTTGCAGTAAAGTAGCTACTCATCTAAACTTGTCTATTCTACACCTGATTAATTAAAACGTTTCAAACAACCGGAACATAACAAAGACCCAAGGTTTATTTGTTGTTGTTTTTTTTTTTTTTACCAACACTAACCAGTCTCCATAACCACTTATTTTAAAGCATTTGAACAGCTTTTTTTTTTTAGCAGGGGTGTAAATTATTTTAGATTACACTGATTAAAAGGTTTTTTTTATCCATACCTTGTATGATGCCATATAATTTGTCCTTGTTCTGCTCCCTCCATAGCCGAAGCAGGTGTAGGACCTGCTGCTGGGGAGAGCATCCCTTCTTTAGCCTCTCCAGGCTCTTGAGATCCACCTTCTGTCCAGGAAGACTCTCTTGGATCCGCTCCAGAGGGACTGAGGACAGTCGCAGCGATGCCAGAGACTGGAAAACTGCCTCTTCACAAAGAGTTGCATCTGGGAGGAATTATATTCAATATTTATATATTATATATTGTATATATTATATATATATATATATATATATATATATATATATATATATGAAATTCATGGTAATTTCAATACATTTGGCCTATGTTTATGCATATGAGTAGGCCTTTAATTAAATGTGCTTTAAAACTGGAATTCCTGACTTTGACAGCAAAAGATTAAGAGAAGTGGCATTTCAACAAACCCTTTTTATAACTGCTGACCAGATTTTCGCATGTTTCCACTTAGTAATGGGCGATATAAATGGTATAAGGTAGAAATTATCTAAACTTAGCCAAAGAGAGAGATTCTGACTATATTGGCATACTGCGAATGCACATTATGATGATGTAATCAAGCTGTGCCTACGTACTTTGTACCAGGTACGCAAGGTGTATAAATACTGATGTACTTACTTATATTTACTCTAGGAACTTCTGAACTTGAAGCATTTTTAATTCAAATAGGTGCAGCTTTATTTTTGTGCGACTTTACATTTATAACTAATCAGGAAGGGAGAAAGAAATGTTATTTCTCTTCACATTTTGCACTTCAGTTTAAACAATTTTGAACTTTGTATTTTCATAACCTTCAGTTTGTTTTTTTGTTCAAAATTTCTTCATCTTTATATATGTTGTGAGAATATATGAGTTGCGCTCTTTGGATAAGGATTTTCTACATGCATTTTGCACAATGAATGTACTTTAAATGGCATTCTATACTTTTTTGAAGTTGTTCTGCTGCAGTGTATCTAATGTGAATGCCATTTTGACGTATATAAACAGAATAAAAGAAAATATTGCAATAAATATATTTATGAATACATGAATCAGATTATATTGCAATATAGATTTGAGGCTATATCGCCCATCCCTATTTCCACTGGAATTTGACTATGGAGCTATGAGCCTGGAAGGCCTTCTTGCCATCAACCTAATCTTCAGCTCTAAGTTTTAGATGTTGGAAAATTACATTTACCTTAAACCTAAATCTGCCTGGAGTGTGAATAATTTTGTTCATAACTGTATATTTCTGACTCTGAATATAATAGAGCTAATTAGGAAACACTTCTGTTTTTTCTGTTTGCAAGCGTTTCTATGGGGTTTTTTGTGTGTTGTACCACAAGAACAACAGCTCAGTTTTTTCTGTAATGAGTGAAGTCAAAAAGTATCAGATGCACAAAACTGCAAGTCTGAGGCTACAAAGAATACTTTATAAGGCATAGAAAAAATTGCAAAGAGCAGGGGTTTTTTTCTAAGCTAAATTTGACTATTGCGAAAAAGTAGATCATCCTGTCGCTGTGAACAGTCCCAATTTACATATGACATTTAGAGCTGAAGGTAATTTTGAAAATTATTGATGCTTGGATTCATGAATTTAATTAAGTCATGAAAAAATTCTATGCATATGTGTGGTTTTCTCTGCAAATGCTAAGTTTCAAGAGTGAGCAAAAAAAAAAAGGCTTTTGTCTCGTTTTCTCTCATACCCTGATAATGTAACTGTGGTCTTCAGTCACTGACATCCTGAAATCCCTCATCACTTAACAACTTTGGGAACCCCACTGATCTGGGTTTCACATTGTTCTTGAAACTGCCCAACCGATGCAGGATTAGTTGCAGACAGTTTGTGGCTGTGTGCTTCAAAGAAAGACAGCTGGTGAATGAATGTTTGAGGGAAGCATCATTCTTGTTGAGGAGTTTGGAGCTTTGTGAATGTTCTTCAAAGTATTCTACAGACTCTGCAGAAGTGTGCCAGGGTCTGGACATGTGAGTGGTTTGTAAAGCTGCAGGAATTTAGTATCATACTTGAGGCTTTGCCTTTCTAATTATATTTCAGCATCCATTATAGCTGTAGTCTGAGTAACAAAGCCCCAAAAGCTTGTCTTGTGTCTCATTTTGACTCAGTTTCCTTTATTATTGTGTTTGAGGAGGTGACAGTTAAATGGGTAATTGATCCATCATGGGGTCATTCTGAATTGAGTGCCATAAACATTGGTGTTTCTCTCTGGAGCTGGTTTTCAGACATGCAAGAATTAGTAAAAAAGCCTGGAATCTGAAAGAGAAACCGGACCGAGGAAATACCCTGCCTCGGGGAATGAAACTGACCACAAGTCTGAAATAGCTCAGCTCACAATGATTCTATGTTGTTGACAATTGAGGTTTACTTTAAATGATCCTACACATGTGTAAAGGAGGTATGTGCTGGATATAAACTAACCCCTTGCCGAACAGTTCTAAAGTTTTTCTCATCCGTTGTGGGCCTTGTGTTCTCACCATTATGGCACAGAGTGTGATGGTGGGAGCAGTCCTTGATGTCAGGAGAGCCACACAGGCTGTCTGAAGTGGATGTGCCCCATTGCAGAGTCTTCATGCCAAAATCAGCACAGGTTCTGTGCGGCTGACACTGCTCGGTGGAGGAACCTCCAGCAGAGAAATAACCGTCCGGACAGCGTTCACACACGGTGTCACTTTCTGGTGTACCTGCAAGACAAGCACAGATAATTATTTTGATTTCAAACTGAGAGGATGGATTCTTCTCATGTTTTACCTATCCCTAACAAGAAAACCTAAAAGGCAGTGCCTTAGCATTCACACTCCTTTAACCTTTTCACATTTTTTTCATATTAGAACTTCAACCCTTGTCATATTTTGAGATTTTATGTGTGCAATCATCATGTAGCTTAAAATTGTAAAGTGGATGAACACTGTTGTACAGTTTACGTTGTACATCAATGTGAGCACTCCATCCCACCATCCAATGCGCTGGTGGTAGCATCATAAAGCATGGTGTGGGCGATATTTGTTCAGCAGGGAAGGTACCTGGCTGTATATTGTGCGGTTTGTAAAATTAAAGTAAAAAATTAATAGCAATAATTTGAGTAATAATGGCTGTCATGTGAAAAAAAAAGAATGGGAATTCATTTTAGAAAGTCACCCCCCAAAAATTGAAATTATATACCTGTCTTTTATTGAGGTAATCATGCTTTCAAATGTGAATTTCTGAATCCTTTTTATACAAAAACTGACTTCTCTGTTCATTTAATTGAAATTGTGCATGTTTAGTGTATTACTGAGTAGATGAAAAAGTTCACCTTTAAACTGTGAATTTTTGTGGTCTGTACATGCTTGCTCATGTCGAAATAATGGGCAACACACTAGCGCATGTGTTTCACACGAAATATCCTGTAGAACACTTTGTTGAATCAGAAGAAGCTGAAAAGATGCTGCATCAGTTTTGAAAACTTTCCGACAACCTTTTGTTTTATCTGAAACAGTTGTTTTCAGTGTGAAGCTCATCAATTAATCTGACGTAGTTCTAGGAACCGAGCCCGCAAACATGTGACCATCAATCAAAGCCACAGGTCACTGTATGAAATTACTCATACATGTCTTCCTCGTCACACCCACATATAGTTTCTATTGTTTGTACTGTATCCGCTGCTACTACTATGACAACGTCACACGTGAACTTACTACATATCTGACTTTTTTCAATCCTAATATCTAGATTTTATTATGCCTCATGCAATGCAATTATAATGCTATTTTCAAATCTTGCAACATTTAAGTGAAATCTATTGGTTGAAACCCAAATTATACATTATAAAGAGGGGATCCTGTTTGATAATATTACAATAAATGGTCACAGCTTCTGGTATTGCAGATCACATGACTGCCCGTACGTAACAGAAAATGTGGTTTAATCACTTCCTCTGTATATTTTAAAACCCGTAACCAAAGAATTGAAAGTGCGTAGGAAGACGCTGTGCTTCCATTAGATGTAACATTTTCATGTGTTTCCCGCTCACATGGCATGATGAGTGCTGCCTTTTATCATTACGCAAAAACAAAAAACCACCTGTAGATATGCGTACGGCGATGTTTCCTGCACCACTGATGACAAAGCACATACAGTACAGAGTTGTGAATGAGACAGGCGATTTAAAATACATGCTGACAATGGGGTTTTTTTCTTAACTTTTTTTTTTTTTTTGCTGAATCATCCCTTTGTCAAATGCTTTATAGATGTGTTTTAGATTAAACTCCAGAAATGGAAAAAAAAGGTTTTCCCCACCATTTTGCTTTTTCAAAATTAAGTTGCATTTTCGATGTAGCCTTTAATAAAATAAGCTTAGCTACTTTTTGAAAAAAGTATCTACACAAAATTGCCCATAATGACAAAGTGAAAGAATTTTTAAAACAGTTAAAATTGAAAACATTCAAACAAGACATTCATAAGCACTTACACCTAATGCTAGGACAAACAAAGCTGACCTCAGGTGCATCTGATTTCCACAAATTATTGATTCCTCTGCAAATATATTGAAATCCCTCAGTGCTTAATTGAGACAGCTGAACATGACTTGGAACGTACCTATAAGGTCTCACATCTGAGCATTTATATCTCAGCTGAAACCAGGCAATAAGGTCAAAGGAATTGCCTGTAGACTGGATTCTGTCAAACCACAAATTTTGGGAAGTGATAGCAAAAAATTGCCAGTATTGAATGTCTCCCAGAACACTGCAGTCTCCAGTAAAGAAACACACAAACCAAGAATTGATGTAGCCTCTTGACCAGACAGAGCAATCAGTGAAGAAAGGCCATGTCCTGCATCAGGTGACAAAACTAAATGGCCCCTTTGTTAGAACTGTTAGAAGTGTTCCCTTGTACATGAAAACCATCTTAGCTCCATCTTAGATTATGTCGGATCAAATTCTCTGTCACAGCCAAAGGTGTTACGATTTTGTTTTTTTATTTGATTATTTTCCTGATTGGCTACTTATGTTCTATAATTCTTACCATATTCTGTTTATTAATATCTCTTAAGTGTGATCTTGTTTATTCATTTCTTTACATCTAGTTTTGTGGTTTATTCTTGGGTTCTGCTTCCTGTATATTTTTAGTATTTCCTATAGAATATTGCCATCATGATCGTCTTGTGTTTGTTCTTTGGTCTTCTTTAATTTGTTATTCTGACTTTTATTTCTGTTTTTTTATTGCCATTTTGGTTTGCTGTATGCTGTTTATTCCTGTCTTCATTGTTGTCTTGTAGATGTTGCAACATTAGTTTATTTCCTAGTGCTCAGTTTCTTAGTATTATGTTTCTTGCATATTTGTATTTTTAGGTTACTGCCAGGCATGTTTCTCTTTTCGTTTCCAGTTCCTTTTAGTTTCAGTTATGCTTCTCTGTTAATCTTTCTCCTCCCTCATCTTCCTTGCCAATCTCCTTTCCACAGCTGTTCCATATTTCATCTGATCATGTCTACATGCTAGCTCAGTATGAGGGATTGCTGAGGGATTGCTGTGGTTGGAGTCTGAATCAACAGGGCACAACTGCAAGTTAATGACTCGATACAATCCACTGGGATTTCTGAAATATAAAACTTTTAAACTGATTGGAATGTCTGTATGATTAAATTGAAATTACTTTTCTTGAAAAAGTGCCTTAAGATGACATCTGTTGTGAATTGGCGCTATATAAATAAACTGAATTGAATTAAATTGATTAGTCTACTTGGTTCTCATTTCACCATACCACCCTGCCTCAGTAATCAAGCCTATTAAAACCCAACTGTGCTTGTCCATCATCACCCATGCCTTTCACCTGTTTCTCTATTTCTGCCCTTCAGTTTTTGCCATTGCTTGCTGGATTTCCATGTCCCACTTTTTGCGCATTACAACTGCGCTTTATTTTTTGTGAGTTTTTTTTTTTATTGCTCAATCTATGATTAGGCTTCACCTAAATAGCTTTCTCTGCTTTGGCTCTGCCATGTCTCTATGCATCATTACATTCACTGTTCCAACCAAACCAATAAATACCTTGTTGTTCTAAAATCCAGGTGTCATTAAAAAAAAGCTGCTCCTCATCAACCGACAATTATAATCCAAACTATGAAGGATGGTGGCTGACAGCATCTTGCTATGTCTTGCTGAAGAGGGAACTGTGTGACTAAACTGCATAGAGGCTAATATTACAAGAAAACCATTTCCAGATTGCTCTGGGACTTAGCATAGGGTGACAAACTGTCTTCCAGCATGACAATAAATTGATGAATAAAGCAAAGATAACAAAGCAGATGTTTCAGGAGCATTTCATTCAATGCATTTCCTTTGGTGGTCAAGCCAGAGTCTGGACTTTAATCCAAATGAACATTTTTGGAAAGACCTAAAAATAGCCGTCTACTGATGCTGACCATCAAACCTGACAGAGCCTGAGAAGATAGTTATATACAGTCTATGGAGAAGATCTGCACGAGACTAATGAGAAAAAATACCCCAAAACTTGCCTGCAGCCAATGCCAACAAGCCCTAGGTATAAATACTTGTGTAGCTGTTCTATTTAAATGGCTCCATTTAAAATAAATTCAGGAAAATGTTTAAAAACATTATTTCACTTTGTCATTATGGGCTATTTTGTGTACACTCTTTACAAAAATGAGTGTTTTCTGATCTTCTGACAACTAAGTCAAACAATTATTTAATAAAAACCATACACTTCGTGTATTGGTTAAATAATGTATTGCTTACTGCCACCTGTTAGCTCAGCTATGAACTAAAAGCTATGAATGAAAACCAGCTTGGAAGTCTTAATTTCATTTGGAGGTAAAAATCAAAGCCATAAAAAGAGAGACGAAGGGAAAAACAATACAGTCATAAACATAATGTGACCTAATGGTGCTGTAGCAGCAACTTGTGGTTTAAAAGTCTGAACCACAACTTGACACATTGTGCAACAATTTCTTCAAGGGGACCATATGGGACCATAGGAACCCTACTGTGTCATGTCTACTGAACTTAAACCAACTCAAAAGTTCATTGTGGATTTACTGGTAAAAGTTGTCTCATGTCTGAGCAATATCAGCACTCGGGGGATCTGAAATAAATGTATAGAACCAGTTGTTTTGTTTTTTTGTTCTGTTAAAAATAGATTTTCATTAGCATTTGTCACAAAAATAATAATATGGGCTGAATGGTGGTTTAAGTTACAATGTTTTACACTGTGTACTTTATAGGGATTTTACCTGATAGCCCTACACTAAGTAGTCTAACTGTGAAGTGGAACAACATAGATAAATAGTTAAAATTTTATGAAATATTAAAATCTATAAAGTGTGCAGTGCATCTGGACTCAGCCCCTTTTACTCTGATACCCTGCCAACTGCCTTCACAAGAAGCTTACAGTTTAGATCAGTATGATACGTGTTGTCAATCAAGAAATAACCAACATGGGATATTGGGTTTAACTTCCAAACTGTTTCTAAACGGATTGTGATATTTTTTCCCTCTCTGTGATTCAAATGGACAAACTCTGAATGACTCAGCTCTCAGTTTCTGAATAAAGAAATCTTCATGACAGATTATACATTACCTAACATAAGCACAATTTCTGTGAAAAAAGAGGAAGCACGGTCTCTGATATTCAGCAAAAAGCTTGTCACTTTATTGAGACAAAGCAAATTGCCTCCAGTTTCTGCTTAAACTCAGCTGTAATATATCTGTCACTATGTATGACTGAAACAATGAGTCTGTAGAAATGTCTCAATGTTCTCTGACATTTGGTCAAATTACATTAAAAGATGCTTTGACCCAAATACCTCCCTTGACACACGGGTGTTTAATGTGCTGAATAAACACTGTAACTGAGAATGCAAAGAAAAAGGTTGATCAAACTCTTATTACAGAAAATGTACTGTTGGAAAACACATTAAGTCACATTAGTCTACCTGTGAAACCTACATTACATTAATCATGATTAAACATGGCCCTGAAGAGGAACGAGAGCGGATACAATGGAAAGATATGTCCATCATGCTCAACCGATATTTAAGGGACTTGAGTATCACATTCAATAAGGACATTTCAGATTTATTCACCTCTGTTATATGAAACTAAACCTTAGTGATTAAACACCATGAGGTTCGATACACCTACTACTGAGTGATAAATGTACATTGATTTTGTTGCAGTGAGAAATTCTGGCTTGGGAACGAAGAATATCAAAATGTTGATGGTGAACACATAAACTTTCATGTGATCAATCAGAACAGAACTTGAAGAAAGACATTGAAAGGTTAAACACAGATCTTCCTACAGTACAGTTAAACCTGATACTGACATACAATGTGTGAAAAGAAAAATGTTCTCATTTTCTAAAATCCGACAAAATGTTTTCTGTTTAGATCAGCAAGGATTTTCAAAATGATTTCTATTTGCTAAATGCCAAATAAAAAAATTGTTTTAGGACATTTTGGTGTGATAGACTGTGAGAGTGATGAACACTGGAAAGAACAAAGCCTGCTCAACATATGCCACAGTAGCCTAATGTAGTGTTTTACTGCCTAACCACAAGTTAATGTGGTGGTTACAGACAATAAAACTTTAGAGTTTCAAAATATATACATTTACTTTTAATCCTAAAATTAGCACTTTTCCTTTTTCCTTTTATATAAATACACATCCTTACATTCTTTGAACATGGTCCTTATATTTCAACAAACAAATGTGGACACGAGTAATTTTTTTAGTCAGAAGATTTGTTCTTCAGCTTTCAAAATAAAGTCAAATAATCCTTTTAGTTGACTCACATTATTTCCTACTATTAGCCAATGACCTTAAGATATTATTTGTCCTATGTAAAAAAATATCAGGAATTATGAGCATGAAAGTGCTTTTTAGATGTAAAGCTGCATCAAACGTAATTTAATCAACAAATATTAAACACATGACCACTTTAGTAATGGTATCACCTAATATAAAATGACAGCTTCATCACATAATTTGCCAAGTAGAAGATGTGTCTCCACTATTTGTAGTTCTTTAAGCACTGTAAGGATTAAACATAAGCAGCAATAAGGTTCAGGAAAAGGTGTCATATCAAATAAATGACTGTAAATAATAATGACCCTGTTGCTCTACAGTTTCTTTTATTCTTAAGCAGACTGTTTATAAATAACATAAAATGTGTATTGGTACTGGCTGAAACAATTTATTGTTGTCACGCTGCCCTAATCATTCCTCATTGTCTGCATCTGTCCAATCAACCACAACTGATCCTACTCACCTCCGGCCTTTATTACCCATCACTTCCCTTCACTCAGCGCCGGATCATTACTAATGTTGTCTTCCACTTCATGGTGTGTTGTCTTCCTGCCCGATGTCCAGTCTCTCCGTTCCTGCCGTCGTCCTCTTCACCAACACCACCACCATCATCATCATCATCACCTCCTCCTTTAAATAAACATCCTGCACTTCCTCAGCGTCTGCGTTTGGGTCCATACTCCACACACACATCCCTGACAGAATGATCCGGCCCTAAACATAAACCCAGCACTCGCCCAGGAGATCGCCGCCCTCCGCCAGGACCTCTGGGCCAACCTGGGAAAGATCGCGGCCTCTCCTCACCTTCCTGTGCACTTCTCCGGTGCTGAGGAGATCCTCGGAGTGCTCCCTCACTTCCAGAGTGTCTTCTCTGCCCGGGATGTCGCCGATCTGCGGCGCGAGGCGGAGAGGATTCGCCAGGAGCCGTTGGACCAGATTACCGGTCCGCCCTCTCCGCCTCCACCATCTGGCCGCAGGCGACGGGCCCGCCGAGCCGGAGTATCCAGGAGCGGGGACCAGGGTGGCGCTCCCACCCGGACCACCAACGTTGGCTGCACCTCCGCGCTGCACACACCGCCGGTTCTCTCCCCCGCCGTCTTTGTCCCTCCTCCAGCTGGCTCTTCGTGGGTCTCACATCAGGGAGGAGGACCTGTTCTAGTTTTTCTATGGTGACAAGACAGCCTACCTCTGCTCCAGGGGAGATCTAGCGCCTCGCCGAAGACGGCGACACCGCCGAGGTGGGATCGCTTCCGAGGAGGAAGCCCGAGCTGTCTGCTCGTCCTCGGTTTCCCCTACTGCGATCGGCGCCCCGGCTCCTCCCTGTCCCTCAGCTCTTGTCAGCCCTTCAGTTCCAGTCTGTGAGCCCATTCCAGTTCCAGTCTGTGAGCCCGTGCCAGTTCCAGTCTGTGAGCCCATTCCAGTTCCAGTCTGTGAGCCCGTCCCAGTCTCTGAGCCCGATCCAGTCCTAGAACCTGCCGTTATTGTGGCTGCTGTGTTTCTAGCAGTCACAGCGGCAGCTCTCCAGCGACCGACATTCCCCCATGGGTCGCTGGAGCTCCCAGGGAGGGTCATGGAGGACCCGTCGCTAGAGCTCCCAGGGAGGGTCATGGAGGACCCGTCGCTAGAGCTCCCAGGGAGGGTCATGGAGGACCCGTCCCCGTCGCTGGAGCTCCCAGGGAGGGTCAAGGAGGACCCGTCGCTAGAGCTCCCAGGGAGGGTCAAGGAGGACCCGTCCCCGTCGCTGGAGCCTCTTCACTGCCGACCGCTGTCGGTCGAGCCTCCAGATTCTTCTTCTCAGCCGGCGTCCGAGCCTCCAGATTCTTCTTCTCAGCCGGCGTCCGAGCCTCCAGACTCTCTTCGTCTCGGCCGACCTTTACCGGCCAGGCATCTTTGTCGCTGCCGATCAGCCAAGCTCCTCAACCACATCTGGAATCCGCCTTTAAAGGGGCGGGGGGGTCCTGTCATGCTGCCCTATTCATTCCTCATTGTCTGCACCTGTCCAATCAACCACACCTGATCCTACTCACCTCCGGCCTTTATTACCCATCACTTCCCTTCACTCAGCGCCGGACCATTACTAATGTTGTCTTCCACTTCATGGTGTGTAGTCTTCCTGCCTCTCCATTCCTGCCCAATGTCCAGTCTCTCCGTTCCTGCCGTCATCCTCTTCACCACCATCATCACCTCCTCTTTTAAATAAACATCCTGCACTTCCTCAGCGTCTGCATTTGGGTCCATACTCCACAAACACATCCCTGACAATTGTACATTAAGCTCTTTGATATAATCTGAACAGATTCCTCAGTTTTTCATAATTCACAAAGAAAGAAGTGCTTCTGTTTAAATGAAAAAGAAAATGTTGGTAGGACAGTTTGGGTTGAATTCAACATAAAAATGCCGGAGATGACACACACCACTACATCTGTAAAAAATAATAAACATGCTTTTTCTATATTTTAGTCATTCATAAATAATTTCTAACAAATTAGATAAACTAACTAAACACTAAAGGACATCATGTTTCTGAGAGTTTCTGAGAGTGAGACAGTAGGAAAAGACAGAAATTATTTCTAAGAAAGAATCAATCTTTGAGAAAGGATTTTGTAAAAGAGACATAGATTTCTGAGAAAGACTTGATGTGGTGACTTAGAGGAAAAGGAGAAGATATAAAGAGGCTTTCAGATACATAAAGCTAGAAGATGATAAAAAACATTGCATGTGAACCGTTTCAGGAGCTTCTACGATATCAGTAGATTAACAGAAACTAAGAAAAATACACAGCTTTATCTATCAAAAACACTCAAAATTGGATAAGAGCTTCCATGCACATCGCCTCAAATATTTACACAGAATTTTCTGTTTAAAGCTGTAAAATACAAAAATATGGTGGGAAATTCTTTAATACGGTGCATTGCAAAAAAATATCAATCACTGCAAAAACAAACTTTCATTGGGATTTTATGTGGTACACCTACAAATGCAACCATAAGGGGACACAAGCCAGTAGTTGTGATCTGAAGGAGATCAGTGACCGCTAGGTAGTGGTAGGCGAGAGTGTAGCTAAACAGCATAGGATGGTGGTGTGTGAAACTAAAACCAAAAAAAGAAGAGTGTTGTGAGGTTTTCAAGGAGGAGTTGAGGCAGGCTCTTGGTAGCCAGGAGGTGCTCTCAGATGACTGGACAGCTACAGCTAATGTGATTAGGGAGACAGGTCGGAGGGTACTTGGTGTGTCATCTGGAAGGAGGAAAGAGGATAAGGAGACTTGGTGGTGGAAATCCAGGAGCATATACAGAGAAAAAAGTTAGCTAAGAAGAAGTGGGACACACTAGACAAAGGTACAGGGTGATGCAGCATATGGTGAGGATAGAGGGTGCAAAGGCCAAACAAAGGGCACATGATGTATGCTACTGTATGCTACTGTAGGTTGAACAGCAAGGAAGGAAAGAATGATTTGTACAGGTTGGCGAGGCAGAGAGATATAGATAGAAAGGATGTGCAAAATGGTTAGGGGGATTAAGGATACGAATGGAAATGTACTGACAATACATGTACATGCCAAGAAAGAGGACTACAGATGCAATTTTTGCTCTAAGGAGACTGATGGAGAAGTGCAGAGAAGGTCAGAGGGAACTGCATTGTGTCTTTGTAGATTTATAGAAAGTGTATGACAGGGTGGTGAAAGAGCAGCTGTGGTAGTGCATGAGGCGGTCTGGAGTGGCAGAGAAGTATGTTAGAGTGGTACAGGACATGTATGAGAGCTGTGAGACAGCAGTGAGGTGTGCCGTAGGCGTGACAGAGGAGTTCAAGGTGGAGGTGGGACTCCATCAAGGATTGGCTCTAAGCCCCCTTCTAGTTTGCTTTGGTGATGGACAGCCTGACAGATGAGGTTAGACAGGAGTCTCCATGGACTATGATGGACTATTTGCAGATGACATTGTATGTGTAGGGTACAGGTAGAGGACAGGCTAGAGAGGTGGAGGTATGCACTGGAAAAGAGAGGAATGAATAATAGTCGGAGCAAAACATAATACAAGTGTGAAAATGAGAGAGACACAAGTGGAACGGTGAAGTTACAGGGAGCAGAAGTGAAGAAGGTAGAGGACAATAAGTACTTAGGGTCAACAGTCAAGAGCAATGGAGGGTGTGCAAAAGAGGAGAAGAGGCGTGTGCAAGCTGGTTGGAATGGGTGGAGAAAAGTGTCAGGTGTGATGTGTGAAAAAAGAGTTTCAGCAAAAATGAAAGGAAAGGTGTACAAGACGGTAGTGAGACCAGGAATGTTGTATGGTTCAGAGACCATACCAATGAGGGAAAAACAGGAAGCAGAACTGGAGGTTGCAGAACTCAAGATGTTGAGATCCTTTTTGAGAGTGATGAGGATGGATAGGATCAGGAATGAGGACATCAGAGGGACAGCTCATGTTAGATGTTTTGAAGATAAAATCAGAGAGACCAGACTGAGATAGTTTTGGACATGTTCAGAGGAGAGACGATGATTATATCGGTAGGATACTGAGGTTGGAGCCACCAGGCAGGAGGCAGAGAGGAAGACCAAAAATTAGATTTATGGATGTGGTGAAAGAGGACATGAAGTTGGTGTGAGGGCAGAGGATGCAGAGGATAGGACTAAATGGAGACAGATGATTCACTGTGGCGACCGCTGAAGGGAAAAGCCGAAAGGGAAGAAGAATGTAGTATACCTACACCAAGTAGAGCTTAAACTTTGAAAGAATAGGAAGGAAAAAGATTCATAATTTTAAAAACATTTTACAGCAAAAAAAAAAATCTATAAAAGGTGTTTTATTCAGATCTATTTACTCTAGTACCCCTAAATAAAATCCTGTCTATGTATGTGTACTTTAATCTCAGAGAGATGTGAAGAAGGTTAAAGGAGGGTTAGGGTAAACCATGTCCCAAACTTTTGAACATAATTATGTCAATCCACTGCCAGAAATGTAAAGAGTATGGCACTGCAAACCTATAATCATATGCTTGATCATCTACAATGGCAAGTTGGGTATAGGGAGATTAACAACAGAAGCAACTAAGATGTCCATGGTTACTCTGGAGAAGCTACAGTGATCTACAGTTCATGTGGAAGAAATCAGTCTACAGGGCAACTATATGTTATGTACAAGCCATAAGGGAACAAGGCAAACACGTAGAAAAAAGTCAGGTGAGATTAAAATCAAGACTTCTGTCCTAAAAACACTACAGTATGTGGGGGAAACTAAACTTTGCGCATCACCCTGAGCATGCCATTCTTACTGTGACATATAGTGGGGGTAGTATTATGCTGTGGGCATGCTTTTGTTCACCTGGGGCATGGAGCTGATCAGAGTTGATTGGAAAATGAATGGAGCTAAATAAAGGGCAATCCTTGAGAAAAAACCTGTTAGTGGCTGTTAGTGGAAATTATGACATCTCACAGGACAGCTAATCTAAAATTACAGCCAAAGCTGCAATATACACATGTTTGAATAGCCCAGTCAAATTGAGAATTTATAGTAATACTTCAAAATTGCTATTAACTGTCCATATCCATCCATTCCGAATTATATTAAGCTATTTTTCAAAGTAGAATGAGAAAACATTTAATTCTCTAGATGTGAAGAGCCAGTGATACATACCCTCAAAAGACTTGTTGGAGAAAGAGAAGCAAAAGGTGTTTTTACAAAGTATTAACTTAGGGGAGCGGAATACACACCACACCTTTTAGATTTTTATGAATACAATTTCTTTAAAAGCATTCATCATTTTCCTTCCAGTTCACTGGTAAGCACTTCGGTCTTTTGTTCTAGCACATAAAATCATTTAAAAATACATTGAGGCTTGTGGTTGCAATCTCACAAAATTTGGAAATGTCAAAGTGGTTTTGGGTGTGTATGCAGAAGTTTACACAGTATTTCTCCTAGTTGAATAAAACCGATCATTTCATAGCAAAAATCAAAAGAAGACCTACCTAAAGCTGTGACTCCATATCCCGGTAGACAGGTACTGTGTGCAATGCAGAATTCCACCACTAGATGGTAGCCTGGCATACATTCACAGAGCTGGTCATGCGTGCTGTTGCACTGATGTTTCACTAGCTGTCTCTCCTTACACACCTAAACACAATAGGCACTGGTTACATATTTACTGACATTGCATGAAAACAGACAAGTCCAGAAAAAGTTGATTCATGAGTACACAGTAATTTGATGTTCTAAATAAAACAAGTAGTTTTTTTTGTAACGCTGCTTCTTCATGAGCAACCTTAGGGATTTGCTTTGTCAAAATTATACACAATAGACAAACAGTATGGGAAATATGCTTTTAAAAGAGTAGTAAAAAGTCTGAATTTTTCAGTGAGGATTAATTTACTTCACTGAATATTAAAATAACAGCATCAATTATGGTTTGTCAAACAGAAAACAGCAAAAGATGCTTTCAGAACATGTTTCGAGGTATAAAACATTAGGAAAGTAAAATAAACAAAACTAAAGCAGCATTCTGAATATGTATAAAAATCTCACATTACGTAGGAGAGCAATCTTGAAATTTAAGTCCTAAATGTGCAGATAAAAAAACTGAAAACAAAAAAGGATTCTGTCTGATATTGGAATGTCTGCAGACAAGTTTGTGTTGTACATACTGAGGTACAATATTGGCACGTATCCCCCCAGTGCCAGTTCTCAGCAAAATAACTCTCAGGACAGGGCTGGCATTCGGTTGGTGTGTCAGCGGTGCAGTGTCGTTTGACGGATGTACCGGGAGGGCACTGTTCACAAGAATGGACCCGAGATGTCACAGGATCTCTATACTGGTACTTTGGTGGTATGGCTTGCTCCTGAAAGGCCCATGAAAAAGAAGCCGTAAAGAGCTGCAAAAGAAAGGAATTTGGTTTAGCGAGTGATTCAACAGCAGGGTTAAAATCCCCCTATGCAAAAAAAGGTTAAAATATTTTTCATTCATGAATTTATGTCAAACCAAACTGTCTAGAATGAATGAGTTCAAATTAAGGTCAATCTTGCTGAGGTAAAGCTTATGTTGGGCTTGATTTAAAATCTTAGGAGAAACTTAGAAGCAGCTTCACTGCTATTACAACTGTAAGGAGACAACATAATCAGTTCCCCAATTTAAGTTGTTGCCTGTTTGTCCAAGCAACATTGCCCCTTGAGACAATATAACAATGTTATCTGGCAGAGCCGCTGTCAGTAAGGCTGCTGCCACAAGCCAATTTATATATCGCTTCGCTAACAAGCTCAGATGTTACTGCTTGAGCAGGATATGCCAAGCTTTAGTCAGGCCTCAAATATAGGACATAACTTCATTTGGGATCAATAAAGTATTTTGAATTGAATTGAATTTGAATTAAATGGTAAGCATGACATTTAGCCATGAAGCAGGACCAGGCCACATGCAGACCAGATGTCACCCACTAGGCTCCTTCCTCTTAGGGCCTCTGTCATTGGCCCTGTGGACTTTCCCGTTGGCCAGAGTAAATCCTAACTTCTTGGACTGCTAACAATAGATTTCACATGCAATGTTTGTGTGTATGTTTGAAATGTACATCTTCAAAACTCGTTCATTAAGCAACGAAGAAAAAAAACATCAAAACACGTGAGTGGAATAGTGTGCTCACTCAGGAATGTGTTTTTTACTAGTGTGTGTGCTTCCTGGCTGTTTGTTGAGCTTCACGTACAATTACGGTCTTTCTTAGTGTTGGTCTTTGAGTTCTGTGGCCTCCTGTTCTGGCTGGAGCACGTAAAGGGAGCTGCTAGAGGTTTGCTGGGCTTTCCCCTGTTTGCCACCAGATTACAAAACACCCTGTTCTACAGTTTACCAAACTTTGAACTACTGATCTGTTTCCTGTGTGTTGTATCTTTACTTGTGATTTACCACAAAACACAGTTTAGTGTATGTTGATGTGTCTGAAACAAGATGCCCATCAGAGTACTGGAGCGACATTTTCAAGGGGAACTTTACCATGGCATCAGACGTCTTGCCACAGATTCTTTCTTATTATTTGTGTTGGACACTCCAAAACACTGACTTTGTTGTCCTAGAGAAACTTTCATATTAATTTGGTGCTATGATTAGGGTAATCCTAAACTTGGAAGATGTTTAATACGCTTGTGCCCAAGCTTCAACTTGCCATAACTTTTTAACGTGTTGGTTAAAAAATTTAACATAATGTTATTTCTTCATGATGCCTCCAGCTTTGTGAAGTTTACCAGTCTCTCCTGCAGCAAAAGAGCCACACAACAACGTTATATAAAATCTTTGGGACACAGAACCTGCCTGCTTCTACAATTGAATGATAGCTGGACAATCAGAAGCTTAGAAACCCATGGAGTATATAAACAGCTACATTTTAAGCAAATAATAAGGAATTCTGAAAATAAAATTCTCTCACAGCATTTTGACATTCAGCAAATACAAAAATCAGGTTCACTTGTATTTGCTAGTAAATGGCAAATACAAAGTTGTTAAGCAGTTAATGTGCTGTGCTTATGATTTAGTGCTGAAAACTGCTCATTTTTTTATCTTCTACTGCTTCTCTTTGCAATGTTTTTCACAAAAGAGGATGGCAAAAATAGATGAACGGTTTTTAAACACCATAATAGAAACCCAAGCTTCAAACAGTCCGGCAAGTGCAGTGGTTTTCCCGGCAAAACCTATCAAACTCTGAATACAGCGTTTTTAAGGGAAAGCTTTCATCTACAGCAGCTCACTAAGGAGAACCATAACTGCACAAGTTTGTTTGTAGTGTGGGTGGCCCCATCAGGGATCAAACCCACAATCACAGTGTATACATTTGCTATTAGGGCCGTGAAGCCACATCCTATTAAGTTTAGAAACTTGAGGAACTACTGATGATGTGTGCTGATGTAGTGGTAGAGGGTCAACAGAAGGTTTTGCAGATCTAAGTAGCCTAATTACTGGGACAGCTAAAAAGAGCAAAGCAATAACAAGAATGGATTAAAAAAAAACACAACAGCAAGCTAACTTGAATTTTCAGAGATGGTTATTAAAACAAAAAATGATCAAAGATTGGAAATGTCTTTGATCCTACTAAATTAACCATAACAGCTGAATAAATCCATGCAACTCCCAACTTGATTTTTCTGCCCTACATTTTTCTTGTGCATCAATATCAAATTATGGAAACTCTACTGTTGCCGATTTTAGGAAATTGACAGATAAACTACCATGAGACTATCATTACAATGCATTTGATCTACCCCTAAATGCCCTACACCGGTGGTTCTCTGACTTTTTATAACAAATACCACTTCAAAAACGTCAAAGATTTCCAGCTAGCACCACACTGACAGACATTTAAAAAGAATGATATATATATATAATTTGGACTTTTCAGACTGCTGAATTTTGTTTGGCATTAATACAAAAGTTAAAATAAAAAGACATTAATTGGGAACGTCTAGTTAAAGGATCTAGTTTAATAGTGCATTACATTTTTATTCAGAAGTCAGAATTTTCAAGTTGGATACATAAACAGGAATGTCCCCTGAAGTTAGAATTGCACATATGTCAGGGGTTTCTAAGCGACCCGGACTTCAAATCTAATATGGCAACATCATATTTAAAAAATAGTGACAGCTGTTTTGTTTTTGTGACTCTGCAAAACCAGTGTTGGTGGAGATGTTCTTTTACTATTTAAGTGTTAAAAGGGAGAAGAAAATAGACTGACTTTAGCTTGTCACTCACCACAACAACAGCATATCCTATTCATTTAATGGTTAAGTTGCATATTATGTTATTCTCAGATCAATGTTTTGGCTTCAGACGTAAAAAGGTAGCCACAGACACTTCTTGGTTGTCTGTTATCTGTTTTCACTTTATCTTACTGTTCTCCAAAAATGTTCCACTGTACTACTCTTTTGAATCATGTTCACTTGCAGTTTAAAAGCTCTGTATCACGGGCAATTAAATTTTTATTTACCTTAAATAGGTGTTACCAAAATGGTATCACTAGAGGTGACCTAGATACTATCAATTTGCAACAGTTTCAGAACCTTAGCTCTACATGTAGCTCCATGATTGAGGCCAAACTTTGTGAATAGTTCCTAATTCTTTGAAATCCTTATGTAAAATTAAAACCAATAAGTGGTTGTAATGTTCAAAAAGATCAGAAAATTAACCTTTCACACATTTAACTGCTTTGTTCAAGGCCCTGAAAAATGCCTCAGTAAAAATGGCCTCATTCCTCAAAGTGGTCGTCCCGGGTTCAACTCTGCCCTATGGACACTTGCTGAATGTCTCTTACCCCACTTCTCTCCCTTTTCTGTACTATCCACTGCCAATAAAAGAAACTGTGGCCAAATAAAATTTAGAAAATTGCCCTTGCTAGTCAAAACACTGTCTTATTCTATGCTGAATCTATTTATGATAATATAACATGAATGTTATGATCATCTTGAATCATCTGGGCTGTGAAAATGCCTGTGATTGTGATTTTTCTATAATTATTATTAAATCATTAGGAAATAGACCTTAGAGCATTAATGATACATAAAAGTTGAGATTTTGTCACAATAATTTAACTGAATTCTGAGACGTATACAGTACCTTATTGTTTATTTAATGTGCAATGAAATAATTTAATGAGATGAGAATATGAAAGGTAAGGAACAGTTTATTGTTGGTATGTGATAAAACTTTCTTTTTATTGTTTTGTATGTCTTTAACACCAATCTGCCATTGGGACTAGATATGGAAAATTGGCCTATTGTTTATAAGCTCACATATTTTGTTGTTTATTCATCAGTATGCATATGCCTATTTAAAAAAAATACATAACTGAAAGGCATAAAATTATGAGACTAATAAACGGGTTAGGGTAAAAAGGTTATAATGGACCCAAACGCAAAAGACAGAGGAAGGTGCATGATGTTGACAATGATTTAATGACGGAATAAAGGAACTGACACAAGAACAACAGGACATGGAACTCGATTGACAATAAAGGAATAAACCAGCGAGGAATGATGAAAATCAGGGAGCTTAAACACTGAGGAGGTGTGATTACTGACATGGAAACCAGGTTAGTATATTCAGGAACAAGCTCAACAGCTGAGGTAGATTACTGAACAGTGTAAGTGAGACTAATAAACAAAGAAAACAAAGAGAGAGCTAAACTAAACATAAAAGCAAACCAAAACCCAAACACCCATGAATCATGATATGGAGATTGTTTATTCATTATCATATTAACCAAGTGTAATGCAGCATATGAAATGCTTTGTTGTTTTCACTTGCATAATTTCTTATTAGTTGTTACCTCTGCCAAGGAGGTTATGTTTTCACCAGGTTTTCTTTTTTTGCTTGTCTGTCTGTTTGTCAGTTAGCAACATAACTCAAAAAGCTATTAATGGATTTTGATGACATTTTCAGGAAATGTCTGCAATGGGACCAGGAACATGTGATTAGAATTTGGGGGTGATGCGGATCACCATCTGAATCTAATAATTCTTTTTAATGATTCTTTATCATTGGGAGATAGGACTGTTTTCAGAATATGCGCATGTACCTACACAATAAATAGCCAGGGTGCTTAGTAAAAAAAAAAAAAAAGGACAACTTCCCAACAGGTTCTTCTACATATCAAAGATAGAGCTGGATTCTGCACTCTCCAAGTGCTTTTCAAGTTTAGAATTTTATCAGTCTACACCTATCTGAGTAAATAAATATAGTGATAATCTATATCTTGTCAAATGCAGAGAATATTCCAACAAAAAGCCACATGAGCAGCTTTTGGCAAAAAGTAGTTTGAACACTGAACATTTTTGAGGAGTTGGATTAATGCCCTGTTATGAATAAGGGCCTCTCTATCAACTGTTAAGAGATATTGAACTTTTTACCCTTGTCCTCACTTCAGAAGCCACCATGTGAAGATATCTTGGACAAGCCCTGAAGACCTAAATTATACTGTCCCAATTATACTGTCACCATTTTCTGGGAAGCCAAGAGGCCGGTCATGGAGCTCATCCAGCTGAGGGGAAAGGATGGACAAAGGTATGACTGGAAGCATACGTTTTAAAGAACCTACATAAGCTAGGCAGGGGGTGTTCAACTTATAAATAAACTCTTTGATGTAAAACTGCCTGATGAAGAACCAGTCCTCGTTAGGCTGTGAAGCAAACATACTAAGATCCGGACAGATGTTTACTGAACGTGATGTTGAGTGAGCAAAGCCTGAGTTGCTCATTTGTTTATAAATCAGAGTGCTGCTACATTATAACTGGGAACTATAAGTATTGTATAAAGCTGTCTATCAGTTAGATGGCACCAAAAGACCTAAGAGAGCTGATTCTACTTTGAGTAACCTGATGACAGAGCTCAAAACGTCCTCAGGCAATGGTTGAGAAATGGGCATGGAGCAAAAGTTCACTCAAAATTACACCTTAAAGACGATTAACCAAACTTTGATAATGAGATCATTAATGAGGGTTATATGAGCAAACACAAAATTTCTGGAGGGCTAGTTGGTTTTAGTTTGAGGGAGTTAATAAATTAATACAACTTCATTCTCTAAGTAAACATTGGTGTCTCTCATGCAAAAGTTCGTTGGTGAAGCATCTTTCAGCATACACATTTAAACGGTTAGAGTTACATTAAACTTCCAGCAATACTGACATGCAACATAGGACCAGACTCCATGCTTGGCCTGCCTTGGGGTTAGCTTTAAAGTCATGGCACGAGGAAAGGACCAATGGCACCAAGGGAGCAAACCACACCACACCAGCTCATGCACCAAGCACATGGATTCAGTTAACTGTAGAGTGCAGGTGGTCTGAGGGGGGATTCCAGCTTGCTGGTGTGTGCGTGCGTGTGTGTTTGCGTTAGTTCACATGAATATCAAATCAGTAATTTTTTAAAACCACACAGAGATCTGGAGCGACTTTGGGACATACTGCCAGGCCACTTCACATTATACTCACTCCATCGTCTCCATGCAGGGGGGCTTGGTTTTTGCTCCTAGAACTCTTAGAAATAATTTGCTGTTATAGAGTTTTTTAGGCATGTGAATTAATGCTAGAGTTGTAAAATGGTCAGGATGATACAGTCAATCATTTGAAGACAGATAGTCTGCTAGTATGCAAAAGTCAATTATGATAGTCCAGGAATATATTTAGTTTCCATGAAAACAAAATGTTTTGCTGTATTAGTGATGGACAGGCAATCCATGCAATACAACTATGTGCAATTTGGCTTTGCAAAATCTTGTTCTAATATTTTGTAAGCAAATTTTCTTAGCAGATTAATGTGAAAAGAAAATATCAGATATTAGCTACATTAATATTGACAGCAAAATCACGACTATTTTCATTCAGTCTCAAAAAGAGCCAAAATGATCTGAGGTTGTAAAAATATTTAGATACACAGGGTTCACAGGGTTCAAATTATATTGAGGAGGTAAGAACTGATTTTTTTTCTTTCAGAAAATGTTCACAGAACCATCTAATTGTATGGTAGATCACACAGAGGGCAACAGCTTTAAGATTCAGGGGCATTGCACCATTGACATATAACTCAAGCACTTTGAAGGTGACTTTCTTCGATGTTGTACTTTCTTTTGATCAATAAAATATAACTTGGCTGATTTTGACTATGTTGTATGAAATTCAAGTCAATATGAAACAGAAAATTTAATATTTTATATAAGTAACCAAATAAATCAGTTTTAAAATTAGTTGGAATATAATACATTCAAAGCACACAGATAATAAATCAATAGGTGCATCTAAATAATGCTTGAAATTTAATGTGTTCAAGTGTATTTTAGCTCTTAAAGTCACAAACTTTCTGCCCTGAAACAGATCAAAATCTACAAAGATAAAATGTATGCAAATTGTTTCACATGGCTCTCAGTCTTTTTACCATTATCATTTTAACATTGTTCAATTAGTATTATTATTATTATTATTATTATTATTATTATTATTACTTACAAAAATAGATTTGTTTTATCAGTGTAACTGAACCAAAAAGTTGGCACTTCTGTGTGTTAACATGAAACTAATATAGGCACACACAAAAATCTTGACTTTAAAGAAAAGCAACTTTGAATTCTGAGCAGTTTAAAGGACGCTGAAGGCAGATGGTGCAAAGTACCATTTGTTAAAAAACTGCAATCCAAGATTGAAATAAATCCCGTCTATTGCATTTTATTTATTGATTTTATTCAAATATACAAGCACTGCTGTTGTCTTTCTGCAGAGTTCAGTTTATTCCGAGTTATATTCTAAACCAGAAACAAATGAAAAACAACTTCAACAGTTGATACAATTCTAAAAACGGATCACACATTTAAATAGGTGGAGTTTATGAAGTGCTGTTCAAATTCCAAGTCAAATAAATCAAACTCTTCTTGTTTGACAGAAAAAGCGTTACTACAGAAATTTGCATCCTGATTTTAAAATGATCTCCGGAGTGATAAGAGTGGAACAAATTTAAGCGCAAGTGTGTGATTTAAAACTATTGCTGCAACTGTTTCTTTCTCTCTACAACTTCATTCTGTTGGTGTACACATAGAGTGTATTGCCTCTTATTCTATTTATTTAGTTGTTGACATCTTAAAGCAGTTTGTTGCACCAAAGTTTGATTTAGGGGTATCAGATAAAAGAGGCCTGCAATAAATGCTGCAGGTTTCATATTTTTCTTTTTAACTTTGTAAACCATGTGTTGTACTTTTTTGTGTTGGTCTATAAAACACCAATAAAAACACTAAGGTTTGAGGGTGTACTGTGATGAAATGTGGAAATAACCCAAACGGTGTAAATACTTTTACACTTGTGCTACAAATAATCTGGCTCCTTTAGTTCTTCACAGCTGTGCAGCACTCATAATCCCTCACAAACATACACAGACAGGTACAGACTTCTGCTATCAGAGCTACTGTTGATGAAAAAGGGGAAGTCTGGTGTGAGGAAGCAGGTTACAGAGGTGATTTTTGCATTCTGAGTCCCCTACATCTTGTTTGGTTGTTTACATTTTTGATTCTAGACCTCCACAAACGCAAGAGCTCTTTATTTCTCAATAATCAATGCATTTCCAAACCCCTAAAGTTTGCCGTTAAATTATATATCCTAATGTTTTTTTTTATAAAGAAAAACAAAAGGGAGGTCAGTATTTCTGGCTAATTTATCTCTGCACATGTTGTCTGCACTGTGTGCAAAGCTGTCACCGAGTTTAGGGAAGTTGGTGCAGCTTCAGCCAACGGCCACAACAGAGACTTAAGAAGGGGGGTTGAAGAGATAAGGGCACACAGATAGTAGATAGAACATACCACAAAAGAGAAATAAAGTTATTTCTGCATCTGGATTTAAGTGGTGAGTAGGGCATGGATAGGAAGAGATACTCCTGCTAGCCTGAGGTGCCATATTAGACATAATGTATGTTTCCCTCTCACTCACACCAATTAAAGCATCCATACACCACTAGCAGCATTCTCTTACATACATGAAATTAATATAAATTACACATATATACAACTAAAGTTTCACTCACATATACCAAAAAGGATGCACACACATGCTCTTAGGGTTCCATCCATGTATATCTTTGGGGTAATACTAGTGTGAATGAGAGACTAATACTTGTTCATGTGAGATTATACTAGTATAAATGAGTGGCTAATACACTTATATATATATAATTTCACACATAAACAAGTATTAGTATCAAACTAGTATAATTTCACACATAAGCCTGTTACCAAAGACACACCTGGTGGTATATCAGGGTAATACCGCCGCCACGATGTGTCCTTCGAATGCGGCATGGTGGAATGGCAAGATGAGAATATTGTGCCATTTGTGTTGCCAAGCTTGACAGGAATATTACTGCAACGCCGGATTTGACCACTTATGACTGACCAAAGGCTCCGTGATGCCATCTCTGCGTTGCAGCAAAGTGGCGTCATTGTTTTTTGAAACAGGGTATAAACAAGTGTTAGTCTCTCATTCACACTAGTTTTACCCCACACATATACATGCATGAACCCTAAGATCTTGTGTGTGCATCCATTTTGGTATGCGTGAGTGAAATTCTGTGATATATATGTGTGATTTTATTAATTTATTAAATGAGATAATGCTGCTAGTGGTTTATGCATGCTTTTATTGGCATGAGTGGGAGGGAAACATACCTTATCCCCTACATGGCACCTCATACTCTGGCTCCCTATACTGCTTAGCAAATATTGCAGTCCTCATATATAAACATATTTTCTCATCCAAATAGAGAGACCTGCATTAGGTTTTCCACTGACTTCATCTGGGGGAAAAAACTCGATCTATATTTGTTTGTTTTAGAAGGGAGGAACACTCTCATGCATGAGGAACAGGTGGGGAAACACCAAGGCGGACAGGTGAGGAAGGAATATTCCCTCGTTGATTTAACCTAAGAAAAACTCAGAGAATCATGTGCTACTAAAATTAAGGATGCCAGGAACAAAAGATTTAGTTAAGTTAGAGAATATAATCTGGAATCATAATACCCCGTTATTTTGAGCACACAAAGTAGCTGCACCCTCATCATTCATTTGCACATAAACCCCCTGGTCCTTTGAACACATCACACAAACAAGATTCTCTAACCGACCAGGGTTGGTGCAAAATATGGGCTCTTTTCACAGCTGTGAGACCCACACATGCACACACACAAAAACACTCATACCACATGGACAGATAGTGAAGTGAGTGTTCTGGGTTACAGAGTGTGATCTGTTTCTTACCTGATACACATCGCTATTACCATATGCAAACCTGAAAGGGCTACACTGCATGCAAAGCACAGCACAGAAAATGACTGCTTTGATCCAAGAGGGGAACGTTTCAAAAACAACATACTGGTGTCATGTCAAACAAAGCCTACTAGAGGAAGGGGGATTCATCATGGGAGAGTAAAATATCATTCATTGTAAAGGTACATGAGCAAAAGCAATGAAATGTGAACTAAAGTAAACTATCAATCAGGGATGAATAATAGATCCTATTTGCAGATGTTCAGAGTTTTCATATAAATGGCCAAACATGAGCTCTGCTCATTACTGAAGGCTAAAAGCATTCCATATAAGTAAAGTTTAGCTTTACATGGAACGATTTTATAAATAATCCCCAATGTTACTGGGAGTTACATTTGATATGAAATTTACATGTGATACATTCACATATCAATTTAAACTCTATATAAAATGTTTAGGCTGTAATTCTTAACAAAGAATACATATACAGTCCAATGCAACTGATACCATACAGCCTGTGACGTGACAGTCTTTTAACCCACCACGAACCATTTTTGCATATATTACATAATTCTTAATATAAACGATAACGCGTATATAATAACGCCAATAAACACGAACAGGAATGACAGTAAACATTACATTACAAAGCACATGATTAGATGAATTAAAAGAGGAAGGTGCGTAAATGCGGCGAACCAAAAATCTGGACATCGGTAAGCTACCTGCGCCGACGCACGCTGCACAACTCAACACAAAGTAGGACATATTGTGTTTTCCCCCCATAGTTTTAGGATCTGATATCTGAGTTTTTTGAAGTCGTACAGAAAAGAGAGAAAGAAAACCACTCCATGCTCATTCAAAATGTACACGTTAAACTGAAACAAAATCATCTATTCCTTTCCTAAGAAGAACATCTGTACTCCAGCTGTTCAGACGGAAACGCGCAGAATGCAAAATTCGGGTAACTCACCACTATTAGTTTCATGGCAGGGTTGGATTTCATTATCCGTGTGCTCATCTTCTCTGCGTAACAGCGAACTGCAGTGTGATGGGGTCTCCATAACAGTTCTGCTCTTATATGGCTCAGAAAGAGGGAGGGAAAGACAGGAGGTTTATGCCCACCCAGCACGCTGTCTCATTACCCAAAACATGGGCGCACCCTCCCGACGTGAGCAGCGATTGTGAAAAGTAGGTGTACAACAGCATCAGGTATACCCTCCCCACCACCACCCCCTTTGTGATTCACGCAAACGTGGCATCATTTCTTGGAAGACATTAACCTTTAAGGCATTCCACTAAAGACAAATGGTTGTGGATCCACGATCAATTAAGCCAAATAAGAGACAGCACAGGTAGATATACATGATTAATATATAAAAAACAAAACTTTCTTTCTTTTATTTCAAGAAAAAAACGTGACATAAAAATAGAAAACAAAACAAAACAAAACAGAAGTTGTTCGAAAAGTGTCTCATCCAGTCCTGCACCTGAGTTAGACATACAAATTCCCAATCAGAATGGTCAATCATTCTATACATTAATACACATCAATGCATATACACATGTAAAGGCACATACAAAGATACAAATGTGCTCTTATAACACCATATCAACGCTTAATATTCATACACGGATTAACAGATGAAATAACTTTTATCTCATCATATGATGATCTAAACTGAGATTGTAAAAAAACAAACAAGCAAAAAGAAAAATCTATATAAATAACAATGAGGCTATTTGAATATGTCCAATGTCCATCTGAATGTTTTTGCCATAACCTAGAATAAATTATAATGCTCTGATATGTAGACATAGGCTAAAGACAAACTGCATGGTTTATATTATGTGCAGTTTGTCACCATGGTTTTATGATTTTCAGAGGTATTGCTGGACCTATACCACTGGGCAAAAGTAAATTACTGTCCCAGTTCTTTTCTCCTTTCCTCAACAACTCCCTTTCAAACAGTGAGATGTTCTTGTTATCTTTTTTTTTATTTAACCTTTGGGCAGTTTGAAATTTAACCTGGAATTTCGCTTGGGCAAAAAATATATATCAAGTGGAAATAAGGGGTAGGACAAACCATATGATGGGTTTTATGAAACTCATCAAATGGATAATGGAGGAAACCATCACGTTTTTTCCTAGACTACTGTCTTTCCATGCAGTAGCATGTGACAAAAAACACAACTCTAATATATTAAACTGAACTTTAAAATAAACTTTTTTGAATCAATGATTACGATTCTCATTGTTGAAGTAACAAAACCATATAATAAAAAAATCAGTCAAGTTTTATTTTTAATTCTGTGATTGAAGTATTTATTACCCAAAGATTTTCAGAGCAAAATGTGTGTTTGATCCAGAGTTTTTTGAGGTTCAGAAGGGATTTGTGTATTGTACAACAATTGAAACAACTTGATGACTTCCATTTGTTTTCAAACGCAATACTCTGACAGGGAGGATGTGTAATGAAGTTAACTCTGCTAAAGTAACCTTTGCCTAATGGTATTTGTAACAATCTCCTGACAATTCAATATTTGTTTTGCTATTTACCCCAAAAATTTATACATATTCCATCTTGATATATTCTCAAATTGTGTTAGATGCACTCTCAAAACTGCTGAGTAAAATATTCCAATTTGGGTTATTTTCTAACCCAGTCCAGGTTTGTAAATAAACTGATTCAGAACTTGGTAGATTTAACACAACAGGGTTGGATTATGCATTGACCCAGCATATTGTTTTTAGTACACTGTACTAGTGACAATTGGATTAATATTAATTATTTTTAATTTTTTGTGTAATTGTGCATAAAAACGTGTCAGATTAAAAAATAAAGACAACTACTTCATGATAGTTCATAAGACCTGTATTGTTAATAATATTCTCAGTATATGACACAAAATGAAATATTGCCCATCTGTAATGGTGACTTTATACTCTAAACAATTATTTGGTCAAATTATGAATATTGATTGCTAGTTTGAGTTAAGGATGCCAAAGTCCAGTCCTGCAAGTTTTAGATGCAGCCTTTCTCCAACAAATCTAAATTAAATTATTGGGTTGTAACCAGGCCTCTGCAGAGATGAATGGCTTCTGATGAAGGAATTAAGCCATTTGATTCAGGTGTTGGAGAAGGGATTCATCTAAAAGTTGTAGGATAGTAGATCTCCATGACAGGACTGGAAAAGTCCTGGTTTAAGTGAACAAACAGATTCTCTAGAGTGAACTAAAGCTGTAAACCTGGAGATGCCAATATTATATTACAGCATTATTTAACTATCTTACTGTTTTTGTTTCCTGAGGAAGAGGCTCATTGAAGTCAGAACATTAAATTGTCTTCCAATCTGAATATCAGCGTATGACAGTGTGACTTGTAGAAAACTTTCACATAGCCTTCATATAGTTCTATTAGGGGTTTCACACTTGCATCAGATATGTTTCGATGGGCTTCTCATGGGTATTTAAATTACACCATCAACGTGTGGTAAATTAACCATGTAGCCCAACTGCAAAACAACATTCATGTGGGGGAAAAAATCAGGACACCCCATTTAATTTTCAGGTCTTTCTTACGTTTACGTATCAGCTTCTAATCTAACTTTTTGTACCTGGAAAGGAAAGTGATTCAGTTGCACATAGATTTTTTTTTTTTTAAACGTGTACTGTTTGTGAGTGTGGCACTCAGAATTGGTGTCTGAGCACCAAGTACAAGCCCAACAGATTTACTTTCTCAAGTGGAGCATTACAGCTTTTGCTATAGTACTCCACTTGATCTAACCAAACCAAACATAGTGAACTAAGAACTACACAACCACATCATACAAAAATTGATCTAAAAATACAACAACAATGTCACTGAAAAGCTCATGGTACCTATTAATCAAGATCTAGTAATGATAACCTCAGCCCAAGAATGTATCTGTAAACACCGGAGACCCCACACCTATGTGTGTGTGTGAGCATGCTGGTGAATATAAGGTTTTCTCCATAGTGTTCGATAGCTGGTATGAGCACCCATTGATCCATCTCCCAGGAATCGATGCAGAGATGAAGGAGATCAGAGCCACAGACATCCAAAGGACCCCCAGAGCCCAGGAGGCCCTGGCGGATCAGCGCAGGGCGGACTGCATCCCCCAAGAGAGGAGCAGAGGAGAACCCCAGGGAACCAGCGGCTACGATGCAGGGGCCTGGGGGGCCGCAGTGACGAGCCAATGGGCCCTGCCAGCAACCAGCTACGCCAGGGCAGGCCCGGCCATGGACCGGGAGAGTCGGGGCCCAGGGGAGCCCCACCCCCCAGCAGGGACCTGACCAGGGATCTGCCAACGAGGGACCCCCACCACCGTGGGGGCCACAGCCGGCCGCCAGCCGACATGCGCCCCCACCACCCCAGGCCAATTCCCACCGCCGACATCCCAGCGCCCCACCCCTGCCCACGTCGGGGCACCCCACCGGAAGCCGCAGCATCCCCAGGCCAAGCCCAGCCAGCACCTGGACACCAAGTTGTACCAGCTCCTGAATCCTGATGCAGCACAATGCAGAGAGCTGAGACCAGGCATCCAACAAAATGCAGGGCAAGTCCAACCTGCAAATGAACCGACCATGCACGAAACACACAGAAAAGATGATCGTACGAGCACAGACGCCGGATCCGGATCCCGCCAAGCCACCGAACAGGCACCACCCAACAATCCTAAACCTGGCACCCCCAAAAGAGGTGCCCCAACCAACAAAAACACATCAGCCCAGCACATTGGCCGGGCGATTCAGTTTCAGAAAAAGATTCAGAAAAACATGACATTTTACAATCATTAAAAAGAAATGAACAAAAATGCATTTTCCAGCTGAGGAAAAAAGATAAGACATCCTACCCCCTAATAGCCAGTATTGCCCTTTTTGCTTAAAATACTGTCAGTGACACTTCTTGCACCCACCTCTACCAATCTCTGACAGCGGTCTGAGGGAAGTTTACCCCTTTTTATTTTTTTATTTTATTCTCAACCATTCTCAACCAGTTCTTGGTGAATTCAATTGTATGTTTTTGATTTGTTTTCCACCTGCTATGCAAAACTTTTCACTTCACCGTTACTTTGCAAATAGATGATGTAAGAACTGAAAGCACATGCTAGAGCTGGAAATAATCCACATGGTTAGAATTAGATTGGGTTTAGCCTTTAAAATACATAAGTGTTACATTTTTGGAGAGAATATTACATTAGGACAATTTAATATTTAATGTTGAAGACTGCACCTGTAGAAAATAACTCAATCCATTCGTTATATTTTTTATTACATGTGACAGACATATTCACAATTTGAAATTTGGAACAATGGAAATGGAAGGATGTCACTAGCGTACATACAGTCCGTGACATAGACAGAAACTACACATAATCCTCACCACTTGTGGTAGAGAAGAAGCTGACACATTTTCTAGGGGGCAACAATATTAAATCAACTAGATCCAGAAAAACATGAAATCAGTCTAAAATTGCCATAAAATGCTTTATTGGTGCACCTGAGATTTAGAAATCTAGGAAAACTGCTGCATGCCATAAGAGGGGAGGTCACAGATTAGAAAAAAAGAAACTAATTTAAGAAAATTATTCAAAAGATAAATTTTGCCAAAACAGTATCAGCAGAGATAATAGTCCAAATTTTGGTGATAATATTTTTAAAATAAAAAACAAAAATTGTTTGGATTGTTTACATGAAAAATTAAAGCTAGAAACCCTAAAATAAATCTCTGATATGATTTATGCTTAAGAATCTTGTGTATGTACAGGGATATATTTTGTATGCCTGCTGATTACCCACCAGTATAGGAAGACTAACTGAGGCAGTAATGAGGTATACCTGTTGTTATTCATGGGAGATGCTTCCTATCATATGTAGACACTGTCCAAAATGAAACAACAATCTGCTTGAATTACTTTTGTTTTCTTGAATGAACCTGCAGAAAACATAACCTGACAGATGATGGAGATTACTGCTATGAAATATACTCTTATGTTTCTGGCATGTGCTAAGAAAAGAAAGCATTTTAGTAATTAAAAGATACACTTACTCATGCACAAACATAATGGTTTACAAAATCAAAGGACCAGCAAGAAAGAAACATATAATTGGGTGAGACCGCTTTAAGGTAACTTTTTGTGTTTGAAAGTGATAAAAAAAAACTTTCCCTTTTGTTTTTCCTACATTTTAATGAAAATGTGAAAAATAAATGTTTATCTTGTAGAATACAGAAAGTTCATTAAGGTATCAGCAGAAATAAGAACCACCTAAAATGTGTCAAAGTGCATGACAGTCACACCCACACACTGATGTCAACGCGGCCTCACTTAAACAAGGCTTCTGACGTGAGAAGATCCACAACAAATCTGGTTTTCTAGTTGGTCTTTTTTTGTAGCTGTCCAGTCTAGCCTGTCCAGAGGGATGACCAAATGTCACACAGATGACATAAAAGCACAAGGTCTCAACGTCATATACAGAAATACACACTCGCCCACATACGAGCCACTGAGGCGTGTAATGGAAATGTTAGAGATGAGGTCAAAGCTCACCACAACGTGACTGAATACACTCAAGCACACACGGGCACAATCAAAACTACAAAAGGCTGAACCAAATACAAAGGCTGCAAAGATCTTTTAGCACTGAGGTCAGGAGATACCACAACAAGGGTATCACAAACTCAGAGTTTAACCTCTCAAGCACACACTGCTACACACGTATCAAAACAAATATGGGAGCTTTCCTGACGTTTTGATATGAGTTCCTACAGAACAGAAGCAGGATACTAGTGAATATAAAGATATCTATTTTTCTTACTTGTCTTAGAATATAAACTATTTTCTGGTTTTGACTTCTCAACAACTGTGTTACATATTTTACAGCATGACTATAAACAATTAAGGTATAAAGTGTTTTTCTGTCAGATCAAATGCAAAACAATTTCCTGTATGGAGCTGTCCTGGAGTGTAGGGTACATAGACTTTAGCAATCAATCTGTTTCTCTCACAGATGCTATCATGTACCATCAGACTGATAACTGGGGAGTTCAGAGGCTTGATGAAATTCTCACATGACCGTGTTCTCCATTTTTTCTGCAGTATTTTCCGATCCCACTGATGCTGCTGTGCTAAATCCACAATGCAGGTTTTTGCAGCAGATTATTTTTTCAGCAGAATGAGTTGTTCTAATTAGTTTGGCATTTATTGTTTGACAGTTTATCATTATTTAATGAGTGATAGATTCCTATGTCTAAATGTGCTCACTAGCTTTCGTACACACATGATTTAAGTGACTTTGCATTCTTAATCTAGAGGGCTTGATATGATGTCGGCCCACAGCTTCAACTCCCAGAGGGTATAGGAGTGTGTTTATGGCAATTCTAAACCTTTCTTCCAGAAGCCTATTTGTGAGGTCAGACAGTGATGTTGGATGAGAAGACCTGGCTTGCAGGGACCTGGTCTTAACCTGGCTGGTTAAGACCAGGTCTCAAAGCAGGTCGGCCATGTTGTTTCCCACCACACTTGCTCATACATGTCTTTATGGAGCTTGCTTTGTGCATTGGAGTGCAGCTATGCTGGAACTGGAAGGGGTCTTCACCAAGCTGTTTTCTAATAGTTGGGAGAATAAAATAGTCCAAAACATCTTGGTACAAAAGAATTATGAATTACTTTTACTGGAACTAAAGGGTACAACCCAACTTAACATGAACGACAACAGATGATATGTGTTAATCTGCAAAAGCTAAAATAGATTTCAGTTTCAACTCCCTCCTAGTTACCTTCTTCAGTGCTGATATTGTGGCAAAATAGATGTGGATTCAAATCATAAAAAATATTGAGGCATAACTTGCAGACACAGGGGTAGCAAGCAATTTTTTGTGATTTCAAATGTATCACAACAACACAGAACAACAAAGTTCTCTTACCGGGTGATATCAGTGAAGCAATGTGTTCCCTCAGTAGTAGGAGAGCATATCACTTGGAAGAGGAACAGAACCTGTCACATCTCATGATGCCCAAATAGCAGCTGGAGTTTCCTAAAAAAATAAAAAATAAAAAAAAAATAAAAGAAGAAGAAATCAGTTTAAGGTTTTCCACCTAAGCAGTAAAAGTCCTTAACAATGGCTAGTGCATGAGGTAGATCTTAGCTGGTCCTATTAAGAACAGTTTTTTTTTCCACAGTCAAAGAGGTGGCTAGGTGCCACATCATTATACAGTATCATGATAATGTCATGAATTTAGCTTTCTGACCCACGTGCAGGACACCACAAGGGACAGCAGTTGTAAAATTAATAAAGGTTTTATTGAAACAATGAATAGGTGAAGATGATGATGAAGAATGTGGGAACTGGAAACCCTGCGCAGGGAATGGAGACTTGAAGAACTGCAGGAAGGGAAGTCCAGAGGTGAGGGAGAGTCTTGGTAAAAATAAGAACGTTTGAATGTACTCTGGTGAAGCCTACTTGATGGATGATGGGTTGAATGCCAGTGAGAGAGAGCTAGGAGTCCGGGATGTCTGCGGAAGCTTCCTGCTGAGTTCCTATTGACACAGAGGTGGTGGATTCGAGCGAGGGGGCAGGCAGGTGGAGCATGGAGATGGGGCATGGATCACAGAGGAACTTGGAGCTAGGAGGCTGTCAGACAAAAGTTGAAATTTACAAATAAATCTTCATGTTAGCACCCGTCCAAACCATTGCCTCAATATCACCACTTATTAACACTGTACTAAACAACAAACCATAGCAGATTAATCCCAACCTGCTGATGTCAGATCTGATTAGCATAAGGAATGCTGCAAAAAGTAGTTAAAGCGTTAACTGTAGGGTTTACTATACTACCCAACAATATTAAAAGGTCAAAACATTTAAGAACTAACTCTGAGAACAGCAACTGTGGGTGCAGTCCATTTTTTTCTCTCAGTCTTTCATATTTTCCTATAAAACTTACTAAATTAAATATATCAGTGGCAGTTTTGGCTCACATTTCAACCCACTTTATGTATTTAGTAAAGAAAGGGAGCTGTTACCCTGTAATCTAGGAGAAGGATATTTTGATGACAGACTATGTTTTAACATAAACCATGATATTTTCTTGACCTTACCAAAGTTGATTTTAAAGGCTAACACTATTTCTTTTTAACACGCAACCTTAACCACAAGTGTTTAAAGCTACAACTTTCCAAACACAACCCAAAAACAAAAACCCAAAAAGGGGTTTTGAAGTGCAGTTAAAGTTCAATACATCACTTGCAGAGGCATTTGTTTATGGAACTTTGTATCTGGTCATTTAAAGAAGGAGACATCAGAAATCTGTGTGTTTGGACATGTATAATTAGATCACACCTTGGTGCCAAATTTCAGTGATTCATGAGATTGTGTTGAAACTTCACATGCAGTTGTTGATAATAAAGTGAGCTTCTAACTAAGAAAGGACTTAACACTACTCCAGTACCACTCTTCCAAAACTAGTGTTGGGGGATGAATCTGCCACTTTCTCCTTTGTTAAAATCAGTTTTTTTAGTCAGTGACTCATTAAACCTAAAAATGTCTAGATTAATAAAACCCAAACTCTTTAACAGTATAAGTCTGCATACCATCTTTTTGTTTAGCAAACCTGATTAAAATAGCTGATGTATTAGTAAGGGTGTCAGGATCTAATCCTGTCTGATCACTTCCACCCATGCTCATTAACCACCTTCTTCACCACTGGACTATCTCCAGTTTAAAAGACACCGTCCCTCACCTGTGCATCGCTTTTTCATGACGCCAGTCATGTTCAGAGCTCCCCACCGCTTTGCCTACATACTGTTCTCTGCCTTCTAGTCTTCGACCTCTTCGCTCCGATCGTCTCCAGATTCAATTCAATTCAATTCAAAAATACTTTATTGATCTCAGAGGGAAATTAAGTGTTGGTATAGCTCATATAATTAATTCTTTAAGGAGTTGTTGTTGTAGATGATGATGGCTGTGGGCAGGAAGGATTTCCTGTAGCGGTCTGTATTGCTGCGAAACTGAAGAAGCCTCCGACTGAAGACGCTCTGTTGTTGTATGACTGTCTCATGAAGAGGATGCTCAGCGTTGTCAATAATTTTTTTGGTTTTTATGAAGAATCCTTCATTGCATTATCATCTCCAGATTTTCCACAGTTGTCCCAAGAACAGAACCAGCTTTCTTTATCAGGTTGTTTAGCCTATTTAAATCCCTGGCTCTGATGCTGCTACCCCTACAGATGACGGGTGAAGAGATTACACTCTCCACAACAGACTTGTAGAAGATCTCCAGCATCTTGCTGCAAACATTGAAGGACCTAAGCTTCCTCAAGAAGTACAGTCTGCTCTGTCCCTTCTTGTAGACGGTTTCACTGTTGCGCCTCCAGTCCAGTATGTTAAGGTGAACTCCGAGGTATTTATACTCCTCAACCACCTCCACTTCTTCTCCTATGATGGAAACAGTTTTTGACTTATCCCTGTTTCTTCTGAAATCTACAATCATCTCCTTTGTTTGGTTCACATTCAAGGTAAGATGATTGTTTCCACACCATGTCACAAAACGGTCCATCTGATGATCAGATCAGATCCATCAGATCAGGTGGTCCATCAGATCAGATGAGCAATCTGATGGTTGCCTCTATTGCTGCTTCACTGAGTGCCTGATCCTCTAATGCACTTGGATTATTACTATAAATAAAGATTACTCAAACATCATCCTGGTTGTCCTGACAGGATTACAGACCGGAGATGGAAAAGCTGCACACCAAAGTGATCAGTCTCCATGGGTTGGTAGATCAGCTCCGCTCCAAGCTGGAGCCGCTAACCGAGGCCCATATTCTGCTCTCCAGCCACTTCCACTCTTTACTGGCCCGATCCACCATGAGTCCGGAACCCAAGGTCTGTCTCCCGGAGAAGTGGAATGGCATTGATGGAAGACCCGATGACCTGCTAGCCACGCTCAATGTAATCTTTGAGTTCCATCCAGCCACCTATGCTTCATTATTTCCTAAGTGGCCCTAATGTCCCTGCTCACTGGACAGGAGTGGGCGGTGGCGCTGTATAATCAGGGCTCGAGGTGTGAACGACTACACTCACTTTGTGGGTGAACTACATAACACCTTCGTTTCAACCTCTAGCAACATAGAGATAGAGGTCCAACTCCTCTGTCTGCGCCAATGTAAGCAGTCTGAACACAGCTACGTCCCAGACTTCAGGACGCTGGTTGCCAAGCTCCACTGAGAGGATTCCACCGTGCGCGCACTCTTCCTCGAGAGCCTGGCTGACTACATCTGAGACGAGATAGTGGGGAAGGAATCTCCCAAGACCCTCGAGGCTGCTGTTCAGCTCGCACTAGGAATCCAGCGAAGGGTGTTGAATTACTCCTGGCCATCACCACAGACTCCACCCGTCCTTCAGCACTGTCTTCTTAATCCACCCAAGGCCAGCTCTACTGCCACCTACTGGGAACCTGAGGGAACTGAGGAACCCATGCAGCTTGGAGATCTGCCCAGGGAGGAATGTCAGCGGTGCTTCCAAGAAGGACTCTGCCCTTACTGCAGGACAAAAGAGCACCGATGTCTCCAGTGTTCGCTCAAGCCGGGAAATGATCAGACATGGCGATTATTGGGGGAGCTTCACCTGGTACTTCTCGTTTGACTTTATTTGCTGCTCCCCGTGCAACTTAGTCTTTATCATCAGCCTGACCACTCCTATCAAGCTCTGCTCGACTCTGGTGCAGCCGACAACTATATCTCCTCCCATCTGGTCTCCAAACTACGGATAAGATTGGAGGAGCTGAAACATCCAGTGCCCATCACCATGGTAAACGGACACTCCCTTTGACCTTTTCCCATCCACCACTGTACCATCAAGATTCAGATGAAGGTTGGGGATCACCTTGAGTTCATCCACTTCCTGGTCATCACCTCTGACATGACATCAGTATTTCTGGGGTACACATGGCTCCAACTCCACGATCTGCACATCTCCTGGTCAGTGAGACGGACTTTAAAGTGGGGCACCTATTGTCAGACACTCTGCCTGCTATCCAGACCCAACACCTCTGTTGCCAACCTTTCACCACCTCTCATGACTATCGAGGAGATACCACCTCCCTACCAAAACCTGGCAGAGGTCTCCAGTACACATCGTTCCACCACCCTACCACCCCACCAAGATTAGGATATGAGCATCAACCTGCTTCTGGGAACCATGCCCCCCGTGGTCGTCAGTACCCATTGTCTATTATCGAATCCAAGCAGATGGATGTGTACATAACTGAAGTCCTGGACCTGGGTTTTATTCATCCGCGCCATGTCACCTCTCCCCTGTCCTCACCCGCCATCCAGCCTCCTCCTCCCTGCTTCTTTGACGGTGGTCCTGACTATACAGTGTGCCGGATCATGGACTCCTGTCCCTGAGGCTTCCAGTATTTGGTGGAATGGCAAGATTACAGCTGTGAGGAATGCTTCTGGGTTTTGTCCCAGCACATTGTTGATCCCTCCCTCATCGCTAACTTCCATTGCTTCAATCCGAACGGTCTAGACCTGGCTCTAGAAGGAACTCATCCTGCCTAATCTCTTCTACCCATGCTCATAACGACACTCTTCACCATTGGACCATCTCCATTTAAAAGACACCTTCACTCACCTATGCATTGCTCAGTGAGTGTCAGTGAGTGTCATCACTCTGGTCATGCTCGGAGCGTCTCCACCGTCTCACTTACGTACTCTTGTCTGGCTAAGTGGCTGATCCTCATCTGCACTTGGGCTGTAAATTTAAAGATAATTTAAATATAATCCTGATTGTCCTGACAAGGGGTGGAAGCTTTATTTTCATCGGCAACAAATTCTGTGTATTTTCACTTTTGCTTGAAGAGAAAATGTAGCTCTGACCTTCTCATCTTTAAGGTAGGGTCATATTTATAATCAAATTATCAGTGATAAGGAGAGACTAGTAGATGGCATATTTAATGAAAATAGGCATATTCAATGAATTAAAATGTTACTGAAAATGCATTTTCTTTCATTAACAGTTCACCAAGTGAAACACATTCTTTATGCACAGACTGATAATTTCAACAGCTAATTCACACAACCTGCCAACCAATCAAGAAACATTCCCTTAACCTTACAAACAGACTAATTAGGCCCTTTTCATCAGGCCCTATAAAGCAGCCACACACATCAGTTTTTTCTTCATTGGAGAAACATTTTGGATCTTATTATTACAGGAAATATCAGTTGGAACGGAAAGTGTCTGTATTTTGTTATGGGGTTTTTTATGAATAATTTTCCATGTGCTCTGATGGACTGGCAACCTGTTCAGGGTCTACATCACCTCTCGCGCCCCCCCTTCACCTTAGCTGTGATGGAAAACTGCGGGATAAGGTGACCCTAAGACTTTCCAGAAATCTGACTAGGATCTGTGTTGTTGCACCAATACTGAATGTTACCTTCATGGGGATCTTGACCTTTTCATATTTGAGGCTCAGCCTTCCTGTGGTCCACCTCAGAGGTCTTGTTTCAGTATACTTTTAAATTTACATTGTCCAAGGCCTTGAGATGGAAATCAAAGTGGACATGTCGTTATTCTACAAACTGATGACAAACCTTCAACATGCAAATTAGTGTGGGGTGAAGATGGCTAAAGTAAATCTAGAGTCATAAGGGCAATGAACATGTGTAGGAGTAGAGTAAAAACTAAAATAAGAAAGACTAAGTAGCCAAACACTTTCTTTAAAGAGGGTGAAAAAGAATCAGTAGCAGAGAGAAACAGACAGACAGGGCTAAAAAAAAGAAGGCAAAGGTTTCCAGCAGACTTTGTGCTGAACGTTGGAAGTGTTGCCAGTTAAAGCAGTGAGTCACATGTGACCTTGAGAGAAGAAATAACAGCAGAGGGATCCCTGGATTTCCACAGCAGCTGATGTGGTCACCTTGTTTTCTCGGGTGAGGTTTCTGAAAATGATTTAGGGGAAACTCTTCTGTGCTCATGAACTGTGTGGTGTTGAGAGTGACGCATACAATGAGCCTCACTCTGAGGAGACGCTTCAGCGCCTTATCTGAAGGAGAAGCATCACATTTAGGATCACTTTCATTCAGCAATAAATGGTTGAGGAAATGGAAGTCTTAATTCATTTGGATAGCACAGCAGGTTAGGTTGCAGACTTACTGTGCTTGAAAAAAGTCCCCCAATGGATAGAAATCCCTGTTTCTTATGCATTTTCTTGATTTATTTGTAATTTTAAAAATAATTGTCTGTAATTTTTATTTGGGTTTTTTCCCCCACACATACTAAATCCACATACTAAATCATCTTGAAAGGTATTCATCATTCTCAGTGTGCTTTCTGTTTAACGCTAAAACCAGGCTGAAAAATCATTGCCCTCATTTTAGTTAAGCAGATCTTTGGTTCCAGTAAAGACATTTTTTTAATTATCTCAATTTGACTCCCTTTTTTGAACTCAATTAACAATATGTTGCTGATTTATTGAGATGTTTTGGTCAGCTTTACCAGCAGTGATAATAATGGCTTGCATTTATATAGTGCTTTTCAAGACCCTCAAAGTGCTTTACAACTTCATTATTCATTCACTCTCACATTCACACTGGTGGAAGCAAGTTATTGCAGCCACAGGTGCCCTGGGGCAGACTGACAGAGGCAAGGCTGCCATATTGTGCCATCTCCTCTGACCAACACCAGTAGGTAGGTAGGTGAAGCCCAAGGACACAATGACATGTAGCAGGCAGAGGTAGGAATTGAACCCACAATTTCTGGGTTGCAGGCTGACATCTCGACCACTGAACTACAGCAGCCCCATCTGTGATACATAAAATGTATTTTGGAATATACACGGCATATTTACTCTTATACAACGGTGGAATAACTTTGCTCAGTTTTGCAGAAAAATAATCATCATTTGGACATTCCTGATGTTCATTTATACATATTTTTACATTGTTACACCAACGAAGAAGCTTTTAAAAAATCATTAATGCATAATTGAACAGACAGCAGGTAGTGGAAACAGACGTGTTTTCACTACCTGCTATCTGTAAAAACAAGGTTTTGGGGTTTTATTCTTTTTTTTCACCAGTTATGTTATAGAATAGACCTTTCCATTCATACCACCATCTATTGTCTATGCCTACTTATCCGTCCAGGATTGTGGGCTGGGGATGGGGAGGAATCTCTGGCGATCATCGAGGGAGAGGAGGTGTACACCCTGGAGAGGTTGCCGGTCCATCACAGGACACACAACCATGCACACACTCACCCATACCTAAGGGTAATTTAGGGTAACCAGTTAGCCTGTCAGTCTGTTTTTGTTCTATGAATCAAGGCATGCAAGGGGAGAACATCTAAAGTCCATGCATAAAGAGCCCAGGCTGAGATTTGAACCTGGCACGTTTTTGCTGCACGGCAACAGTGCTGACCCCCAAATATATGACTGTATATCATTTTGTACCATCAATCCAGTAGAAGAACACTACTTTTAAGCCTTGGTGACATCATTGGAAATGAAACAAGAGAGAAGCTCAGTGTCTCATGATGTTATGGTGTTTGTTTGTTTTTTTAAGCATTTATGTGAGGGTGCTCTTAAATTGTCATTCCCTTTTGTTTGTTTAATTCATACTTTTTTCCTACTCATTGTCAGCTTCTCCTGTTGACTACATATTTTACCTTTGCCAGGCTGTTTCCTTGTTGTAATCCAGTGCCCTACCTATTCCTTTAACAGTATCATATTTATTTTTGCCATTCTAAGGCATTCTGTTGATTTTCTTTTTGCTCAACTTTCCAGCAGTTTAGTCCCTAAAACCACAATATTTAACAAAACATAAATGTTGTTTTAAAGGTTTTATTTTTATTTACTTGTGTTGACATGAATGATACGTTTACCAGCACCAGCAATAAACATAATGTTAGTTATTTAACTTTGTTTTCAAATCCCCATTGAGAAAAAAAACTCAAGTTCAGTGCTTCTGTTTTAAGTTAACTTATTATTTGGCTTGTAAGAGTCAAGTGAACTTATGCTAAAAGATAATGTGTTGGGAAATTTTTTTTTATTTTCAACGATAAGCTGGCAAATTAAATGGACTTTCTGGTAGTGAACTGTATGTGCTGCCAGTGATTTCTCATACAGCAACACAAGAGAAGGCTGCATAATTAATGAAAACTCAAGTTGATTTTACTGGAACAAATCATTTATTGTGTTGGATAAGAGATGTGATACTGAACCTTACAGCCATGATAAACTGTGTAATGAAGCAGACCGTGAGCTATGCACCATTAGGAATGTAGATTGGAGTTAAAAACAACAACATTCTTGAGGTTCATAAAATCAGGTGCACTGAAGCATTGCTGGTCTAAGGCCAGAAAGCCTCACTGTATTCACTTTTAAGAATGAATGACGATGTTTACAGACAATTCCTTGCTGGGAAGCTCCTGCTTCCTGTAAAAACATATTTCAAACGAACCGCCGTTGAATTACAAGGATGCACTTTACAGCTTTTTCATTATTTTGCCGCCAGCAGGGTAAAAGTGATGGTTGGGAAAAGTCCACAGACAAGAGTCGGCAGCCTGCTGCCTTGTTTATGTAATTTGTTTCATGAAAGGATCACTCAATGTGTGTATTTGTGTCAAATGTTTGCCATCCAAAATGAGCCCGTGGCAAAGAAGGCCTTACTCACCAACCACAATCTACAGTGGCGTGGACCCAAAGTAAAGATGGCTTAACTGTGCAGCTACTGTACTCCATTCAGGCTTCACTCTTTTTACACCTCATAAAAGGGTAAAAAATTAAACACAAAGCACACTTGATGAATTAATAATTACTTAGATCTTTGATTTCCTATGGTAATTTCCCAGCAGGAGTAAAAACAAGCAAAAATGCTGCAACTGAATTATTAAATGAGCCGATACTGTATATAAACCAGAAAAATAGGATAAGAGTTGAAACCCTGAACAGGTTCGCTACATTTAACATAGTTGAAAAGTAAATTTTTTAATGAATGAGATACTTTCATGTTTACACCTGATTCACACCGATTGCAGAACGGATGCGGTCCAGACCCCATACAGCTTCCGCTAAGACGAAAACATGTTGAGTCCAAACAGACCATGCTCACCAGCTGGGGTGCGGATCCGGATTCGGAGCTATGGAAAGTTTCCGCATGTAGTCCATTTTTTATGGACGCCGCATGCAGATTTCCATGAAGTTATAGAAATCACATGAACCAGACAGGAAGTGAGACATGAGCCAGCGGGGGTGCATCCAGTATTTTTTTTTCCGCCTTTTTTAAGAATTATTAATGGCGGGCTATCAGTTCACAGTATATGATAGTTCACATTATTTTTACAAGTATATCTTTAAACATATGTCAAATTTTGTCAATGCTTTGCAAACAATTTCTCATTGCTTCATTGTTTTCACTTTATGGAGATGTTCCACATACAAACTCCAATCAATGTGAATGGCATTCCGTGTGGAAGATGTACGGAAACCGGACCACATCCCTTTCACAATTGGTGTGCATCAGGGGTTAGGTAATGGCATTTATATTAATGGAAAGATATATCACTGTTAGCTTTTTGGTAAATTAAGTACATCCTCTAACAAGCTAGCCAGATGAAAGCAGTAGAAATCTATCTAAGCTGATTTGATGAATCTGCTAATCATGCGTCCTATCTATCTATCTATCTATCTATCTATCTATCTATCTATCTATCTATCTATCTATCTATCTATCTATCTATCTATCTATCTATCTATCTATCTATCTATCTATCTATCTATCTATCTATCTATCTATCTATGACAGGTTAAATGTTTTCTTTTTGCTAAAGTATAACATCTTTGAGTTTCGCTTTTTAGGAAATAAATCATGCAAACACATGCAACTAAAAGAACAGGCTGCATTATTAAAGTAATTTATATTTTTAACGAATTAATATACCATATTACCTTTTGCGCAGTATTAAGCGTTCAAGCTTGAATCCAAACCTTTCTTAGTGGAATGATTTTATATTTAAAATGGTTGTATATGAAAACAGCCTCACTTATGGTTATTATGGCTAAAGTAACAGATGCTTGAAATTGTTGTCACTTAGTGGGGGACATCTGACATTTAAAGATGGGCTCTCTCCGGGTACTCCGGCTTCCTCCCACAGTCCAAAAACATGACTGTTAAGTGAATTGGTCTCTCTAAATTGCCCTTAGACATGAGTGTGTGCATGCATGATTGTTCATCCTGTATGTATCTGGGTTGCCCTGCGATGGACTGGCAACCTGTCCCAGGTGTACCCCGCCTCTCGACCCATAACTGCTGGAGATAGGCACCAGATGCCCCCCCAGCAAGAGAGATCAATCAAAGCATCACATTTCTTCTAATTTCCTCAGTTCTTAGGTCTGGGTGGTATAAATATCCAAAAGATAATTACATATTTAGACAATGGTTGAACTTCAATATCTTCTTAATATTCATTCAATTGCTTACACACACAATCATCTTATTGTCTTACAATACATGTCAAGAATTTCTATTCAAAAATGACAAAATCATCAGTTTGACAACAGCCTTTCCACTTGAGTCAGCGTTTTTTTGCTGATGTCTTTTTCCATCATTATCTATGCGTATTTTCCACTTGGACAATCTCCTGCTGTTTCTGGTTACCTTGGAAAAGATGACAAATATTCCAGTAGCCCTTGACACAGCAGCAGGTTTTCCTGCTTGCTCCAGGATGCCCTTGGGATGCAGGTTTTCCCAGCACAGGGCTCTTAGCTCAGCTGAAAGGAAAAGCCTCTCTCCCAGTGTGTCTACATGCCCACGGAGGGCAGTGTTTGGGTGGGCTTGTGTTTTAATTGGGTGATAAAGACAATTACTGGAGAAGGTATATGTTGCGGTGTAACAATAAATGAATAGATGAAACACTTTTTGGTTTTCAGCATATTATTCAAATCATTTAACCAACAGTTGTCTCTTTAGAATGTATCTATAAAGCTATTTGAATGCTAAAATGTGGTATTGTTGGAGGCACACAATGCCTCTTAAAACCTCACACAACGCCTGTAAAAAGACAAGGTTTTGGGGATGTAAAAAAGAGATTTTCATAAATAACTACAAAACGTTTTCCAAATATAATGTAAAATATATGTCCTATACAATTTAAATAAATAAAAAAATACATTTATCACAAGTTTTAAAAAATTTAAACCTGCAATAACCTTATTGCATAAATACACACTGCCTTAGAATAGTTTGTCATGCCACCTTTCTATTCCGTTTCTGTATTCAGTATCCTTGAGTTCACGCCTGCCATCAATTTTAGAGAACATGATAAACCTGTAAAGTAAAGTTTAGCTGTCCTAGTTGGATTTTCTGATGTTTGAGTTGGGAGTCTGGGGTGTTTGTCTGTTTTTGTCTGTCTTGCTGTTTTTCTTAACCTTTCTGGAGAGTTCCACCAGAGGTCCTGTGAGCTGAGAAACTGTCTATCAAGCTGGGGGAGGAGCCGTACTCTGCAGCCTACACAGCTGCAGCTCAGTGAAGCTCATCACAGGCTGCATATAAGGAGCTGGTTGAGAGAGCTTCAGTGCCTGAGTGTTGAACTGTATAGGTAACCTCTTGCCTTCTGTGTTTCCAAGAGAATCCTAGTTTTAGATTATCACTGAATTGGTCGTCACAGTACTGACTTGTGTTGTCTTTTCAAAACAGCTTTTTTCAAAAATGTAAAATCTACATATTCTTCATTCATTAGTACCTCAGGTTTATTGTTAAAGTTTTCTTACAACAAAACCATATTCAGACTCAGGTTTATTGCATTTTTATTTGATCATATCTTGTTTTAATTTTAATATTTTAACTTATTTTAGTCTTCCTTCCAGTGTTTCCTCTGTGGGAGCCCTCTGCCTCGGGGGCGGTGGTCGGCTGTGGCTGCCTTGGTGCTCTCCAGGTGGTGCTTGGGTGGAGGTGAAGGTACCAGCCCTCCCTCCTCTGGGCTCCCTGTGTGCCTTAGCTGCTGCTGTTGATCTGCTGCCGCCGACGTAGATGGCTCCCATGATGACGTTTCCTGGCTCATCTGTACTCAGCCCGTTTTGCTTTTGTCTATTGTTGCTTTTATGTGTGTATGTGCATGGGAGATGGTGGTGGTGGGGGGGGGGGGTATAGCTGTGGTGATGTTATTTATTTTATTTTTATTTTTGGGGGGGGGGGGGAGGGGTGGGGGGGGGTGGGGGGGGTTGTGGGTCATTTTTAATCTGTAAAGCACTTTGAGAAGCTTTGTTGTGGTTTGAAAAGCGAGCGCTTTATAAATAAAGTTTGATTTGAATTGATATTGTTAAAGTGTGGTTACAACAAAACAGTATTCAGACTACCTGAAAACATGCAGATTTTTAACCAATCAAATAGTTTTAGTTAATGGTTTCAAGTACCTTTATTCAAAAAATCTTCTGATTTGCTTGACTATTCTGATGAAGATCTGGATTTCATCAGACATTTTAAATCATTTTTGTCCTTGTTTTAGAAAAAAACTGCAATGTTTACTTTGAAAAAGAATGCAAGCTAAATATCTTATTTGAAGGCTGAATAAAACAACAATTAATTTACTGGGAAGTATTGTCTTTTACAACTTTTTAAGATAAAAAGTCTCATAAGAACATTAGCAGAAGGGGGCAGTTTCTCTTCCGCTGTCTCCTTTTCTCTCTGTTTACAGAAGTAGTTCCACATATGCTGATCCTCATCTCTTTCTACTTATAAGAATATTGGCCAACAGCATCTCTTTGCCAGGTCTTCTGACTAGCCGCACAAATACTGCTGACTGCTTCTGAAAGTCTTAGAAGTGCTTTACCTGAAAAGGAGGCGCTTTACCTCATTTGTTTCTTCGGCAACTGATATACACTGCATGGTCACAGCTTGGACTCAGCTGCAGTATCGAGCTAAAAAATCATTCAGCCCCCCTGTCTCTAGGTCAACAAACATCCTACAAGTCTTGGTCTGCTTTTAGGTCCTCAAGTCTAGTTTATAATAGAAGGGTTTGTTTTAACGTACAACTCTTTTGAAAATGTAGCTAACAAAGGGTTGGCTGCTTTTCAGGGTAGTTTGGAGTCAGACTGAGATGTGGGTGGGGTCAGTATTTAAAAAGTGGTCAGTGCATATCATTAAAGTAAACATTTTCATTGTTATAAATATGAGCTATTTTAAATGACATTACATTCAATTGAATGCTATTCGTGCCTTTTCAAACAGTTAGGGTTAGACAGTTTCTGTTAACAGGATTTTAAATTGTAGTTAAAGCATGCTGCTTCTGTTGCACCCACCATGAAAAAAATCTTTCCGAAAAAGGTTGTCGGTAAACAGAAAGGTTACAGGGGAAACAGTGTTTAACTGAACCATTTATTTGCTTATTTCAACTAGGATATGGCTTTTGAGGAGGCAGAGTAGTAAATGTGCAACTTCCAGTTATCACCCCTCCTTCATTTACAACCAATTATACATGTTTGCTTTCCTGATTTACCTAAGCTGCGACCAATTTTACAGTGATGATAAACTTTGGAAGTGTGCACACAGAGCAGTACCAGGTTGTGATGAAACAAAATCTCAGACAGATGCTTTCATGCAGGCTAAATTACAGGTCCACAGGGAGTATTTGCAATACCCACTGAGGGATTCACTGCTGCAAAAAGTGTTAAAATTATTCATCTGAGTAGGACTCTGACTTGTTGGAAATGGCAAGGAGAAAAAAAATGAATGGAGAGAAAAATAACAGAAAAATTAGAAGTGAGACAGAAGAACAAAAGGGGAAAGCGGAACAAAAGGGGGAAAAAATACAACTAAAGTTAATCTGATATATTGATTTGGTCTCACAGATGAGAATGTAGGAATAAGAAATCTTTGGAGAAACAGATTAAGTAAATATTAATAAATGTGCTCCACCGGGCCTTCAACACACTGTCTTATATTTGTTTAACAGAGGCCAGGAGAAGACGTATGGGGAAGCTTCATGCAGGCAATCCATGGGAGATTTCCCTCTCAGACCACAGTGGCGGTATGCTGAAGGCTATGCTGGGGCCAAGCTCAACTCCAAAGCTGGTCAAGACAAGACAACATGAGAAGGTGAGAAAGGACAAGCTGGAAAAAAAATCACTAACAGGAAAAAACACTTTAGTAGACCAATGGCCCTGCATCAAGGGTCAGAGAAAAAATAGGAAAATAGTATAGTATTTTTTTATCCATGAGATGAGAAGATAATATGTGAGAAAGTATACTCAGAAGATCATGTTTACAGTACATGGAAAACTTATTGGTACCTATAATGAATGTAAAATATCAAACAAACAAAACGTTGCTATAAAATCTCTGATTGATAATCCATGAATTTCTGTTTTTCAGGGTATAAATACAACATGACACTGAGGACAATTTCTTTTAACCACTGGTCGCAAGGCTGTTTGAAGGAGGAGCCATATTTGTCTTGTCACCATCCTAGCTGGATAATTGTATTTGGTTAGATGAGATGTAACTGAACTCACGATCAACTAACACTCCATGTGGATCAGCAGTCAGCAGCATGAATATCTGGAAAAAGCATCTCATGTCATCTGCTTAGTATGGTGGAGTAGCTGTGATGCTGTGATCCTGTTTCTGCTTCAAAAAGGCCCTGGGAAGCCTGTTTAAAGTGCACAGTGTCATTGACAATTTGAAATACCATGAGATCTTGAATTTAATGTGGTAGCAACATTGAAGCTGTTGCTATTCAGGAACTACTACTAACTACTGTAACATTTAATGGAGGAAGAGACTCTGTGCTGCTTCTGGAGAGGTACAATTCACTGAACTGCATGAAGGTGTTGAGGGATTTGGGCCTTAAGGCAAATATCCCAGTTTATTAGTAGGTCTTTCACATATAACCGGCATGGTGGAGTTAAACAAAAAGAAGAATGATCTTTGTGTCCTGGAGTTCTTGGGTTGGGTAATAAGGCTTTGAAAATAGGGAAGAGGTCAAAGAACACCTACTGCAGCTGCTCATTCAAAGGAGCTGGTTGTGTTGGTTTAAGCACCTGATGAGGATTCTTCCTAGACCAATCTCTTTGGAGATTAGGTGGTCCTGGTGAACTGAAAGAATGCCTGTTAGCTATCTAGAGTTTCCTTAAAGTAATTACTTTTTGGCTGACCTAGAGTGGCCACAGATTTGCACTGGAGGACCCTGAAGAAAATGTTTTTGCTATGCAGGCCTTTGTGCTTCTGCTGTTGGTACCATGACCTCTTGGTAAGTGGATAGAGGATTGTCATAATATATGCATGTGAAACAGATTATCTGACCCACTTCTTCTTCAGTCCTGAAATGTTGATTTGTAACCTATGTAATTAAAGTTTTTTAGTGGCAAAACAGTCTGTTGTTCTGTGTCAGCACTGAAAAAATGTAACGCTTTATTGCTAATTCAAATTCAAAAATACTTTATTGATCACAGAGGCAAATTAAGTGTTGGTATAGCTCATATAATTAATTCTTTCAAGGAGTTGTTGTAGATGATGATGGCTGTGGGCAGGAAGGATTTCCTGTAGCGGTCTGTATTGCAGCGAAACTGAAGAAGCCTCCAATTGCAGAGTCATCCGAGTATTTCTGCAGATGACAGGTCTCTGATTTGTACTGGAAGTCTGAGGAGTACAGAGTGAAAAGGAATGTGAGAGTAAAGTCCCCTGTGGTGCTCCTGTGCTAAAAGGAACTTGAACTTACAGAACTAAGGAAACTAGAAACTGCAGCGACAGGGAAAAACAGGAACCATACAGGGAAGATTGATCCAATGGTGTTTGGTTTTTTCGGGTATCTTCTGTCATTGTATTTCGTTATTTGAGGTCTCACTATGGCAGTTCATTTTTTTGTAGTTAGTTTATTAGTTATTCTTACAGGTTTTTTCATCAGTGTTTAGTCTTATCTTCTTGGGAATTGTTTACATTCTCCTCAGCTTCCTTTCACGTTAGTCAGTCTCCTTGCCTCAACCTGCCTGCCTGGTCTCCTCTCACAGCTGCACCCTGTTCCTAACCAGCCACCTGTAACTTGTCCGGTAATCAAGCTCCCCAGTATTTCAACTCCTCATTCTCTGTCACTCATTGCTCGATTCTTCCTTTATCTTCTTTCACCCTCTACTTCTCTTGCCATTGTCTCCGGCACCCTATCTTTTGGGGGTGGGGGGGCGTTGTTGAATGCCTATCAGTTTCTAGCCTTGATTTCCATCGTATCTGCCTGTAAGTTTGGTAGTTACTTTTTATATAAAGTTTTTCCATTAAATCCCCTGCTTCTGACTGTATCTGCATTCTGGTTCCAACCAAACATGCATTAGGACATTTGGTTAAGTCATTTTAGAGTTAGTCTCCTATTTCTGTCAACTCTTAAGTTTTGGTATTTTGATTATCTCAGTTTTCGGTCAGTTTGTCTCCCTGATTCCAAAGATTTGCTTGTGTTTTGATTTTGTGTCATTGAGTCACCACAAAGCTGAAGAATATCCTGTTAATTAGACTTACCAGTTCTGTGCTCCAGGTATCATCTTGTCAGTGCTTTTCATATTTTGTTAATTTAAAACTCCAGCAGCCGGTAGATCAGTGGTAGAGAAATTACACCATACACAGAGGCTACTGTCCTTGACATAGGTGTTCCAGGTTCAATCCCCGGCTCCGGGCCATTTACTGCATTTCCTCTCTTCCCTCTGCCCTTCCTCCTGTCGAGCTACTAAAGGCCACGAGTCCCTTAAAAAAATTGCTCCAGACATCATCTGACATTAAAGTGGAACTGAACCCCATGAAAAAGCATAACCCCGCCCCCAGACAACATTTGAAAAATTTTACAAAGTGGGCAGTTCCAGGAGGCACGGAGGGGCGTGGCCAAGTGTGGAGGATGAGCGGAGGGGGGAACGTGGGGATGTGTTCAGGAGGACAGTGACACCTCGCTTAATCTGACACTGAAACATGGACAGTGACCGAAGCGTCGTTGGCAGTTTTGCGACTGATCGATCTGATCGTCGTTCATCTGTTTTGAAGGTTACCCATTGTTACCATTACCACTCAGAGACTGGACCCATCATGTCTCCTTCTGCCTCAGTAGTGCTGGCCTCAGGCTGCGCTGAGCGGATCTCCTCCACCATCATCGGAGGTAGGGGGAGGCTTTATGGAGCCCAGCGGCCCCGATCCGTATCAATTCGAACCGCTGGCTCAGGGCACTGAGTCAGCGCTGCCCGAGGCCGGTGCTGCCGGTGGTGCTGAAGCAGAGGGAGACAGGTGGAGTCCAGTCTCTGAGTTGTAATGTTCACACAGGCTAACGTTCAAAACAGTATGTTAACTAAGTGCTAATGTGATAATAATGGTAACCTGAAAAACGCAATCGATCAAAACTCGCAATTCCAACTCCAAACTCGCCACGGGGCGAGTGTGTCTGAACCACGGGGCGAGTCTGTGAGACCATGCCTGTGACGTAAAGAGTGGAAAAGATGTACCGCTCTCCGCCAATCTCAAATTTCACATGCAGTAGCCACACTTCAACCCTAAGAGGGCAGCACTAAGATGTTTTTAGACAAAAAAATGTAGAATTAAACAAGTTTACACGAAAATGTAAAATAATCCCCAGAAACTGAAAGATTGCATTGGTAAAGCTCCATTTATACAATTTATAAGCGAAAACAGTTGTTTTGGGGTTTAGTTACTCTTTAAGCACATTTTAAAACAATTTTATCCTATGCCAATTTGTTTTCCATTTATTAAGAAAGAAGGATCTAATCTCTCAAAGCATTTGCATGTCCAATAATCTTTCCAACTTCAGTGATGGCCTGAGATTTTCTAACAGCAGGCTACTCTAAAACAGTTATTAGTCTTGCAACTAATTACCCAAAACATTTCAAACAATGTCAAAGATTTGTTTTTATTCTGAATGTTTACATCTGCAGCAGCCAAAACGCTATTTTTATTTTCAACAGGTTTAGATTACTAATGCCTTGAATTACACTGCTATCAAGAATATTTTCCTATATTTGGTAAGGCATTCAACTTTTTTGAGTACAAGTCCAAGCTAATGTTCCTGGTATTTATAAAGTGGTTATTCCAAGCATTCCTAAAGAGGATAATCAGTCTAAACATTTTTTGTACCAACCAAAAACAAGAAGATAGATTAAAATACCTGGAAAAATACAAACTCTATATGTGGAATATGGAATAGTTATGATTTTGTGATCAAGTTACAGAATGAGAGTAGAGAGAGTTCATGAACTTCTGATTAAACATTATTTTCATCCCAATTATGCAAAAAGTGAAACTCAGAAAAGACTGAAAAAACACTGTCTATGAAATTCAATAATTCAATGTTTCCAATTCCATTTGATTAAGTTTATTTATACAAAGACAATTTTCAACAAATGTCTTCTCCATACACGTTGCAAGACAAACAATGACTGTGTTCGCAAATTGAGGTTGCACAATGGTATGGTGGTTAACATTGCTGTCTCACATAAAAAAAGTATTTGGTTTATACATTGCCAGTGCAACATTTTGTATGTGGAGTTGCCCATTTTCTCATGTCATGGTTTCCCTGGTGGTCTGGCATCTACCCACAGCCAATTGACATGGATGTTAAATTTGTGATTCTAGATTGACCATAAAAGTGAGTGTATGTGGTTGTCTGTCTCTGTGTAGATCTCACTATAGCTATCTGTCCAGACTGTACCCCACCTAATGTCATTTGGCATCATAGGTTTGTGCATTCTTTGGTCTCCTCAAGGTTTGAAAATTGGTGCATGTTGGCATATTTAGTTCTATATTAAATATCAAAGTAAATCTACAGTAACTGCAATATAAGCAAAATATTTTTTACAGTTTTAAGGATGCCTCAGAGGCCTTAATCAGCAATTTTCTGGCAATCCCTCTGAAAGCAATTTTGTGATGCCTGTCTGGTCGGAAACTATTTAATTCCTTCCAATACAAAGGCAAAAGGAAACACAGATGAATGTTTCCCAGTGGAATCACAGAATAGCATGGTGCTGGGAAGGCGATGTGAGGGAGCCAGCTGAATTGTCATGAACTGTTTTGTGGGCCAGCCAGTTTCTCTACTGGTAACGCAAAGCAATGGGTGGTAAAGTAGTGAAGAGTTCCTATAAGTCAGGGGTGAATAAACAGTGAGTTGTGCTGCTGTAGGGGCTGGCAGGAGTCCTCACAGTTAAAATCTCTTTTAATGGCTCTAATGTACCATAAGGTAGACTTCGATGTAATTTACTTTTGTGACAAGCAATTATTTAATTCTTTGTAGCAATGTCGTGTTTGTTTCTGGCCAACATGGGGATGACAGTATACTCATTGAGAGGAAAGATTGCAAAGACTTTATAATGAGGTATTCCTCCCAACTTTCCTGCTTATCTGGTATAGCTAGCAGGATTCTGTAGATCTGAGTAGTTTCATCTTAGGCAGGTGAAGAAACTACAAAAATCTGTAACAAGCTCTAACATGAATAAACCAATGCAGGACATACCTGCTATATCTCTTAAACTAGCCTCAATCTCATTAGTTTGATTCATTATTTAGATACAAGCAAAAAACATTTATCACAGACACACAAGATATCATACATTTTTAAAACTGAGGTCATTATAAAGAGACTGTTATTGTCGATTCTGTTTGATATGGCAGCAACGGGATGAATATGCTTCGTCATTGTATTACTTGCCATAGGTACTCATCCAAAGATTATTTAAATAGCATCTTTCCACTAACGTCATAAGGTGCTTAACAAAAAGATTAAAGAAAAATGAATTACAGCTGTTTACCTCAGAACAAAACACTGTGATGTATCATGCACAGCTACTCTTGCTGTTAACACACAATGAACAAGTTGAGGTGAAGACAAAACAGAGTAATTTAGCCATCTCTAAGATGTATTTTATATAAAATCTATACTGACCCTGCAAAGCTTAACTCCACGACTCCTTGAGCCTTCACTTTTGAAAGCTCATTGATGGTATGACGGCATGTGACCTCTATTGTTGATTAGTGAAGAGAGGGCCTCATCTTTGTGGTTTTATTATGAAAATGTTTTTGTAAAAAACAAAAAAAAGGAAGTGTTTTTTGGCACCACCTGGGGTCGAAGCGAAATGTCAAACAGTGAGATGGGAGAAGGGAGGGTTTGTTTAGTGAAGTTAAATACTGTATTCATGTTGCTTATTATATGTTGACTAAAGATTACCATCTTTAGTCAATCTGAATTTCATTCAGTGTTCTTCCAGTTTGTCTGTGATTAAATCTGGAAGGCATGACTCAGGAGTTATTGTGGTTATAACCTTGGCTTCCCCTGTTCACATGTCAAATTTATGAACGTTCGTGCAAATGACTGAATGTGGCTTGTACTGTGAAGCACATTGGGTATTTTACAAGGCAAAAAGAATGCAGGATAAGCAGCACAAGTTGCATCATAATGATGCATTTAAAATTAAGTCATTCACCAAAAACCTTCATGGGAAGCTTTTAGAAAGCTTCTTTTAGTTTGAAAACCAAAAAGTTGCATACGGTATGAGCTGGGACATGTGAAAGGTGTTTCTCTGTTGTACTCATTTACTTTTTGATGTATTGCAATTCATTTTCGAAATTCCCACCTTCATCAGTTGATCATTTAAGTAATGAAATATATTTTCTATAAATACTGGTTATGCTGCTAAAATACCTGGCTTCTGGTGGATTTCATAAAAATACTTCAATTTTTCCTTGTATTTATTTTCAATTTTTTTGTTTGATAAAAATATTTTACATTTTAATATTTAAATCTAAAAAACACCATGTCTGTCTTCCTATCTTATTTGGCATTTAAGCTATTGTACGACACTAAGTTCCCCAAAACAGACTTCAGCAGCTTATCAAGTATATTCTTTTTTTCATCAGGACATATTTTCTCAATGAGAACATACTTGGCAGAAAATAAACCCAGACATTCTTAAATTACTTGTTGTTGCCCATTCAGCCTTAAAACACAGCTTAGATAAAAATGACTCAGCCATATTAACAGACAGCCCATAAAGTGCAGTGTGAGCACTGGCTGGCATAGTAGACTGTGGCAAACCAAATGTAACAAAGTTGCTACTGTAAGAGCAGGCAGATCTGGGTTGCCTGGATCATTTGATATTTCTGTGCATTAATAAAACTGCAACGAATTTCATTTGTTTGCACTCAAACAGAAGACGGACATTGTACAGACGTTACTTATGATGTCATGCTGAGATTTTTGCTCACAAAAAAGAACTTCTGTTGTGGTCTTTTTTTGGCACACTGAAGTCTTTAAGATCAAAAAATTTAATTCAAGACAAAAATAACATGCGTATAACACACAACACAAATACAAAGTCCAGTTTCTAATGGTGACTTCATTCCTTAATTGAAGAAAGGCTTTGCCTAATTTGCCTTATGTGAAAATACAATTATCCTTCTTGTCAAATCACATTTTTCATTGAGTTTTGAAAATCACTCTATGGTCTTACTGCCTGACTTGCAGAACCAAGTAATCACATCCATTTACACCTGCCTGACAACATAAAGCAAGATGAACGATTGTAAAAAGAAATACAGTATATGTCCATATCTAAAGACATTCAGAAACAAGTGAAAATAAAAATCTTTGACATGTCAATTTAGAAAGTGTTACAAAGAGGCTTTGGGAATCCAACAAAACACTGTGTCAGTCATTATCCACAAATGGAGGAAACCTAGAGTGGTTAACCTTTCCAGAGTAGTCAGCCCACCAAGATTACTCCAAGAGAAAATTGATGGCAGATCTAAAAAAGTCACATACCAAGACAAACATCTAAATCACCTCAGTTTTCACTTGGATCACAGGTTCAGCAAGAAGAAAGAGCCTGGGAAAAATTGCATCCATGGGAGAATTCCAAAGCAAAAACCACTGTTGACCAAAAAGAACACAAACCCTCCTGATGATCCTCAATACTTTCAGGAAAATAAATCAATCATCAGTTTGTAACTTTAAGCTTTAGTCCTTAAGCTTTAGCCCCTTTTCCGCTATGGTTTGCTCGGCCTGGCCCGGTGCGGCTCAGCCCACCCTAATCCGGCCTGGTTGTGTTTCCATTGCCATCTCAGGAACGCGGACGTGGTCGAGGACATAGGCGGGCTCAGCGTAACAAAGTGGTTCAAAAAGTCCGTGATTTCGGATTCTTCAGGGCGGACATCTCAAAAGATAACACTGCAAAGTAAAAAGTAATAACGTGGTGTCCTTGCTGGCTGTTTAGTTGGGGTCTGTGAGGAGCTATTTCGTGACATCACTTCAACGCAGACTGCTAGAACAATCAGTGGCTACCACTATGTAGGTAGGCGTGGGAGTGACATCATGCAGGGTCGCAGACTACTTCAGACCAAGCCAGAGGTAGTCCGAAAAAAGGCGTTAGCTCAGCTCAGATAAAGTCAGTGGAAATGTACTAAGTAGGGGCTGAGTCGACCTGTGCTGGGCCCAGCAGACCCTGGTGGAAAAAGGGCATATCATGTCATCCAGTCGATGTTCCTTAGCCAGGCTCCACGGCCATCTATTGGTGAAACATTTTGCTGGTGTAAAGATTTACTATTACTTGGACCAGGCACATTAGCAGGGGGTTGGAGGGGGCCTGGGCACCTGCCACTTTTCTCCATGATGCCCCAAGTGCCCTTTATGTTTTTTTTTTTATGGGCGTGCATATGGAGACCTGCCTGTGCCCCTTAAAAGTAATATTCAACCAGAGGCATAGCTTGCCATTAGGCAAGGCAGGCAGCTGCCTGAGCCCCCTGTCGAGGGCCAACAAATTTGACATAACGAGCCCAGAGAAACGACAAGTTGCAGTGACAATTGGCCGTAGCAAATTTCCTGTCAGGGCACCCCCGGCTGAGCCAAACTAAACTCGCCCCCCCCCCCCACCTGTCTTCTCTCAGTGAGTGAGGGGATGGCTCATGCAGGCCGCACGCTTCTCATTTAGGAAAACAAAACAGATGATAAGAGCGATGCGTGCGGCTGCATCTACTCCGAAGACATGAAGAGAAGTTATCCATCAGGAAGCGGGAGGAGGAGGAGAAAAGAAAGCAGGAAAGCAGTGAGTGTAAAAAGTTACTTTAGCTTAGTTTGACAGCGCGGACTTGACCGTCTTTAACTTAAGTGTTGTGTGTGTAACTAGTTGGCCGTGCTCAGAGGCTTAAGGCTAGCATCAGTCTATCAGTCAGACAGCATGCATGCCAGTATTCCATAAATCAAATGTAATTGAGCAGTACTTTGATCTAAGTAAAAATTACTGTGCAAATGTCCAAAAAGTCGACCTAAGAGCTGCAAAAAAATTGACATTAGTGTGAATGTATGAAAAAATTGCATGTAGCCTACCTCCTACCTAAGAAACTTTGTGCACTGTGCAACCAGTAAGTGAGTAGTATCATGTCAGGCAAAAAAGTGTAAATTAAATTATATATATTTTATTTTAACTTGGGCAAGTTGGACTTGTTTTAACAGTGTATTGGTGATGTAAAACATATTATAAAAGAATGAAGTGTCCCATCATCTACTGTATAAATAATATTTATTTTTTCCCCCTTTTTAGTCAAGATAACTAAGAAGGTTTTTTTGTTGCAGCACCCTCAAATCTTGAAGATGCAAGTAAATCACTTGAATGTCAGTAAGTAAGTAATCTTTATTTGTATAGCACTTTTTACAGACAAAATACACAAAGTGCTTCACCACACAGTAATATATGAACAAAAATAAAAACAGAATACGAATCAGAAATAATACACTGTATAAAAGGCCAAGACAACAAAAAATCATGTAAGCACAAAAGTAGCTACTGTAATTCAAAGCCTGAACAAATAAGTGAGTCTTGAGTTCACTCTTGAAGGTGTCAACAGAATCAATTGAGCGCTAAGAGGAGGGAAGATCATTCCAAAACCTAGGAGCAAACAGCCTGGAAAGAACAGTCACCTCTAGAATGGAAATGAGTGCGAGGAACTTTCAGCAGATTGTGATCCTAAGAGCCGTTGTATGGGTGTAAGGGTGGATCAGATCACTGATATAAGAAAGAGCCTGACCATGCAGGGCTCTGAAAGCTAAAACCAGAATTTTAAATTTTAACCTATAGGACACTGGCAGCCAATGAAGTTGAAACTTCCTTTTTGTACAAGTCAAAATTCTCGCTGCAGAATTTTGCACTAATTGCAATCAAGAGAGCTCCTTCTTGTTCAGACATGAAAACAAACTGTTACAATAGTCTAAACTTGAAGACAGAAAAGCATGAATGATGAGCTCCAAATAATTTTGTGATGAAATGTTTTAACTAAGATGTCTTTTGACATTATGTTGTTCTGTTTGTATTTGTCTTTAGCTCAGTCTACATCTACCTCCAGTACCACAGCACTGTTACCTCCACTACAGCTGTCTCAAGTACTTCTACCTTAAAGCAGAAGCACTCATTGTTTATTCTTGTTAAGAATGTATATTTGTTTACATTTCATATTACTTCAAAACTTGTTTGAAGTACTTCCACAAGTGAAGTTTAAAAAATGCTTCTCTTGGCTTTAAATTTTTTTTTACATAATATATTTATTTGTTATATTAGAATTATTATTCATAAAAGTTGCTCAAAATAGTATTTTCTGTTTTATAATGTTACATTGTCATCCAATCAGCCTGGATAAGCTTTGAAAACTGAATAACTTAATGACAAAAGGGCCGACAGAGGGCCCCCTAATAACATTGCTGCTTGGGGCCCCCTGGTGCCCTTGCTACGCCACTGTATTTAACTATTAATAACAATTTAAATAAAGAAAATAATCTGGCTGCCATCTGTCACATGACCGGCAACCAATACTCATCCTTGACGAGCCTCTGCTTTGCTTTTCAAGTGAGGCTGCAGTAGGACCCGTAAGTAGGGCATACAATATACTACACAGGAATATTAGATCACTACGTATATACACATTTTTAAGTTATGTTGTGGCAACTCACAAAGTGAAATGAGGCTTCTGTGTGTGCACCGTGCAACTGCACCATATAGCATTACCTGTCCTTTTACTAACAAGCACGACTGCTCAGAACTGGGCCCTCCAACTATCAAATTATAGCCAAGAATATTTCTTTCACAATAGACATTTTTGTGAAAGAAAATATAGTCCTAATTTTGAAGTTAGATAAAACCTTTTTTTTATTATTTTTCCCCCCATCATCCTTGCAGTAGTGGTTTCAGATCTCATCTTGCCCCCCACCCAAAACACAGAAGGGGATTGGTGGCAGAGAACACTTCTAACTTTCAGTTTATGAGACTGCTCCAACGCTGTAGCTAAAAGCTGCTCTGTCTGCTACAGGTTGGGAGAGAAAAATAATGCAGCCTCACTCAGCCCCTCCCCTTTGGGTCAGACAGTCTCCATCACCATGATATAAAGAAACTGCGCCGCGACCTAAACATGTGGAACACTCCTCAAAGCGCAGGTACAGCCTATCCCCGGTTCGCTCTCCGCTCGTTTCACCTGATATTACCAGACGTCACCAGATGTCCTGACACCCTCACCTGATGTCCTCACCACAGCCCACAGGATCTGGGCTGGAGGTGAGCGGCTATGATTGAAATTAAGTTACTCCTGTAGAATCTTAGCTGCTAAAAGGTTTGACCCATAGCTTTTGCAGCTCAAATCTAAATATGTCACATAAACAATACCCTAAAACTACTGTATGAACAATTTGGACCGCAGCAGGTATGGGAAGTCATACATGCCACAATTCGATAAATCAAAATGTCCAAAAATTGATCATTATACATGTCCATTTCACCCATTATCTATGCCCATCCATCCTTTGCAAGGTTGCGAGGGGCTGGTGCCTATCTCCAGCATTCATCAGGCGGGACATAGGACCCACACACAGGACAAACAACCATGCATGCATGCACACACTCATACCTAAGGGCAATTTAGAGAGACTAATTAACCTAACAGGCATGTTTTTGGGCTGTGGGAGGAAGCTGGAGTACCCGGAGGGAACCCCATGCACAGGGAGAACATCCAAACTCCATGCAGAAATTCCCCTGGCTGGGATTTGAACCCAGGCTTTCTTAATACCAATTGGGCCACTGTGCAGCCCTAATTATACACGGGGATTTTTTAATAATATTGTAATAAAACTTTTATAAAGTATTTTATTAATACCTTTCACCTCATTGCTGTGTGCTGAAGATATCTTTTTTTCCTATACTTTGAAAATCCAAATCTTTCAGAGGTGCTCACACTACTGTAGAGAAGTACAGTTAGTCCCTCTGAGCTGTTTTGATCTTTAAAGCTGTCTGCTGCGGAGTTGCTGTGGAGGTTCATTTAGTGAGACACAGCAACAAGTTAAATAATGTCATAATGTACTTTTATAACATTTGTTTAATCAGCTACCAGGTCTCCTATGATCTTTGTAATGTCTACAGTCTCAGATCAACACAGCCTAGCAGCAGCATCTCAACAGCAACATTGTTCCTCATCAAATAAATATAGGCTGCTTTTGCTTTGCATGGTCCTTATCTGATGACGTTCATATAAATGTTTTGTTGCGATTCCCTATTAGATTCTTGATGAATATCGGTTGTTGTTATTCAGGATGGCAAAGGGGATCTTAAATGTTGTGTTCCCCGGGTGTTTGTGTTTTGTTAGTTATTTTCATTACTTAGTTCTATTATCATGTTTAGTTATTCTTAGTCTTTCTTGTGATTTCTATACTTTCTGGTTTCCCCGTAGTCTTGTCTTTAGTTAGTTTCTTAAGATCCTCCTAGTTTCCCAGTTTTCTGTCTCCCAGCCATTTCACCTCCTGTCCCAGCTAATTACTTCCACCTGCTCATTCCCTCTCAGCTGCAACCGCTTCCCTTAATTGGTCCTGCTCCTTCTCTGCTTCACTCTTCACTCTCCTCCCTCAGTATAAATATGGCCCTCTTTCAGTCACAACTCGCTGGTTCGTCCGTCTTTCTTCCCCGCCTGATTCCTGCCTTCCTTGTTGCCCGTCTGGTTCCTGTGTTTCCCTGTTGCTGCCTGTACCCTCCCGAGTTTCTGTAAGTTCCGTGTGGTTTTTCATTAAATCCTTTTTGTTTTCAACTCTGCTGCTTTTGGGTCCAGTTTAAACTACAAAACATGACAGAACGAACCAGCCAGTTTTTGGACCCAGCAGAAGCTCGCTGTCTGCTCACGTTGCGCCTGTATTTAAGGCAGCATTTGGACCAAATGGCCACTCTCTCCCCGCCTTGGGTCCGGATCGGGGCAGCAGATGAACTGTTGGCTTTGCTAAGGCCCTGGTCGCCATTACTGGCCGAGCTGGGGTTGACTGCATTTTGGGAGGAGGCGGAGTGGAACAAACTGGCAACATTTACTGGCCAGTTGGGGAGGCCTCTCCCGCCTCGACCCCAGGTGCAGCCCCCTAGTTTCGGCCCGGCCTTGACAGTCTGCCAGCTCTCGGGGGGTGTCCCAGAGGACACGCCTCTGATCCCAGGCTCCGCAGGGGGTGTTTCGGAGGACACGCCCCTTGTCCAGAGGGACGCGCCTCGGGATCCAGTCTCCGCCGAGGGTGTCCAGAGGGACGCGCCTCGGGCTCCTGTGTCCGCCGAGGGTGTCCAGAGGGACGCGCCTCGGGCTCCAGACTCCGCCGAGGGTGTCCAGAGGGACGCGCCTCGGGATCCTGACTCCGCCGATGGTGTCCAGAGGGACACGCCTCGGGTTCCTGACTCCGCCTGGGGTGTTCTGAAGGACATGCATCGGGCTCTTGGCTCCGCCCAGGGTGTCCAGAGGGACACGGCCGTGAGTCCAGCTCCACGTCGTGGGTCTTCAGCGCCACGTCGTGGGTCTTCAGCGCCACGTCGTGGTTCTTCAGCGCCACGTCATGGTTCTTCAGCGCCACGTCGTGGTTCTTCAGCGCCACGCCGTGGGTCTTCAGCGCCACGTCGAGGGTCTTCAGCGCCACGTCGTGAGTCCTCAACACCGTCCTCTCGTAGGCCCCCGCGCCACAAGGTCCTGCTCCGCAGCCGGCCGCCACGCCACAAGGTCCTGCTCCGCAGCCGGCCGCCACGCCACAAGGTCCTGCTCCGCAGCCGGCCGCCACGCCACAAGGTCCTGCTCCGCAGCCGGCCGCCACGCCACAAGGTCCTGCTCCGCAGCCGGCCTCCTCGTCTCCTGTTTCCTCGTCGCCGGCCTCCTCGCCTCCTGTTTCCTCGTCGCCGGCCTCCTCGCCTCCTGGTTCCTCGTCGCCGGCCTCCTCGCCTCCTGGTTCCTCGTCGCCGGCCTCCTCGCCTCCTGGTTCCTCGTCGCCAGCCTCCTCGTCGCCCGGTTCCTCGTTGCCCGCTTCCACGCCGCCCGCTTCCTCGTTGCCTGGTTTCTCATCTCCGTCTTCTGGTTCCTCGTCGTCGCAGGCCTCCACCCACCCTGGATGGGTGTGTTTTTGTTTTGGACTCTTGCCCTCCTTCCGAGGCCCCCTCCGCCCACCCTGGTTGGGTTGGGTTTGTTTTTGTTGGACTTCTAGGGGCGTCTGGTATCCGCCCTTGAGGGGGAGGTTGTGTTGTGTTCCCCGGGTGTTTGTGTTTTGTTAGTTATTTTCATTACTTAGTTCTATTATCATGTTTAGTTATTCTTAGTCTTTCTTGTGATTTCTGTACTTTCTGGTTTCCCCGTAGTCTTGTCTTTGGTTAGTTTCTTAAGATCCTCCTAGTTTTCTGTCTCCCAGCCATTTCACCTCCTGTCCCAGCTAATTACTTCCACCTGCTCATTCCCTCTCAGCTGCAACCGCTTCCCTTAATTGGTCCTGCTCCTTCTCTGCTTCACTCTCCTCCCTCAGTATAAATATGGCCCTCTTTCAGTCACAACTCGCTGGTTCGTCCATCTTTCTTCCCCGCCTGATTCCTGCCTTCCTTGTTGCCCGTCTGGTTCCTGTGTTTCCCTGTTGCTGCCTGTACCCTCCCGAGTTTCTGTAAGTTCCGTGTGGTTTTTCATTCAATCCTTTTTGTTTTCAACTCTGCTGCTTTTGGGTCCAGTTTAAACTACAAAACATGACATTAAACCACTACTGCAAGGACACTGGGAAAGTGAAAATAAATTAAAATGGTTTTATCCATCCATCCATCTTCTTCCGCTTATCTGGGATCGTGTCGCGGGGGCAGCAGCTTAAGCAAAGAGACCCAGACTTCCCTCTCCCCAGCCACTTGGGCCAGCTCCTCGGGAGGAATCCCAAGACGTTCCCTGGCCAGCCGAGAAACATAGTCCCTCCAGCGTGTCCTGGGCCTTCCCCTGGGCCTCCTCCCGGTGGGACGTGTCCAAAACGCCTCACCAGGGAGGCGTCCAGGAGGCATCCTGACCAGATGCCCGAGCCACCTCAACTGACTCCTCTCGATGTAAAGGGGGAGGTGCTCAAGTCCCCTCAACACCCCCCCCCCCCCCCCCACCCACCCCCCCACCCCCCACGTGCCTGCAGACAGATACATCTGTGGTCATTAAAGTAGAGATACTGAATTGTGCACCTCCATGTAAAATACTGTGCTGCAGCAGTTTTTGCAGTAAGGTGTAAAAATTGTTACTCGTCTGCTGCTTGCAAATAAAGCATCAGCATTTGAAATTTATCCTGTTTATTTCCATCTCCCCATTGTTTAGCAAGGTCAACAATGACGTGAAAAACACATAAGGCCCAAATTAACTATCTGTTAAAGTTAATGACAGAAAAGGGAGGGGAAATTTCTCCTACTGAAACTAAGGTTTTACAGTTTACCAGCCTACAAAATCTGTGTTAGGGTGTGGTTCTTTGAGCATGTGAAAAACACAAACTAATAGCTATGTTTCATGATTCACTCGCAAAAGTTGTGTGCTTTCACTTAAGTGTAACGGTCCATCATAGTAACTAAACCAGGCAGGATGTCCTCGGTCTATGACGCGGCCGAGTCATCACATATCTACTGAGTGAATCACAAGTTTCTCTGTGGCTGCATATTTTCACACTGTGATGTTGACTGATGTTTGGTATAATTGCAGCTCACATATGTTTTTGTGCTAGTAACATTGCATTGGTGACAAAAGTCTTCCTTCAACTCAGACTTCACAAAACATCTCGAAATGATAATGAGTTTTAAGATGCAGAACGCTATGTTGGGAAATGCACTTGTTCTCATCTCGGTCGTGTCCAATAAGTTTTGTATTGAGTTTCACACACTGCTGCAAATAAGCATTTGCTTCCTTACAGATCCCCCCTCCCCCCCCCAAAAAAAATATTTTAGATCAAACTAATTTTAACATTAGACCACATTAGATAACCTGAAAAAAGAGCAGGTTCAAATGATAATTTCAGTGACTGAGGGACCCCAGTTAATGATCTGAAATCAGGGATTTAAACCAACCTAAATAAAATATATATCCCCCTCCTGTTTTATCATAACATTAACTAGATAGTATGGTTTCATTTTGGGAGCCACACCCATGCCAATGTATTGCCCATTCTGTAGAATCAAGAAATCCCTTGACTAGAACAGGTCTGACAACAATATGTAGGATAAAAGATCAGAAAAGCAACAAGAAAATTCAAGAACAGATAAAAAGCAAAGTGATTGGTTTCCATTAGTCTGAAATGGTTACAAAGAGATTTCCAAGGCTTTGGGACCTCGATGAAGCAAAAAAAGGGTAATTGTCCACAAATGGGCAAAATATGGAACAGTGATCAATATTCCCAGGAGTGGCTGGTCCACTGAAATTACGCATTCAGGACGTCACAAAAGAACTTGGAACAACATTTGAAGCACTGCAGGTCCCACTCGCCTAAGTTAAGGTCAGTGTTCCTTATTCAACACTAAGAAAAATATTGGGCAAAAATTGCATTGATGGGAGAGTTTTGAGGAGAAAACCTCTGCTGACCAAAAAGAATGCAATGGCCTGTCTCACATTCCCCAAAAAACATCTAGATGATTGGCAGTACCGTTGGGAAAATATTCTGTGGACAAAACGTGAATCTTTTTGGGAGGCATGTTTTTAGTCACATTTGGCAAAAAACTAACACAAACGTTCACAAAAGGAACATCTTAAAAACAGTCACTATATCATAAGCTGCTTTGCTGCTTTCAGACCTGGATGACTTGCCATAATAGATGAAAACATAAATTCTATTTTGTTCCTCAATAGTTCCCCTTAAAGAGGAAAGTATTTCTTTGTTAAAAGAAGGAAGCGATGAGATGGACTGGATTGGGTGTGAGGATGGGTCATTTGGAGAGACTTGCTGATGAAGGTTTGGAGGGACTCTCAGCAAGGGGGTCTGTGAATAATCCCCCCCAGATGGAACCTGGTACAAACAGAGTGCATAGAGATGAAGAATGACACTAGGAAGCAGGGAAAGGGAGGAGGGTTATTGGATAAAGAGGAGGAGAGAGGTGAGGTGAGGTTTGGTTGAGGGTGAGGGAGGGTGGGATTGAAAGAACTTGACAGATTGTAAAGGATGGGTGAATTGGATATAAGTAGACTGCTGGGCAATTAGAGATGCGGTTAAGGCATGGCCCTGGTGCTAAACCTAAGTTAACATATTAACTTATAATTTAGTGACCTTAAGCTGAAGCGCACTGGGGTTATCCATAGCACACCAGCAAGTAAAACTCTGAATGACTCAGAACAATTAAGGTTTTGGAGCAGCCTAGTCAACATCCGTACTTAAGTCTCATTGCTATATTCTGGCTCAAGACAGTATTAGGTACAAATACTTTTTCACATAGGACCAGGTTGGTTTGGATAGCTTTTTTCCCTTAGCAAATAAAAGCAATAACTTTTTTCCTGATTTTGGATATACTCAGGTTATCTCTCTCTGATACTAAAATTTCTTTAATGGTCTGAAACATTAAAGTACATCTAAAAAGCAGAAACAGGAAAAAAACGTTTAACAACAGTGTTCAGATTAATGTTAATAAATAATGAGTAAAAAACTAAATCAATTTTAATTTTTTATTTAAATATTTTTTAAGGGCCAAGCAAATACACCGGTAAAAAGCAGAGGAAAGAGACAGGTATGGAGTATTTATGGTCTCATAAACCTTGAGTTAGGTATTGGTTCAGGGTTTAAATTCCAGCTCTTATTTTAAACAATCAGTTATACATGGTCCTGACTAAATGCAGTGCCCATTATCTGTTGTTGGACTACTGTCTGTGATTATGTCAGCTGCACCCACTGCGAGACATGCATATATCTTCCTCTTAGCCAATTATTATCAATCACAGGCTGTTTTTGTGTGCAAAGCTTTAAGCACCGTGGTTGATTCACTACAACAAAAAATATGCAGGTGGATAGTCAACCAGCATCAGTTTGTTAACACTCTTGTATTTAGAACCTGTTAGACACAGTTGTACTTATTCTGTTGAACTCAGTGCCATCTTTGGTCAATTTAGAATGCATAAATCTTAGAGGGGGAGAACATTCGTGTGGGAGGAAGCTGGGGTACCCCAGAAAAAACACACACTTGCCCGGGGTGAACATGCAAACTCCTTGCATAAATCTGTAACACCTTTAGTAGAAACAGTGGTATAATCATCTTTAACAGGAAAGGTCTGGTACTACTGTAATCCAGCAAAGTTGTTCTGACAGAGAAACGTGAAATAAATCCCATTTCATCATCAAACGATAGCCGTAGAAACACTGAGTGCTTCCATCTTGTAATGCTGGGAATGTTTTTCTGGTGTTGCTCTTTTTGCATATTACTATGTATTCTTTTAACTTGCAGTGGAGTCCCAGATGGTGGTGCTCAATATCAAACCCATTGTTAAAATAACTTTTTCTAGTTTTTAGTTGTTATCTGGGTGTGACTTAAACAGATATACTTGGAATGTTGTTTTATGCCAAAAGCTCTGTTTCATAAAAATTAAAGAGCGAATAATTATTTTATTGTTTTAATATATTGTAAAATATAAAAGAATTTTTACTTGGTGATTTTTTTTTTACTGTTGACTGGTTTGATGGCAATACACCTTCAATAAATCATATGACAAAAGCATTCAGTGCGGGAGTTTGCCATAAGTTCATTTTCTTGATAAGAAATAAGCTCCGGGGGGCAGAAATCCAACGAAGGGATATTCCCGACTTTTGTGCAACCTGCCACACTACAAAGACATTTGTTGAGCCAAACCTCTACCAAGAGGCAGCTGCAGAGAGCTCAGAAGGCAACATCAGAGAGCAAAATGTGGTCGCTGGTGGTTAACCAATAACCATATTATGAGCAGAACTCCTAAGTCTCTTTCTAAACCTTCTGGAGGATCAAACAAGCACTGAGGTTTGGGGAGAAGGCCACTCTGTCATGCTCCCATCTGAATGGGAGCAAAACAGAGTGAACCAGAGTGAGTGGAATGGCCAAACAGCGTCCATAGTTTATCAATGAACATCTGGAAACTGGGTATGAATGTGGATCAAGGTGCATATGGTTAGCAATGGTCTGAAGCAATCTATCGAACCTTATAGTTTGTGTAATTGAAACTCTAAAGTAAAAAAAAACTTATTTGATGTGTATCTTTGATATAGTAAAATGAAAAAGGTGATATAAAATAAGAAGTGAAAAACCTGCATGTTACCTGAAGAATGTAAGGAACTTCAATCAGGTACACTTAAAAAAATCCATCAAAAAATATTCAGCGATGTTCAAGAAAATCTAGATAGACAAAAGCATTTAATATTTATGAAGGAAGGAAACAATCTGACTTACAAACTCCACCATGTTCTTTTATTTTCCACATCACTCGGGCCTTAAATATCAGAAAAAGTTTAATTTTACAGAAGAAAATTGAAAGGTTGTTCGTGTTTGCAGGAGCTCCACCCTTTCATTTACTCTTTCATTTCCTTTTTCCTTTGACCACCACTGCCCTTGCTTTAATTTTTTACTTTAAACTAAGCCTCTCTCTTGCCAAGATTAAAATTCTCTTTTTCTATCATATAATCATCTTATGAATTGTGTTCCAATCATGCAAAGTTTCTAATAAATGCTAATGCAACTGCAGGTGGTAACCATGTGTCTGTGCTTATAGTAGAGTACTTTTTAAAAGTCTATAAATAGAATACCTATTTTCTTTAGTTTTTCTATTAAAATTGATTGTAACATTGCTTTTTGACCATAAATGTTTTACTGTTAGAAAGTCTTTATTCCCCCTTAAATTGTGCCACATTTGTAAGAAAATGCATTTATTATAGGTTGTGCAACAGAATTCAATATGTGCATTGTGCAAGTGAAAACCTTCCAAATTCCTCTCCGCCAATGCAAAAAAAAAATTTAATTGAAGTGTAATGGTGAGGGGTGGCACAATGCAAAAAGATATCAAGATAAGATTCTGAAACCATTGGTAATCCCACATCTCCAATCCACGTCTCCAGAATTTAGAAGTGGAGACGATAAAGAGACTGCTACAGGTGAAACTCAAAAAATTAGAACAAAAACGGATATTCGTGGCTTAGCCCTTTTAGCATATAGCATATGTTAATGTCATGGATCATGTCATTTGTCAACAAGGGGGGAGAAAATATGGTATTTGGAATATTTAGTATTCAAGAAAATACATATATTTACAAATACAGATATTTAAGGATTTGCAATCAATCAATCATTCAAAGTTATTTATAGAACTACACCCTAATTTCTTATTTTTGACTCGCTCTCAGTTAACAATGACTTGACTTGGACTGGAAGACTCTTTTTGGGACCTGAACTTGTGGCTTGGCCAGTAGCGACTTGACCTTGACTCGACTTAACCACTTCACTGGTTTCAGAGTGGAGTTTAGTTTAGTTAAAATCATTCACTTTGCTCAATCAGAATCAGCCTGCTGGTTTTGCTCCAACAGATTAATTAAAAACAGGAACTGGGCAGGAACCAGGAACCAGACAGGGAAAGAATGACAACGGACCAGCGAGTAGTGACTGAATGAGAGCACAACATATACTGGGGAGGAAATGAGGAAGTGACAGGGAAGACCAATGACCAATTAGAGAAATCAGATGCAGGTGAGAGGGAGAGGGAGAGAGCAGGTTGAAACAATCAACAGCTGGGGCAGACGGTAGAATGGCTAGGGAGACAGAAAACTCTAAAGAAACTAGAAACAAAAGATAATATGTTTAGGAGGGAATCTAAAGGAAACACTGGAAAACAAAAGGAGGAAATAAATTAGTAAACTATCGAGAGGGAATAAACTAAGGAAACAAATGAGGACACAAACAAAAAGGTGAAAACATCTAAGAGCAAGAAGAAGATACAGAAACAAGGAAGTTCCAGAATAAACTAATAAAGACGAGGAATAACCTAACATGATAAAACTAGATAAGGAAAAGAACTAAGTTTAAACACAAACGGGAGGGACAAAACAAGAGAGCAGCATGGGGTACAGGGGGGAAGGAAATGAAGTGGAAGGAAAAAAGCAAAATATCCACGGAACCTGACAATATGTACTCTGAACGACAACTTCAGGAACGATGACACCTTTAAAAAAAATGTGGGGGTTGAAAGCCAAAATAAATTGGTACTTATGTATGTATAAAGAAAGCTGAAATAAAATTTGTGTTAAATGGTTCAATTAAATCATTCATGTTCTGTGTCTCTCAGGTTAAAAGACTCTAAATAGGTGGTAAGAAAGTTGAACCTGATAAAAAATAATAAAAATACATAAAAATGGTAAAAGAGAGAAAATGACAGGAAAAGAAAAATCAATAGGAGATCCCAGCGAGTGGGTGGATGGACTGGGAGGTCAAGAGTATGGCCAACCTAGATTGCGTCTCCTCTTTGGGTAACTCTCCTCTCTGGGTAGCAGATAGGAAAAAAAGAAGTAAGAGTTGAGACAACTTCTTGGTCAAGAAGGGAGAAAGCCGTAGATTGGGACAGTTAGGAGTGACTACGTGCAGGTTTTTATTCTGTTTTGCCACGAAATAAAAAGTGATTTGTGAGTTTCCTGTCAGGGTAGCTGCACGGGTTTTAATCTTTTTGCCCGAAAAGAGTAAGGCATATGTGGGTTACGCACGGGTTTCATTCTTTTTGCCCAGAAAGAAAAGAAGGAGGCATACATTGACTTCACGTGGGTTTTTATTATTTTTTGCCCGGTAAGAATAAGCGACTTGTGAGTCTTCTCCAAGGGTAGCTGAGTGCTCAGCTAGACCATGGGGTCTGATTTCAGTAGGCCTTCACCACCTGATGACCCGATATGCTGGCAAAGAAATGAGAGAAAAGCATGGGCCTGAGTAAAAGAAAAAACCTGTTAATTTTTGGAGAAAGAGTGGGATAATTAATACCTCCACAATATTAAAATAATAATGAGATACTGAGGTCTGAAGCGGTAATATAAAAAAAAGTTAAATCAACTGAGGGAAGAGTTGGTCTGCTTTATTATGATAATTAATTGGTTTGTTTCTCTTAAAGGGAGGAATCTTTAAAATTCATCTTAAAATTCAGTGGAAAGAGGAAACATAAAACAAAAAAAAACAAGGGATCTGCCTGTTTTCCAGTATGGGTCAAGAGGTCATGATGGAGTTCAAGAAAGTCAAATGGAATCTAAAAATAACAAAGGATGGGTTCCACAATCTCAATTTTAGGAGCAGCTATGGTTGCTCTATTCAGAAAACCAATGTTAAGATGAAAACTTTTACTAGGCAAGGAGTCCCTCTTCCCTTCCCTTCACAAAACAGGGACAGGTCTGAGGGACTGAGAAACCTAACTCAAACCATGATGGTGCTTAAGCACAACAAAATCTCAGACAAACTGTACAAACAAACAAACAAACATACAGTCTGACCCCTAATTTCCACTGCATGCGCTCTGCTCCGCCACACACGCCGCAGCAAAAATGCTCCTTTTGTAGACAATGAGAGCATTTCCACTGCCGCCGCTCGCACCGGCTGGCGTTTCGCTCTGAAGCAAGTTCGCAGTCAGTCTACAAAAATCACACAGCACCAACAGGATACCGAACAAGCACAACATCCGTTTTTTCAACATAAATCAATAAAGACAGACTAGATTTTTTTGTATGCATAGCTATATTAATCAATCATGCATTTATTTATACATATATGTTGTCTAAAATGATTGTGCGTGTTTATACATAATTTACGCACATAATATAATTAAAACGTATTTAAATCTGAAAGCTTTTTTGTCATTTCCTGCCACACAAGACAAAGTAGGTACGTGGGTCAACAAATACATTATTCAGATACGAGAGTAAAGCAACAGGACAATATGGACGAAGAGAAACTAATACTTGAAGTGGAAAATCATAAATTACTTTATGATACCACTCACCCTTTCTATAAATGCACACATAGAAAGGACAATATTGCGAGATCCCGCTGTTTCCATGCATTCTTCTTGGAGCATCCGGGCTCCGCTCCGGGCTTCGGACCGAAGCGGATGTAGAGCGCATGCAGTGGAACTCAGGGACGGGAGCGAACGGCTGTGGGTTTGAATACTGGCTAATCAGATCAGATCAGATTGACACAAGAGGAACAATTATCCACACAATTCACTCACAAAGAAAAAACTGAACACACATTTTAACCTTAAGTTAACCTTAATAAAAAGGTAACAAAATGAACAAACCATGAATATAACTTAGTTCAACCGGAAGTTAAAACAAAATAATTCTCTTGAACTGTTGACTGAAACAACAATAATGAGAATGACAATGGGGAACCCTTATTGTTAGGCTGTACTCAATACTTTAGGTGCGAGGAGGCCTGACAGTTCTTCACAGCAGATCTTAACAAAATCATTAATGGAACAAATGAGTGAGAGGTGCTCTAAATTAAATTGACAACTACAGCTAAAGCCAAATGACAATGAAAAGAGAAATTAATAATAAACTTTCCAAATTAATCAGAGGCCTTGGGAATTCTATATTCTCCATTTCATCAATTAGAAAAAAGCCGTCCGCTTCTGGCCCGCGGGCCGCAGCTTGGGAAACTGTTGAAATTTTCTGGAACAGATTTCATTCAGCAACAACCTGACTGAATGGAGAATGACTGACTTTTGTAAATAAATTGTACAGACGAAGAAAATAGTCAGCAAGTCAGCAAGATTAAAGGGCTCAACGGGTAGGAAGATCTTTGGGTTTTGGGGCATAAAAACTAAAGCCTTTCTTCAATGAGGATTATCTAAACACGGATTCTTGATTGATTTCCTCTTGCATGAAGAGTTAATGAAGTGTGGCTCATTAACTTAAGTTGTGGAGTTCATTTAGAATTGCTTGATGCAGCAGCCGCATTAAGGCAATCTAAACCAAACTCCCATATCTGGTAATTCTATGTAACCTAATCTCTGACCTAATCACTTACTTATCAACTAACTAATCCTTTGAATCAGCTCACATATGTTTTGACTAGCATGCTTTAACACTTAACTCAGCTGGAGATCACATCAGGGACCCTCCTGATTGGTGAGCCTTCCCTTTCGAGGCAACACAGAGGCTGAGGAAGACCAGAGGGTCACGACATGGAACAGCTGCAAGGGAAACGTTCACAGTTCAACACTGAGTCCAGATTTTATATTTCATTGAGACAGGGAAAAAGAGGCTACATAACATTTCTCTCTGTTGAATTTTTCTAGAGTCCTGACAGATGACGAGACGAGCTGTGGCTGTTCTTGGGGGCAGAAGGTCGTCAGAACCTTTTCCCACCAATATGAATGAAGTGGTGAACAAAAGAAAACCATAAATGTCGCATAAAGACGCCAGTGGGTTTTTCATTCTGACAAACAAGACTTCAACGCTCACCTTGGCAATGACAGTAAGACCTGGATGGGGGTGATTGGGAACCTGAGTTGTGTTTTCTTATTGAACTTCTATACTTGTCATGGATTGTTCATAACAAACACCATGTTCAAGCATAAGGGTGTACATACTGTACAAGCTGTTAGCTCCCAGTACAACCAGTGTCAGAGCTTTGTTCTCACTGCCATTCAGCCACAAGCGCTCATAATCTAGTTGTATTACTTGAAGGTACATGTGGGACTTTAACGGCTTGCTGAATAGTGCCACAGCACTAGTTCCTTTGTTGTTAAACTGAGCCACTAATTCTGGATGTGAAATCATCGCATCTATACACGCATTTTCCATATTGTAATTCTATATCTGTTTTAAGTCACCATCTTGGTAGTCCATCACTCCATTCAATTAGTCTCTGTGATAGCTAGTTATACCAGCATTGAGAGTCGATTGTTCAAAAGATTATTGATTTCTTATTTAGCACATTATTTTTGAATTTAAAAAAATTAGCATTAATTTCCCATAACTGTCCTAAGGGAAACACTATATATATTTTTCAAATTTAGCAAATGAAATTGGATGGCTAGCATTACATTGAGTGTTTGATTTAATTTGACAGATCCTAAATGTGACGGCACTGTAAAGACAGGGAAATTTGCCTCATTCCAGTTGGACTCCAAAACAAACCTTTGAGTCCCAGTCTTCAGTAGGAGGGGCTTCAAAAAAAAGCCAAATGCTTTCATGGTTCAGAACGAAAACTTTAGGCCTTTGAACTACAATTACGCAGTGTTTTAAAATTAATTCATGACTTTTTTCAAGTTTTTTTCTTTAAACACTAGCTGCTTATGTTCCTTATAGATACAACTAGGGAAAGAGGAATCTAGTAGTAAAGTACCCAAAGATGTATTTTCAAGGTAATTCTTTCATTCTGTGCTTAACATGTCCCTGTTTCCTGTCACTGTTTAATTTGTTTCCAAGTTTCTGTTTTAATAATCAACTCTATACCACTGAGACAGAGTACTACTTTTGGAATACTAAAGAAAGGATAGAAATATCACCTTAATTTTTTCCAGTCTCAGTTTGTATTCTCGGAAGTCAAAATAGTTGATGTGGCTTTGTAATCGGTCATGGTAGGTACTTTTTATTGCTGCCTGGTCATCTTGAAATGTAGTAGCAGCAAGAAGGAGAGATTTGTGGAGAGAAAAGCCCTTCAGCTACATTTACATTAAATGCTCCAATATTTATCTTTAAAATGTCGGGAACCTCTTAGCATTAGACAAATGGAGATGATTGAAAATGGACAGAGAGATGGATAAGAGAAAGACACTAAGAAAGAAACCATTCCAGTGGCTCCCTTGTGGGACACAACCCACCTTCCTTTGCCAGCTGGCCAGGTCGCTTACAAAAGAGGTGATTCCAAAACCCCATTTTGGGTCTTCTGGCTTTCCCCTTCATTTTAGTTGGGCATATTAAAGCCATCAATGGCCTTATCTGTGGTCACGCAATGTTCCAATTTCTCCCTCTTCACCTAAAATCCAACTCTCCACTTCCCCTGTCTTTACTCTGTCGTCACATGTAGGAGCTGTCAAATTAAACGTTTACACTCAAATTTCATGCTAGCCATCCAGTTTCATTTGCTCAATTAGAAAAGAAATATAGTGCTTTCCTCAGGACAGTTATGGGAAATCCAGGGAACGTACAAGTTCATGCTGGAGCACTGGCATTTATGTTACGATGCACCCGTATTTAACAAGGACACATCAAAGCATTTGCAGACCACTAAACACCAACTGTTCAAGATATGAAAAACTTTGAAATTCAGGAAAAGAAGAAGAACATGATATTCAGCACTGGAGGGACAAGAAAAGAGCAATATATGAAAACTTGTTTTTGTTAACACTGGCAATAATAAAATGATGATTATGATAACTGTTATGAATATCCCACATTTAAATTTGTTTTGAAAAGCTATGTTGCTGAAAAAGAAAATAATTCTTGTTAAAGAAAGAAAACTTGTAATGACAACAACGTCAATGTAGGGGAAAAAATTCTGACCTCTCCACTGACGAAAACTAATGGATAATGAGCATGGTCCCATCTCCAAGCAAATTTCTACCTTCCTAAAAAACAAAACATTTTCACTTTAAATAGAATCTCTGTAAATAACTATGCAATGCAAAAATACACTGTATGAAGGTCTTTATAAAATGTTCAAGATTTACAATGTTTTTAATTGGAAATGGAAGAGAGGTGTATATTAATTAGCAAATAATATAGTCACCACAGGATCAGTCCACACAATAAAATCACAAAGGATTGCTTGGGATGCAATTTTTGTTGCTTTTGTTATTTTTAGTTGTCATGAATACACAGTTTGTCATCAAAAAATATATCACATTGACTAGATGGAGTCTCAGATGTACAGAGCTGACAGCTTATAAAGCCCAAGATGCTTAAGGCAACTGATGGAGTTGTACGCATTTTAATTGTCAATGAGAGAAAGCAGAGCAGAAGTTAATGCCAGAGCAAAATTTGACCAAAAATTCAATCTCTTGGAACTGGTATAATTATAGCAAGATTTAACATTGATAAATCCTGCAATATAAAACAACTTTGCCTTTGAAGAATTATTTCAAATGGCACCTGGTTATAATGCATTATTGGCACTACAAGGTGAGTGAATTGCCACAAAGCAGATGAAAAAACTCAGGACCAGTCACCAAAAGTGACTCAACTCAAGTAAGCGATGTCTAGTTCTTTGCAGTGGTGACTTGTGGCTGCAGATATCTGAAACATCCATCCGCTTCTGATCATTCAAAAATGGAGAGAGTTGAGCTCAACCTAAAATCTTCTTGGACATGGCTGCCCACCTAAACTGAAAGGCTAAGCAAGAATAACATTAATCAGAGAAGCAGTAGAGATTAGCTGAGGTGGAAGAATCTGTTCACAGAGCAAAAACTTGTCATTCGCTCCACAAATCTGACCCTAATGGAAGAGTGGCAAGAAGTGGCAAATTGCTGAAAGAAAGACATGAGATATCCTGTTTTCAGGTTTCCACAAGCCATGTGGGAGACACTGCAAAAAACGTGGAAGAGCTGTTCTGGTCAGATGAGACTAACACTGAGCTTTCTGGCTTACATGCAAAACACTGTGGCACAAAACTGACACTGCACATGGCCATGAGCGCACTGCCCCCACAGTGAGACAAGACGAAGGAAGCATCATGCTCTGGGCATGCTTTTCTCCAGCATAAACATAAAATTCACTAAGTTATGCGGTTTTGAAATGTGGCAGCTGCTTTAAGTTACCATTAAAAGTAACGTCGGGTTTTCTGAAGCTGTACATTTCAGTTGTTATCTCAGTTGTTACTTGGTCTAGAAAGCTGTGGATAGGTTCGTTGGAAAGGTCTATTTCTGCTGAAGACACCAGTATTTGTCCCATTGCTGTGGGCTTTAAATTCACTAAGTTATGCGGTTTTGAAAGGCTGATTGTTTTTTACAGGAAGATGGTAGGAGCTAAATTCAGGGCAGTCCTACAAGAGCATCAGTTAATAGCTCCAAAACTCTTGAGACCAGTGCAATAGTACACTTTCCAACATGATTCAAGCTGGAATAGTAAATGGCCTGTACTTGTACATGCAAAAGAACCCATCTTAACTATATTAATTAAAATACTGAGTGGCATATGTCATATGAAAGGCATCATAAGAAAAGGTTTTTATTCTTCACAAATAGACAATATCTTTTTGCTTTCAGACAGTACTAAATATTCCAAAGTGTAATGCTTACCACACCCACAGCTAAATCAAAAGAAGTCATAAATACAGAACCAAACACCAACACCATGATAATTATCCATAGCAATTGCAAGCATCCATAATTTACACGGCGTGAAAACAGGCCCATAATGTTATATGACATTCTGTCGTTAAAACATCTCTAAGTAAATGAAATGCGACAGACACATTCGGTATGTGAACTTTTTATGCCTGTACAGTGAGCTGGTATGTACTGTGTTTGTCTGTCTGTATGTGTGTTTGGCTGTGACAGGGGAGTTTCCAGACTCCACAGAGCCTGATGAATGGGTCACTTGTGTGCGTGTGCGTGTGTGCTTATGTGGTCAGCTGTAGCGTTTGCTAACTCGTTTTCTCATCAATGCAAAATATTCCCCTTTTAAAACTGTGATCCTGTATGTCAGTGCCACCCCATTTGACAAAACAACTATTGCATTGCTTCTGTATGAGGTCAAGCTATCACCTTACCCATTAATAATTCATGTGAACTGTTTGATACGGCCTTTTCTTTCACCTGCTAGGCATGCCTGCTCCTGTCCTGCCACAGCCTAAGTCGGACCAGATCATCATCAGTTCTTTGGTGACTCACAGCCTGCAACAAGTGGCAATCTGCTCCTCTTCCAGACACGCGACCATGACTAAACATCAATGGGCTTCAAAACTACTGTGGCCGCCCAGATTAACAGGCAGAAACCCTCAAATCCCAGTCAAATATGATGGATTGGGGTTAAATATTACCACAGTAATTTCTGGCCTGAAAGGAAGGTCCTTTTTTAAATAAAAAACCATGCATGATTGCAAGGGTGGTCTTTGATCCTGCCCATAATGACCAAACCCAGGTCCGGTTGTCGCACTACAGTAATATGTTTGGTCTGGATTGATTTATCTCAAGCAGCTTAAGACATGTGAAAGTGATTAGTAAACTGTCTCCATTGCAGTTGAAAGGTTTGTAGTAAAATCACTTTTTAGTCCGTTTACTGGAAATGGTCAGACATTTATCCTCACTTTATTTTTGGAGCACTTTACTTTTCCAGTAAATGTTCTAATTTTGAAGCAGATGACATACAGATGACAGGAAAAAAAGAGATTTCAAAAAGCAGACTGGAGTAGTATTTTGTTGCTCTTGGGGTGGAATTACCTTGGCAATATTTAGCATTAATACATCACATAAGTGGTACAATTTAGAAATGGAAGTCAGTAGGCATAGGATAGAAGATAATATTGGACCTGACATGTGGAGCATGACAGTGTACTCCTGCTGGCAGTTTGAGTGCTAGGCCTCCGAAACATTCCTGTTTAACTGATTTCTATTCACAGATTATCCATTTATTATTTAATGAAAGAAGATAATCATACACACATCAGTGGGCACATCAGAAAGCATAGAGCTAAATGGTTGCAGCAGGGAAAGAGAGAAGTCTGAGAGAAGTCACAGGTTTCTCTCTTTCCACACTGTTTATTGTTTTGTGACATTTCATCAATTTTAAATATGCTGCTAACATCTACTTCTGGGTATTTTTAGAGCAGGCAGTGCAGGAGGGGAAGTTTCATATTTTTATATTGTTATAGTTCTAGGATTTTGTCTTTATCTGACAGTTTCATAGATAGCCTCGTCAAGTTTGATGGTTGATTTATTATATTTTTAGTTCAGTAAGTTATACCTTGTTGCATAATTATTAGGCCACAAATAACTATGATATTCAAGCATGTGCTCAACTAGTTCTGGAAAGTTAAAGTTTTTATATATTTACAGGTTGACATGAAGAAGAGTAGGTTTAAACTTGAGAATTAAAGAAGGCAGTATGAAAATCATGAATCAGGTATTATTGAAGGTCCTGGGTTTAAATTCTGGCCTGGGCTCTTCTTAGAGTTTTATGGTCTCCTTGTGCATGCGTGGGTTTTCACCAGCTATTCTGAATTCCTCTAACATTGAAAACATGACTGTTAGGTCAATTGGTTTCATTAGATCATTAGACTTTGGTTGTGTGTGTGTGTGTGTGTGTGTGTGTGTGTGTGTGTGTGTGTGTGTGTGTGTGTGTGTGTGTGTGTGTGTGTGTGCGTGTGTGCGTGTGTGTTTGCCTGTCCTGTGTTTATTTGTGTTGCCTTGTTAACGAAACCTGTCCGGGGAGTACCCAGTCTTTCTCCCAATGACAACTGGAGATAGGCACCAGCCACCACCACCCCACTCCCACCCTGCAAAAGTAAGCAAGTTCAGGCAATAAACAGATGTGTGAATGGAAAAGTTGTTATTGAGTCAGTGCCCCGATTTTTATTGTTTACAATTCATTAAACTGTTTTGGTATTATCTGTATTATCTCTTAGACTATATATGCTTTAACCCAATACTATCGTGAACAGAATAAAGTGACCATGAAAACCTGTTGAAAATGAATACCCAATCACTATGATTCTGTTTTGGCCAAAACAGAGTCATAGACAGGGCTTTGCTACCATCACCTATCTGTACTCTATGTTTTTGCTTTTTATTGAAAATACTCCTGCATCAGTATTTCTGTGTTTAGCTGTGTCTCTTTCCTGACCAGAGCCGTTGACAGTGATTTTCCTGGCATTAACCATGTTTACTATATTTATTGCTTATGTTACACGCTCAAACAGTAGGAGACGTCGAGGCATTGATGTGTTTAAAATAACCTCTTTATTTTCAGTTTATCTTGGAATACAGGAAAAAAGGCACAGAAATCTGACGTGCATCACATGTCTGGCTGTCACGGCCTACTGAACTGCATACATAACAAACACATATACTTAGGACCCAGGGCTCCCCTCAGTGCCTCCTTAAGCTGTTCTTATCCTGATGATTTTTTCCCCTCTGCCAGAATACTACAATTATCAAGATGCATTTAAATAAACAGGCTTAGATGAACTCTGAAGAACATAGTCATTTTATTACAAAACTAAATATTCAAATCGGAGGGGGGGTCACATCCCAAAGCCCAGTAAAACTGGTCCCCCACACTTACTTATATAAAAATAATTTTTGACTCAGTACTTCTTCATTGTTTTTCAATATGTTCATCCTCTTCTCTCAACCCCGTGCTGTTTACTACAGATGGCTGGTCATTCAGAGCCTGGTTCTGATCAAGGTTTCTTCTGGTTAAAAGGTCATTGTTCCTGTCACCACTTGCTTGCTCACAAAGACGGATTGTTGCAAAAACATTTTAACGCCATTAGTTTGGTTGCATTTTTACTAGTTAACACTGAATGATCAACCCGGATCTGATTGTATTGTATTGTGATTTGGACTAAATTGGGCTATGTAATTGGTCTGAATCAGCTGTACTTGAATGAATTAGATTGGTTTGAATTGAATCTGGTTGAATTAGATTTTATGGGGGGCGTGAACCAGTTTGTCATGTAAAGTGCCTCAAGATGAATGGCACAATAGAAATCAACTGAATTTCATTCAATAAATAATGCTGCACATTTTCTTACCTTGTAAAACAAAAACTTAGACAATGTCAATGGAAACCAGCAAGCATTTGGTACCAAAGATTTACTTGCTTGCTTCGAACTCTGCATACTTTGGCATTTGTACCAATGTTAAAATAAAAAACACAGTGGTAATTAAAATATTTTTTCCAGTTGATGGTAAACTGAGCCAAGTGCTGTATCTTTCAGCCTAATGTAAGCTCCCCCAGACCATCCCATGCAGATTCTGAATTACCTTTGTTGATGTAATCTTTTCTAACATAGCTGTTGATTCCTCCAGACAGTGTCACCATCAGTTCTGCCAGTTCTCTGTCTGCTTCACTCATCATAATGGGCCAGACCAGACACAAGGACTCTCTGTAACTCCCCCTTTACTTTTGGACTCAGTTTATTTTGCTAGCAGCACAGTGACAGATTTAATGCATTTCTCAAGTGGAGCAGGGAACTGGCTGGAAGGAGAAATTAAAATAGGCGTTCCTGTTCCGCAGGGTAAAAGCCTAGATATGCTATATTGATAAACAAGAAAACAAATTGAGAAATAGATTAATAATGTCTGATATTCACTGTGGCTTCAGATTTACTTAACTGCCTTCTGTTAGTACAGCTGGGCTAATAAGCCCCTGCAAAGTTGCATGTGCATGATGGTGCTCTGAAGTCACAGAGTCGCAGATATATGTGTACCAAGAAATGAGTCTTTAGTTGTATGATTAAAGTTGAACATGTATTTGTCAAACACATTTGACCATCATCACTAACCTGAAGGAAAATGGGTTAAGTTGTTGATTATGAGTCTATGGCTACAGGCAGCTGTTTTTGCACTTGAAGTATTCATGATCCCATTTTCTGACTCCACCCCTATGCGTGAAAAACTGAATACACAGACATAAAGAATCAGTTTCTCCTTGGAAATTGTTGAAATATGTTACAGGGGTCGTCCCGTCCTTGTTTTGGTTATGTTCAGAAAGAGAAAGGTGACACAAAATCCTTGATGGTATAGAGAAAGAAGCTGTGCACCGAAAGTTTTTTGGCACTGAGGATATGAAATGTTAAGAACATTTGTCTTTAAAGGCCTTCTGGGAAATGCGAGAGATTGGAACACAAAGTCAGGTTCACATGCAGACAAAGCATTAGTCATATATTTCTTTCAAATGCGATAGATTTCATTGACATTCCATCAATTTATTATATTGTATAAAAGCTTAGGTACTAACACTACTAGTAGTCAGTACCTAAGCACAGCAGTAGGTACGACTAGGCATGGGCCAGTTACCCGTTTCAAGTTATACCACGGTATGAAAAGGTCAAGTTTTCAAAACCACTAAAATTTTCCGTCATACCGTCCCTGTGGTAAAAGCGTTTTTTTGTTTTTTCATGTGACGTCTCATCATGAAGCTGCAGCTTAAAGTGCCACCCCGCATTTGTTGTGAGTGACAAACGGCCAGCGCTGCAGGCTGTGTGATGACTAAACTTTTTCCACCGTCTCTAAGCAGATGTTTGGGAATACTTCGGCTACCGTAAAAAGCCAGACGGTCACAGCTTGGAAGAAGAAGGTCGCCCGACGTGCAAAACGTTCTTGAGAACAGTGGCAGCCTGAGGAGACAATACATCAAATATGATTGCGCATGTTCGGGAGTAACACCCATCGTTGTATGCTAAATTCAATGTAAAGTTAATGCTGTCTTGAAATGAACGAGCGTATTAGCATCTGACAGTGAAATGCGCTTGTAACCGAGGCAGATATGGTAACTACCATATCTTTTCTTCATCTCTAGCCTTAGTACCTTTTTTTTAAACTGAGGCAGATATGGTAACTAGCATGCTAATGATGATTTACCTTAGCATGCTAGTTAGTTACCATATATGCCTCACTAAAAAGTGTTTTTTCCTTTTTTTTTAAATACAGACATTCAAAATACACATTTTAGAGCTGTAATCATAATACCTTGAAAACGTGAAACCGTGATATTTTTGCCTATGGTTATCATACTGTCAGAATCTCATACGGGTCCATGCTTAGTACTGACTACTAATAGTGAAACTGTTGAAAACTGTAAAACTATTATATTTCAGATTTCAAAACTACTGTGCCAAATTAATCTACATAAGATGATTACAGTTCTAATCCACAGTTTGCATAAACTCAATGTGGCTTAAATACATAATTTTGGCCTTAAATTGTGTATTTGACCAGCTCCTTTTAAGGGTGGTCTGAATATAAAACATATAGTTTAAATGTATTTCAAGAACAAAAACATTTTCCAAAAGTTCAAATTTATTGTGCATTTGATCTGATCAAAAAAGTCAAAGTTGTGCACAGTAGCCCATTTAGCTATTACAAAACCATTTTCAATGTGTGTTTTGGATCATTATACTGCTGCAACACACAGTTGTATCCATGTTTCAACTAGGGACCTGTAGACTTGAGGTAAAGTAAAAGAGTCTGGAAATAGTCATTTGTGTAATTAATCTACCAACTTTGACAGTATTTAGTATCAACACCACTGGAGATGAATCAGCCCCACATCATCATGCTCCCATCAACATACTTCACAGTTTGTTAAGTATTAGGTTTGAAAACCTTATATTGACTCATTCAAACATACTTCTTATCATTACTACCAAACAATTCAACCTAGGTTTACTCTGACCATAAACTATTTAAGGTTTCTGAATTGTTTTCCCAAAGCTCCAAACTTCACTTTTCAGAGCATGTATGAATTGTTCAAATGTTGTGTCAGTACTAAGAAACAATCATTAAATGAGCTCTACTAATTATACCAAGACGAGTGATCAGATAATCCAACCAGATTTATGCTAAAAGTCATTTGATTTGAAAAGTAGTATTTTACATCAAATCAATAAAACAAGGATTTTAAATAGAGAAATGTTGGACCTCTGAAAAATATAATCATGCATCTGTACTCAGTATTTGATTTTGGCCCCTTTGCATCAATTACTGCCTCAATGCGGTGTGGCATCGATGCTATAATCCTGTGGCACTGCTGATGTGTTATGGAAGACCAGGATGCTTCAATAGCGGCCTTCAGCTCTTCCGCATTGTTTGGTCTCATGTCTCTCATATTTCTCTTGTCAATGCCCCATATATTATCTATGGGGTTCAGGTCAGGTGATCTTGCTGGCCAATCAAGTACAGTAATCCCATGGTCATTGAACGAGGTTTTGATACTTTTGGCAGTGTGGGCCGGATGCCAAGTCCTGCTGGAAAATGAAGTCATTATCCCATGAAGCTTGTCTGCAGAAGGGAAGCATGAAGTGCTCCAAATGACCTGGTAGATGGCTGCTTTGATTCTGAACTTTATAAAGCACAGTGGACCAACACCAGCAGATATACTGGCTCCCCAAATCAACCCAGACTGTGGAAACTTCACACTGGAATTCAAGCTTCTTGGATTGTGTGCCTCTCCATTCTTTCTCCAGACTCTGAGACCTTGGTTTAAAAATAAGATGTAAAATTTGCTGTTCTTTCCTTCTTTAGCCCAGGTAAGACATTTCTGGTGTTTGTTGTTCAGGATAGGCTTGACAAGAGGAATACAACATTTGTAGCCCATGTCGAGGATCCGTCTGTATGTGGTGGCTCTTGATGCACTAACTTCAGCCTCAGTCCATTCAAGTGAAGGACCCCAATACTTTTGAATGGCCTTTTCCTGACAATCTGCCAGGCTGCAGTCATCCCTGCTGCTTGTGCACCTTTTTCTTCCACACTTTTCCCTTTCACATAACTTTCTATTAACAGGCTGTGATACAACATCCAACTTCTTTTGCAATTACCTTTCGAGGCTTTTCTTCCTTATGTAGAGTGCCAATGATGGTTTTCCGCACAACTGTAAGGTCAGCAGTCTTCCCCATGATTGTGGTTCCTACTGAACCAGACTGAGACCATTTAAAGGTTCACGAACCCCTTGTAGGTGCTCTAAATCTTAATCTTGTGAGCTCAAAATGAATCTGGAGACTTTGCTATTGATGCTTTTCTCTTGAGAGGCCATTATGTTTTTCTCTTTGACAACTGCAATCTGCAATTCTGCCTTCCTTGTGCACACATTCTTCTTACGCACATATTTCTCATTTTGGGGCAAGTAGCTATTGAGAGCCACAAGGCCAAACACAAAAGAAGAGGGAAATGTTGAAAAGATGGCAATTTACCCCTTCTGAAGAAAAACAAAAAAAGCACGTGGAGTTTTGTTTTTAGGAAGCTGTTTGAACATGTAGCAACCATACTGATTATATTAAACTTAAGACTTGCTCACAATTCACATAACTGATGTCCTAAAAGAAGAAAGCCCCGGTGTGTTTTTTGGATTGGTAATGGAAAGGAAGACGAGATGTTGATGCAAGTCAACTTATTTCCGGTGGTTTCTGGGAGCTGGCAATCACAGCTGCGGGTGCTGGAAAAAGCAAGCCCTCACGCTGTCACAGTCCCATGATTTGACAACAGTTAAAGGAAAGATGAGCACAAGCCTTTCTAAGAGGACAAGTAGTCATGGTTTCAGAGCCAGGAAGACAAGAACAAGGACAGATGAGATGAGATGAAATGAGAACATCACAAGCCTTCACCATCTCATCTGTCATGACCTAATAAAGCCATTAATTGTGCAGAGAAGTTGTTCGACCAACAGAACCAGAGCCAAAGAAAGAGCACCACAACACCCTCTGTTGAAGCATCAGTAAGCTGAGAGCTCTGCTGTCACCCCAACCAGCCAAGAAGACATACGGATTTTGTTAGGCCATGCATTACTCCCATACCGCTGAATTTCTGGATACAGTGAGTGCATGGCTCACTTGTGTTTAAGTGTTTTACAAGTTTGATGAATGATTTTATCTTTCATAAAACATATCTCCCACAAAGACTTGTCCCTTATTCAGATACTGATGTGCCACATATCTGCAGCCTATTTAGCCTCACTTCCACAGCACAGGCAGATAACCTGTTATGATCCTTTGATGTTTATACTTTTGTTTCATTGTTTCAATCTTATCATTTCCCTCTGTGTTAGTTCTGTTTTACTTTATTTCCTGCATTAGGAATATTGTTCTGTTATTTGAGTTTCTGAATGGTGTTCATATTTTCCTTCTGTTTTTCCCCCTTTCCAGTCTTACCCTTAGGTGTTTGTATTTCAAGTTTCTCTTGTGTTTTTGTGTTATTTCTTATTTAGCTCTTATCTTAGCTACTCCTGCATTAGTTTCCTTTTTAAAATATTTAGAATTATTATTTTATTAAACCTTGGTTTTATGTTTCAACTCTTGTTCTCCTCCTCAGCTTTATTTTCTTCCTAACTTTCTGCCACCTTCCCTCTGCTTAATCATTCACTCACCTGCATCTGATCACCTTAATTAAGTCTCCCTCTGGTTTCTTTGTCATTCCCCCCTCACCCTCAGTATATAAGCGGTCATGTTTCCTATTACCTTGCTGGATCCTCTGCTTTTCTTCGTTACTCCAAGTTCACACTGTCAATTCTTTATAAGATCACCTGTTCTTTCTTATTAAATTATTTATCTCATTTACATAGTTCTCTGCGTTTGGGTCCTTACTAAAAACTCAGCAAACATGAAACAACCAACGTAAAGAGCTCATGTTAAATTAGTTTTTCCGCAATGACAAGTAATTGTGAGATGTATATTATTGGTGGCTGTTATGAAAAAAACTGCAAATAGAGAAAACAGAATAAAGAACAACAGGATATGGTAGTGAATTCCATTATTTTCTTCTTTAAATGTAAGTTTGGATATTATAATAAATGCATCCAGGAAGACAGTCTTCACATTTCATGATACTGATATGAAAGATGCAATCTTCATCTTTATTGGGGACAAAAGTCCTTCTTTTTTTTAAAGAACATCAAAGTGTAGCTGAATCAGGTAAATATTCGCAGAACGAAAAGTAAAAGCTTTCAACCTTGTTTTCTAATTCCCTATTTACACGGAGATGAAACCAGGTTTAGCAGCAAACATATTTCATCTAATAGGTGTCTCATCCACAAGAAGCTGGCATTTCAGGACAATATAAACGATCATGTTTGAAACCAGGTCCCAGAGTGGAGAAATCTCATAACGCCGGCTTTGTTGTCTCTGTAATTATGAGCTCCCTGGCATTTATTCTGAGTGGATGATGTCCCTGCCTCATTCCTAAATTTAATGCACATGTGCAACTCAGTGATAAGTAAACAGACATGGTGCCGTATGGTGGTCCTAACAAAGCAAATACTGACCTTATGATGGATCCTGAAATACGATTTACTGTCCCTCCTTTATTAACAGTAGGAAAGAATGGATCCTGAGAACCACAGAGACCATATGCTTTTGAATTAAGCTCTCATTTGAAGCTAGATTTTTTGTGTTTGCCACTGGGTTGACTGCGCATGCTCTTTGTTCTTTTCTGTTTCTCTGGCAGTGTCACAGCGCCACCAGTGGGCCCAGAATATGTACTGCAGTATTTTAAGCCGATTTTTGTGAATTCATGTGGACTAAGGTCTGAATTATTGTGGTGCTGTTTTTACCAACTCTGTTTTTAAAACTATACCCATTTTGTCTCAATGTAGAGCAGGCCTAGAGCTCAAGCAGGAACAGCAGGGTAAATATCTGTAGAACTGAACTTGAAGGAGCCCCTCTCCTCAGCACTACCAAGAATTTTACAAACCCCTTCCTCACATGTGCCTGCTGGTTGTTAGCTAAACTCAATTTAGGCTGCTTGCTGGGGAATTGAAGTGGATTACATCCATTTTGTAACAAGGGGCGAAAAATATGAGGTGAAAGAGGGATTAATGGTTAGATCGTATGGTTAGATGGTATGCAAAGATGGATGAAGGTTCCCTAACGTGAACACACCTTGATTGCATATGAGTTTATCAATAGACAGAGGAAAAGCACAAAGCCTCCAGTTCTGGTTCAAATCTCCTTGAACATTTGCTAAGGAGTTGTGTTATGATCTGATAAAAAAGAAATTCAACTTTTGGCAACAGTTCTAGAACTGGTGTTTGGGGGAAAAACAACACAGCACATCACACCCACAGTGAAATACGTTAATGGCATTATCATGCTCTGGGATTTTTATCAAGGTAGATAAAATTATAATCAGCTTTAAATACCACTCATTTTATAGATATTTATTTCCTAATTTGTACTTTTGCATTCAGCGTATGTTTACTGTGCATGTGGCTATGAGGCTAGGCTCCTCTTCTGACTGAAGGAACATCTTAGTTCTGATTTATGGTTTCTTTTCTCTGCAGCAGAAAGAATATTTTACAATTTTGGAAGAGAAGATCAAAACAAAAGAGAAAGAAAACCAAAGGCAAACAGAAAGATTTAGAAAATAAAAAATAATCTGAATTTGGAGCCAGAGTGGAAAGACATCAACAAAAACAAAGATTTTGTTTCTAATGGCTTGCTGTTTTCAGAACCAAATACAGATCTGATTTCAAGGAATCTCTCAAGGAAATCCTCCAAACCAAAAGAAGAAAACAATGAACCAATTACATCCTCTTGAATATAAATGTATTTTTATCTGGAGATTTCCAATTTATTTAAACCAGACACACAGTTATGTATTGACTTACACATCATGCAGCTGATGACAGTTTTTTGTATTATTTAAAACACAATCATGGACAAAAGCATGCACTCATATATATTTGCTTAAAGCAAGGCATTTCTTTTTTTTTATGCACTGTTTGCTTATGCTTTTTTCCTTTTTGAATCTAAAAATTGTGTAGATGTAACTTCATTTCTATAAGGTGTCTAGGTGGACTGTTCACAGATTCTCAGTTGAAACCAAATTAGTTCAGATACATACCACCACATGTTTTTCTCTCCATCCCTCCTCCTATCATTTATCAGGAAAGAGAGAGAAAAAACATGCAAACTAGGTCTGTGTTTGCCACACTGTCACTGAAGACGGGGCATATCTCGTGCAGCCGTTTAAAACCACACATCACAGTTTCAAACCACATATCATGATCTCAGCCCACACATCATGTTAGAAGCTGTAATGCAGTCGGCTGCTTGAACTGCCAGCACAGATTTTAATACAGGCACTGTCGACATACGAGGGAAACAAAGCTGTCTTCCTGTAATTACACCAGACGTGAGGTAAATAAGCCTATGAAGTGTACGTTAAATAGAAGATTAAGAAAGTAATTGTGACTTAGAATCCACTCTAAAGTAAGTTTCACACACCCACAGGTTTTTAAACACACGCGTGCATGCAGGCCTGGCCGTGCCTAAAGAAACACGAGTGGCTCCGACCTCAGTCTTCAAAAGCTGCTTCAGCATTCTGTTGTCATTCCATAAGTCATACATCACAAATAAAATTTTCTGTGTAACTGATTTATGCCGTGAAGAAAAAGTCATAAAAAAGCTCTGTGTTTTTAATCCAAGGTTTTTTCAGTAGTCTCTTCAAAAAGTGTTTTGTTTCTAAGAAGGGATTCTTGAAGTTCAAAACATATCGTTTCTTTTTGGTCTTCTTTAAATCCAAAGAACATTTTGTATAATTTTAATTAAAGCCCTGTGTTTCGAAGTCAAGGTTTGTATTAGGGTTTTTATGAATTTATAGACAACTGTGATCATTAATCTAGAAAGATTTTAACTTTGACTTTATGACAAATTCACAGAGAACAAATTTGATGACTGATGCTTTCCACCGCATGGACTGTTCATATTTACACAGAGAACTACAACATTCATATGAAAGAACGGTATCTGAAAGCTGCTGACACACTATTTATCTTGCCACATACGTTGGCATGTCAAAGACTTTGTTTTATGTACGTTTGTGAAACATCATGAACTGTCTACGTCATCACGGGGGATTCAATTTCCCCACGGACCAAGCGGCACGGACATCCACAGCTTTTTTGTCCCCCTAATAATAATATTTATCCGAACAATCTCAGGTTGGAAGTTCAATCACCTTTAAACATTTGGCATACGTGAGGCTATCTTCTTTAGTGCAGTTATGGAGGTATCACTTTTTTATACATTTCTGAGCAGTGAATCATGTGTGTGGTATATACACTCAACAAAAATATAAACGCAACACCTTTGTTTCTGCTCCCATTTTTCATGAGATGGACTTAAAGATCTAAAATTCATTCCAGATACACAATATTACCATTCCTCTCAAACATTGTTCACAAATTAGTCTAAATGTGTGATAATGAGCACTTCTGCTTTGCTGAGATAATCCATCCCACCTCACAGGTGTGCCACATCAAGATGCTGATCTGACATCATGATTAGTGCACAGGTGTACCTTATACTGCCCACAATAAAAGGCCACCCTGGAATGTGCAGTTTTGTCTCACAGCAAAATGCCACAGATACCACAAGCATTGAGGGAGCGTGCAATTGGCAAGCTGACAGCAGGAATGTCAACCAGATCTGTTGCTCGTGCATTGAATGTTCATTTCTCCACCATAAGCCGTCTCCAAAGGCGTTTCAGAGAATATGGCAGTACATCCAACCGGCCTCACAACCGCAGACCACGTGTAACCACACCAGCCCAGGACCTCCACATCCAGCAGGTTCACCTCCAAGATCGTCTGAGACCAGCCACTCAGACAGCTGCTGAAACAATTGGTTTGCATAACCAAACCAATCCTGCACAAACTGTCAGAAACCGTCTCAGGGAAGCTCAACTGCATGCTCGTCGTCCTCATCGGGGTCTTGACCTGACTCCAGCTCGTCGCCGTAACAGACTTGAGTGGGCAAATGCTCACATTCGATGGCGTCTGGCATGTTGGAGAGGTGTTCTCTTCACGGATGAATCTCGGTTTACATTGTTCAGGGCAGATGGCAGACAGCGTGTGTGGTGTTGTGTGGGTGAGCGCTTTGCTGATGTCAATGTTGTGGATCGAGTGGCCCATGGTGGTGGTAGGGTTATGGTATGGGCAGGCATCTGTTATGGACGAGGAACACAGGTGGATTTTATTGATGGAATTTTGAATGCACAGAGATACCGTGATGAGATCCTGAGGCCCATTGTTGTGCCATACATCCATGAACATCACCTCATGTTTCAGCAAGATAATGCACGGCCCCATGTTGCAAGGATCTGTACATAATTCTTGGAAGCTGAAAATGTCCCAGTTCTTGCATGGCCAGCATACTCACCGGACATGTCACCCATTGAGCATGTTTGGGATGTGCTTGACCGGCGTATATGACAGCGTGTACCAGTTCCCACTAATATCCAACAACTTCGCACAGCCATTGAAGAGGAGTGGACCAACATTCCACAGGCCACAATTGACAATCTAATAAACTCTATGCGAAGAAGATGTGTTGCACTGCATGAGGCAAATGGTGGTCACACCAGATACTGACCGGTTCTGAGTCCCCAGACCCCCACTAAAGCAAAAAACTGCACATTCCAGGGTGGCCTTTTATTGTGGGCAGTATAAGGTACACCTGTGCACTAATCATGATGTCAGATCAGCATCTTGATGTGGCACACCTGTGAGGTGGGATGGATTATCTCAGCAAAGCAAAGTGCTCACTATCACACATTTAGACTGATTTGTGAACAATGTTTGAGAGAAATGGTAATATTGTGTATCTGGAATGAATTTTAGATCTTTAAGTCCATCTCATGAAAAATGGGAGCAGAAACAAAGGTGTTGCGTTTATATTTTTGTTGAGTGTATATATGGCATCTCTAAGTTGTGATGCCCATGCTGTAGAATTTGGTATGACCCATCGTTGCCCTGGGTGGCATGCAATAGAGGGTGACACAAGCATTAAAGGGGGTAGGTCCCTTTCACTTGCACCTAAAACAAGCTTTTTGTAGTGTGCATGTCCAGGCAATGGTAAGGGGTTCCCCCCGTAGCGTGTACATAGAAAACAGTGTGAGAAAATGTCACTGAAATGGCTGAATTTAGTATCTAGCATGCAACTTCTGATACAGTTAAATAAAGGGTTAAAATAAAGTGTTCCGTTTTTCAGAATGTAGCCTGCATTTGTCCATAATCTGACATGCTTAGATTGATCAAACCTGAAATCTGAAAAGAGATTCCTTGAAATGCAGATGGAGACTAATTAAACCTTTATTTTGTTCTGTAGTTTATTCTATTCCTTTGAAAGCAAAGAAGAAGAGGTTCACCCAGGGCACCATTTGGGTCAGAGCATCCACTGGCAATGTTCCAAAAAATTGTGGCTTAGCTTGAGATCAAACAGTGCATGCTATAGTATCAAAAGTGGGAAAAGGTAAGGCTGGATTATATTTACCTAAAGTCACATGTCTTCATATACCACTGAAATGCAAAGCAGATACTCAATAGAGTGATATAGTTTGTGAAGAAATGTGTGCAGCCTTGCAACGAGAGGGTTCCTTTCTCTGCTTTAAACATTCATTTATTTCAAACAAAATATATTATATTGGGGGGAGGGGGGGGGGGGGTTCCAGACCTTTATCATTTACTAAAGTACAGTGATCTTATTATTGTAATCTATACAGATCAGCACTTCCTCAGGCTTTGTGAATCAGTTTTTCTTTGGACTTTGGCTGCTTTTTCATTTTTATTTATGTAAGGCCTAATCATTTCCATGTTTTATTATTTGTTTCAAGATGCCTATGTGAGTTAGCCTATATAATTATGTTATAATGATATGGGGCTTGATGTGTCTTTGCTGGATGATGATGATGATGATGTGGATTATATATGTTTCTTCAAAAAGACTACTTGTCCTGGATTCTCTTTATCGTGGAGCTTTAGGACTCATCACAATTTTAACAGTGATTCAAATTCAAATTCAAAAAACTTTATTTATCCCCGGGGGGCATTTCAAAGGCACACAGAGCAGTAAATTAACGACAGTGCAGCCATGCTAAAAATTTTAACTAAGATAAGTGTCAACAAAAGAATAAAGTGTCAAGATGCAAATGTAAACAGACATATATGCAGTAGTGAACGGACATAAAACAGAACTATAGTGCAGTAAATAGGAAATATATATATATATACACATAGGAGCTATGTGCAAGTCAGCAGATACTAAATAAGTGATTGTGGTGCATGGCAACAATAGAACAGACTATATATATAATAGAGCTCTATATAAAAGATGAGTACTGAAGAATAAAGTGACCGTAGTGCTATGATGGATAAGATATGACAACTGATATCAAACAGAATAAAGTGGAGTAGTGCATGAAGACAAATATAAACATAACAGAATAAACAACAATAGAAGATAAATTGAGTTCACAGCTTCTTCTTTTTTTGGGGGGGGTGGGGTGTTTTGGGGGTTTTTTTGTTGGGGGGCAGGGGGTTAGGAGTTGAGGAGCTGGACAGCCCGGGGAACAAAGGTCGCTCTTCTCCTCTGTGTCCTGAGGGGAGCCACTCAAACGCTGGGAAGAGAGCGTGTGAAGGGTCCTGCATGATCCGACCTGCTAACCTGAGCGTCTGCTGCTCATAGATGGTAGACAGAGTCCTTACAGCAAATCCGATTATCTTAGAGCAGACACTCACTGTGCTCTCCAGGCTGTTTCTGTTCTGCAAGATGGTGGAGTGGAACCAGCAGGTTATGGAGAATGTCATGATGCTCTTGATGTGTAGTAGAAAGTCAAGAGGTTGTTCTTGCTGACTAGAATAGAGTTTCCTCAGGAGGTATTTCCTGAGAATCTCCTCTGTGTTGGAGGAGAGTTTCAGCAGGCTGTCACAGATAGTACCCAGGTATAAGTACTCCTCGACATTTTTTAATTGTAACGCAACTTTAGGCTTTCATATCTTTAGACCTATGTTTAATCAAAGAACTTCAAGTGGTTCCAATAATTAGTTCCAGGCTGTCCTCCTTATGTCAATACAGATGTTAAGGTATTAAGTTTGGAGAGAATATTATATTATTTATTGCAATTTTATTGACATTCTCAACAACTTGAGAAGAGTTATTCTTGCCATTCATGCAAGAAATATTTGCACTTCTTGCATGAATGGTGACGTAGGCGAACTTGTGGTGGGAATATTCCTATGTGATTAGGATTTAAGTACATATTCTCTGTCTAGTGAATGTATCTAGGGCAAGATGACAAAGTTAGGGGAAGCAAGGTTATGTTCCTGATAGAGATATGTCAGATCACCAGAGAGACAGACGCCAGGGCAGCAAGATAACTACGAAGCAGTCTGATCTGGGATGTCCTGGTTCATGCTTTACTATCAGACTGGCATGAACCAGTTCTCCAGAAGCTGGACATGAAGATTGGAGAAGACGTGCTGCAGAGACAGTGATTGCTGAATACTATTTAAACTGTTAGTCAGAAAGGTTGGGGAGGGCGACGCAAGAGTAATCTCTGTCCCCTCCATGTTCTGGCCAAACATGTTTGAATTAAATACTTAAACGCCTTCTGGGACTCAGTCTTCTTTTATTTTCAGAACCCTGAAGTATTTTCTTCCATTACAAACCGTTCCTACTGACGCCCCCTAAATCAATCAAAATGCAGGAAACCATATAAATTAAGGGATGAAATAAAATGCATTGCTGTCCCTTACAAAACACATTAAGTGATCTTGGTATTCTCAGCATCAAGCACCAACTTCGAATTGATGGCATATGCAAAATAAAAGAAAACTTTTATCTAGATAGAACTGAATATTAATTTATATTTTTCTTAATCTGATGCTTGTGCACTACTCCTTTCTAATGGGCAACTACCCATAAAATATGGCCCATTTCATAAACCAGCAATGCTTGGACGCAAAGAAATGTGTCTGGAAAGGTTGATTGATTTAAATGAAAACACTAATTCATGTATTTCTCATGCTGTGTCATAACCCATCCTGTTGTCTATCTTGCTGAGAGAGATGTTTTTTTCCTAGCTTTTCCCTAGAAGGGTTTTATGAAATATTAATCAAGAGATTAAGGAAAATATAAGATTACAACAAAGTCTGACTCCTTAGAAGCAAAACACAAATGAATGAGAAGTGGTTCAGAACTTTTGCAAACATTTTAAGGTGAATGATTGAGATGCTTTTCTACTGATGAGGATCAAAGACTCCAAACGTAAACTGGAAGATGAGCTAAGCTCTTAGCATGTTTGCATAAGTGCGTGTGTGCATGTCTGTGTGGGTGTTTGCGTGTGTGTGTACATGTATAGCTATACTTGTGTAGACCAACCTTTGACAGCCCACCAGCATTGTGTGGACATTTGTATTTGTGAGGACATTTTGCCTGGTCCACACAATGTTTAACAATCTATTAAACTCTACCAGTTAGGTTTAGAGGTATGGTGTGAATTAGGTTTAGGTTAAGGTTATGGTTAGGCATGTATCACTAATGGTTAGGTTTAGGAAAAGTGTCTGGGTTAGGCATAGTAAAATCAATGGAAGTCAATACAAAGTCAACACAAATATAGCAAGACAGGAGTGTGTGTGTGTGTGTGTGTGTCCGTGTGTGTGTGATCGTGTGTATGTGACTCAGTGTGAGACGACTATGCTAAGCTGCCAAGAGGTGGTTGTAGCAGTACTGGAAGTTTTAAATTGCAACCACTTTCATAATGTGTTCAAGGAAACAATAGGGAATTCTCCAAAACATTATTTCACCCACAATGACATGAAACACTACAAAGCTTATCCTTTTATGGCCTGTGTGTTTTAAAAGGACTGTTAAAATCACCAAAATTGCTAGGTTCCGAATCCATTAACAAAAGACTCATTACCCCAAAGCTTGCACAAGACACCCAAACTATTTGGAAAGACCCAGTTTGTTCTTCAAATCTTCTCATCCGACATGGAACTAGGAGATTAGCCCCAGAGTCTGGCTGTTAATTTGGCTGACTGTTTTGTCTGGTTTGCATGTTAACACAAAATACTAAATAAACAAGAAAGTGGTTAAGTAAATAATAAGTAGTTGATAGCATATTAAAAATAGGACTATGACTAATCATGCAGTTATCTATCTATATATAAAACAGTAATAGAAAAGCAAATAAAACCAACAATATAATGTTTTTGTTTTTTGTTTCTTGTTATTTTCGGGGGGAGATGGGGGGGTTAGAATATGCTTTTACTTTTGCATATGTTGCCTGAATGTATTTCCAACTGTTTACGTGTAAAGCGGACGCATATAGAGAGGTGGAATTTTGGGTTTAAGTCAATCCTGGTGAACAGGAAGGTTTTTCAATATTAAAACGCAACCACAGGTCTGGATGAGGCACACTATAAAAACACTGAGACATCCAAAGCTGTGAGGTGGAGTCGTGAGAAAAACCCTGGACTCTAGAGGTGGTTTGTTCAACACCCATCTGACTCATATTTAATATTTTCGACAATCCTTGCACACGACAAGTTGCAGCCTACAGCTCCCCTTATCTAATCCTTTGATTCATCGAGAGTGAGATGCAGACATTTGCACAACCTATCTGCACGCCAGGCGGCGCATTAAGCTCTCACAGGTTGGTGGTTAAACAAAAATCACAGCCTTAATTAAAACTCCTCTTAGCAACCATAGCAACTTATGAGGATAAATATAGTAGTGTCTATGTTTGTTGGTAGTATTAGTTGGCATTGCTACACTGTTTGATGTTGAGGAGGAGAAATGGTGTTGCTTTAAATTATTTGTCGGACTCTTGAAGACCAGGCTATTTCAGTCTAAAGATGATAGGGTGACAATATTTTTTTTCCCCCAGGAACATTATATGCTCTTCCCCTATCCACGTTTATGTCCGTGTTGTCTTATAATAGCCTTCTTCTTTACAGGTTCCTTTATGTCACTCAGTTTAAAAATAGCTGCTACTTTTAATTTCTGAGAAGTGACTGAAACGCTCTGATGGAACCTAGTGAAATTCCCCTCTGGATTTTCTCCCGGAAAATGAGGCCAGAGCTATGCTAATGAAATCAAGTCAAGCCTCACATCAAAAAAGACACGGCTTAATGATTTTAAAATATCCTCCCATGCGGACAGCATCAGATGCGAAAAAAAGCAAACATTTAAATATCTAGCAAATGGTTTTTGAGGTTAATCAATTAGACACCCGAAAGGCTCAAAACGTCATTGTAAAAGCATCATAATGCTGCTCTTTAATAAAGACACAGCAGGAGGTCATTCACTGCCAGCAATGCACATGTGAGTTTCCTTTAGTAGCATTTGTAGAACTGACAGAACATGTCTACAGAGAATCAGAGGGACATCTACAGTATACATCTATACAGTATGTGGCAATAATACAGTATATGGCAACAACAATAAAATCAACCTGGTGGTTGTTCTAGTTAGAGAAAGTATAGGTAATGTCTGACATTTACAGACACTTATTGTGGGCTTAAATTTCATATTAAGTTTGAACTGATGGTATAACACACACCTTTAGTCACCATAGAGAGCAAGAATTGGATTAAACTTTTTGAACTTAATATGAGGTATGTTTCCTGGCATAGACATTTGTTTTATGCATAGTTCATAAATGTTCCATAGTTTGATGTTGGGGTCATTCTAGAGTAATATTAGCATGCTTTATTTTTAACCCATTATGATGTGTTTGGGATCATTGTTGTGTTAAAACGTTAAAGCTCCCAATGCTGTCCAAGTTCCAACTGGTTACCTGTTGATTTGAGGTAAAGCCAAAGAAAATGGAAGTAATCCTTCACGTTAATAATTGTTCCACTCGCTTTGTGCGTTGCATTAGTTAATCAGTCCCACAGCCTGATGCTGCCACCAGTCTGCAGTCTGTCTTTGCTGACCACAGAGCTCTTCTCCAGGTATTTAGCTTGTCACCATGGGCAGCTGTAAATGTACCTTCTTTTTCTTTTCATTTAGGTGAAAAAGTTTAAACCTTGACACACTTGGGTGTTCCAAAAGATCAGGCGTTCAGAATATACACAAAACCTAGCTGTTGAAGGCTTAAACATTCTGAATGGCCACCACAAAGCTCTCGGAAATGAACAATGAAATAATCACTAAAGCTCCAAAATCAATATGACCATTATTTCCATGATGTAAACTTTTGAGCTGAACTGTATGACCACATTTTGATATAAAGACACAAAGACAACCTGGACATCAGTCGTGCAGCTAAACTGGCATATTGGTCTCAAAGACACATCTATAACGTTTCCTGACTGGTTTTCCACAGCAGCTGCTTTTATTATACTGAAAAACACAAGCAAACTAACAGCCACAGATACACCTGCAGAACTCCTCTGTGCTGGTGATGTTTCCGTCATCCAATTTCACCATGATGACAGGCACAATGTCACATACACACAACCTAATGGACTCACAAGGTGAAACCAGTAAGAAGTTAGCTGTCGCAGTTAGAAACACGCACAACAAGGCCCAACTTGGCTCCAGTATAGTTCAGCTGCTGCTTTTGTGGCTTGAATTATCCTCTGGGACAAATGTTTTGTCCAGAGGGTAAAAATCTCTCTGGAAATTACATTTGATCGAGAGCCATAAAAACCATACGGGAAAAATTGCAATTCCCGAGACAAAAATAAAGTTTTTCTTGAGTCTGAGCCAGATTTTCTTTTAATCAAACTTTTTAGTTCAAAAATTGAAACAGTTTATGTAATGTGGTGTAACCACCCTGCAAGCCACAACTATTTTTCTCTCCCTTCAGCTGAATAGCTGGTTAATGACAAAGTACACATTTGAAAAACTGAAGTGCTTCTGCTCAGTACTGTCACATTAGATTTCTCAATATTGGTGTAAACTCCAAACTGAAACTCAAACTGTAAGCCATGTTTGGACATGTGTAACTTTAACTCCAAATACACTTTTCACGATTTTCACCCATGTGTCACTTATGATAAATGGCTTGAAAAATGGTAACCAAATAGAAACCATTTTAGTTAGGTTTAGGATTAAGCATCACTATTTAATTTGAGGTTTATTTTTAAAATATGGAAACTTTTCTCTGACAAATTAAAACAGTTTTCATGAAACACTTCCCGGAAGGGCTGACTGTTGGATCGAATTTGGCAAAGCTGAAGGTGAACATAAATGCCCATTCATCACTCTAAACCACAGCAGCTTCATGCTGTTTCCATGTCACACAAATGTCAAAATGGATTATGGTAATAAAGCTTTTTTTTGACTGGTAGTACAAAAGAAAGTACATCCTCTGTCATTTCTTGGGTTTTAATATAAAAATGATCTGATCATTACCTGGTTCTAAGATTATTAAAAAACTAACCCCAACTGTACAAAACCATACACCACAGCTTCCACCATGTCATTACTGATTAAACAAAAAGATGAGAACAAAATGGATAAGTTCGGAAAAAATTTAAATACCCCTTATGTGTACAAAATATTTGAAACATTACAATATAAAGATGTTGGGGTTTTTTGCAATATTTATAGTAATGCATTTATTTTTATGCCAGTATTGTAAACTTAAAGAGATTTTTTTTCTGTATTTTTAACATATTCCTAATTGCAAAAGTTGCTTTTTCCTGTAACATGGTAAACCTTTTATGTTCTGAAAGAAAATCAGTTTGCATTCTTTAATGCAATGTCAGCCTATGTTTGCAAGAGCGTGCACAAGAAGTCCAATGAAGATGCTTGTCTTTTGTACCACATGCATGTCATATTTCTGAAGAAATAATATAGTTTGTGAATAATTTCCAAGTACAGCAAGTCATAGTCAGGGCAGACATGCTTGATTTAGTGGAGCAACAAATTTTCTGTGATTTTGAATATTTGACTAACTTTGAGTAATAAATGTTTCTCTCTGTTCCTTTTGGATCATTGACACTGAGTACAAAAGGAGAATTGCATTGCTGCAAGTAGTTCCATGGGAAAAGATGAAGAGCTTAGATTTAGGGCTAGAATGAAAAATAGGAAGTAAATATGTTGTTTGGGACCACACTGGGAGGGTCTTTCCAAGGTTGCTCCATCAGAGATCATTGTGTGTTAGGTGGGTTTAGAAGATGAGGGGCAAAAAATAGGAGAATTGTGGTAACTCATGATTAAATAATATTGTAATAGGCATGAAATTTACCAACCTCCATGAAAATAAAACAAACATTTTATTGAATCTCAATCACAAACCTATTGAAGATGAAAAATAGCTCAAAGAAATGTTCCTCAGCCTAAAGGCTACTGATCTTGTGTAGACTGTTCAAGATTCAGATCAAGCTTTCTTTCCCATCGTCTGAGTAAGCTAGATCTTTATCTACCTTAAACAATGAGCTAAGTCACAGCTTTAATATGCCACAGTAGATTCAGTTAATATCTTAATAGGGATGTAAAAATAAACCAACATGAAACAGAAACAATAAAATATAGCAACATCAGTGCCAAACCCCACTGAGGTGTGATCGACCCTGGGGCGCCACTATCCAGACCACATAGCAATGCCCAAAACATAAACTGCACTTTATGTGCATTTACAACAATACATCAACAAATACAAAACCTCTGTCTTTTCCAGCAAAAGTAAAATAAATACAGCATTATAATGAAACACTCACACTGCGCTCCTCAGTGGAGCAGTTGGTAGCACTGTTGCCTTACAGCAAGAATGTTCTGTGTTGGAATCCCAACCTGGGTCTTTCTCCACAGAGTTTGCATGTTCTCCCCATGCATGTGTGGTTTCTCTCCAGGAACTCCAGCTTCCTCCCACATGAGTGTTAGATTAATTGGTCTCTCTAAATTACGCTTAGGTGTGTGTGCGTGCGTGCGTGCGTGCGTGCAAGGTTGTTTGCCCTATGTGTTTCTATATTGCCCTTTGATGGACTCGCAGCTCGTCCAGGGTGTACTGTACTACTCACCCATTGACCGGAGATAGGCACCAGCTCCCCAGCAACCTTGCACAAACAAGCAGGTATACACAATATACAGTCCCGATCAAAAGTTTTGGACCACTTGGAAAAATGGCAAAATATCATGTTTTGGATGGTTGGATCTTAGCAAGGTTCCAAGTAGAGCCTTTATATGCAACAAGAAGAAATGGGATTGAGACAAAAAATTTTTTAGCATGCAGTTTATTGAAAACAATACTTGAAGTGAAACAGGCTGTTTTACAGCTGATCAAAACCTTAGGACCACACCTAAAAACAAAAAAAACTGGATTTAGATCAGGGGAGCACATAGGATGACTGATGGTATTTCCATGGAAAAAGTTCCATTTCTTGCTGGCATAATGTACTGTAACATTGTCCTGTTGAAAAACTCAGTAGTTGCCACACAGACGAGGGCCCTCAGTCATGCAACATCTGGACATAGCCAGCGGCAATTTGATGCCCCTGCACCTCCTGAAGCTCCATTGTTCCACTGAAGGAAAAAGCACCCCTCCACTGCGGCGGATAAAAAACCTTTCAGGTGGGATCTGCTTGTCATGCCAGTAACAATGGAAACCATCAGGATAATCAAGGTTAAAAATGTTCTCATCAGAAGATAAAACTCTCTTCCACCTTTCAATGTCCCATGTTTGGTGCTCTCTTGCAAAGTCCAAATGGCCTTAATTTGGGTTGAGGATCGTCCAGTGTCTTGATGGACAGCCAATTGGATCCTCCAGCTCAGTGCTGGTGGAATTGTTTTGGGTCTTCTTGGGACTTTTTTGTCCCATAACCCCAAGGATCTTACTGCATCCCACCTCAGCAGCAATGGCACCCTGTGAGAGAACCTGCTCATGGAGTTCAACAACCTGGCCAAGTTCAAAAATTGAAAGATTTTTTTGCATTTGCCATCAGAACATCATGACAGTGTGACTACCAGAAAGAAAATGACAATGAATCCAGATTTTCTGCACTGAATTTTGAAGGCATGTGGTTTTAAACTTTTGATCAGATGTGAAACAGCCTGTTTCAGTTTAAGCGATGTTTTCGATGATTTGCATGCTCAAAAAATATTTTGTCTGACTCCCATTTCTTCTTATTGCATGTTGAAGCTCTACTTGGAACCTTTTTAAGATCCAACCATGCAAAATATGATTTTTTTTTGCCATTTTACAAGTGGTCTTAAACTTTTCTTATGTCTCAACGTATGTTAATACGTGAAATTTTTTAATTAAAATGTATAACATATATTACATACTAATAATTATTAAATATATAGATTACTGTCATGTTTGTAAAGGAGACTAGTGTGAACACTTCACTCAACACAGACAACTCAGATAAATAAAAGTTTATTTTCTCCAGAGGATTTTTCTTTCAGGAACTAAAACCAGAGCTGGAGGGTGGATGAACAGGATCTCTGAAAAAGAACGCCACTGGAAGGAGTGGTGACATTTTAGCAAAGGTTGTTCCAGAATAGATCTGATATGATTTGATGCAGGATGGGAATAAAACTCGTACTTTGTCGTAGAGGTGAAGGTGATGGAGTCTTTTGAGGAAGGTAAGTGGGTCCAGTGAGATTGTGATCGGCAGACACAAGACACTTGTTGCAGGATAAAGTTAGACGGTGGACAGGCAGGGGCGTACAGTAGCTGTGTTTACATGGACACAAGTAATCGGATTAAAAGTCTGATTAGAATAAAACGCTTCATGTAAACACGCCATTCGGGATACTCTGATCAGATCACACTCATTCAGATAACAGCAACGAGGAAGACCAGTTGGTCCACACACCCAGATCATCACCGGGAACTGCGAGGAAGGAACACAAGAGAAGGTGATTTGATAATGAGGAAGCTAGGACATAGCTCTAGAGTTGGCCTAATTACCACTCTGTGGAGTTGAACTATCTGGTGTCTGCTCCAGGTAACCGCTCCTCTTTTAAAGCTCCTCTTAATTGGCCTGACTGATAACAGCTGGTGCTGCAATTGCCTGCGACACCCTGGAAAACGGGAAAAAGGTAAGGACACGCACACTCTTCACACAACCACACAGAATCTAACACTTGCATGCAAAAATTGTACACACCATATGTACAAATCTACACAAAGATGCAAAAAACAAATAATTTGAACTGTTTTTGAGAGTTTTCGCTGCTTTTGTTTCAACTGTTTCACCCTTCTATCGACAATCATGTGTAAATATTTTGGCAGTAACACAAATAATGTGCTGTACCAACTGAGTGACCTTAGTTGCATAATAATTTAATGCAAAGACTTGTATAAATGTAAAGTTTAAGTTGTGACTATAAACCCCGTATAACTTTGCTTTTGGCCTTGCAAAACTGTCATTTCACTCTTATCATAAGCACAGATGGAGTTGTGGAGTCCAGCTGAAATCACTATGTGATTAGCAGTGATTCATATTTGCCTAATTAGATTGGATATTGGGATTTACAACCAGAACAGGTCACCTGTCCATTACAGAGTACACCCACAGAACAAACGACAACGAACACACACACTCATGCCTAAGGACGATTTAGAGAGACCAAAACAGTCATGTTTTTGGAATGTGGAATGAAGCTAGTGAACACAGAACATGCAAACTTCATGCAGAAAAACCCCAGACCTGGATTTGAATCAAGACATTCTCGTTGCAGGATTATTCTATTCTATTCTATTCTATTCTATTCCACCTGAGTGAGTGATGTGATTAAATTAATTTTACACATTGAGTCAAGTTGAATTAGGTTGTTTTTGTTCATGATCAAGGAAAATCCTCTTTGGAATTTTGTACCTTTGATTAATATACAATTTGGTTAATAATCTGAAGTTACAAAAATATTTTTTTTCACAGCACTGTATTTCCTTTCCTTACTTTATAAGCAGTCAATACACAACAATGTTGTCGTAGACTTTTAAACTTCTAAATTCACATGAATCTGTTACTTTTTACTATCATTATATTCTTTTAGACCTTTCCGCAGAATTTTGCCTGTCCATATTGCTGTCTCGACGATCTGACTCAGTGTTTATTACTGAGAGCTTTTTTGATTGCTAAGACCACCCACACCAGCACTCATGTGTTGAAGATAACTGAAACACAACTTTAATTGATTCCTGGTGAGAACCATTCGGTCATGACAAAAATCAACTTACTTACGTTACTTTCTCGGGAAAGTGAAATCGTTAACAGCTCAGAGATTCATCGCGCAGGGCTTGACTTTGGTTGTTACCATGGTTTGTTGTGTGCCTACATGCTGCTTTTCTGAGAAAGGGATGCGTGTACTGGTAAATACCAGGGAGGACAAGCATTGCTAGCCAATCATGACGTACACCCTCTACAGTAAATGAGTGCGGTTCGCAGCAGAGGTTACATAAATGTTTTATGTGCTGAAGTCGCTGTTGACTGATTTGTCATTAACACACATGTGGGCAGTTTCTGCTACTACTGCTGCCTTTAAATACGAATTGCACTTTCAGCGTGGCTCACTAGCCAAGGGTTGTTTTGTGGTTACTGCTTCAGAGTCAACCCTCAATCCAGGAGTGTGAATCACTCTCTTAATTAGAGAATGCAGTCCTGAACCACATGTAAACAATTAGCCCTCAGGATAACAGGGTTCTGTGTGTTTGTGTGCATGCTAAGCACACATATTTTGGAGAATTGCTACATTTTCCAGATCTTCCTTCAAGTAGTGTAAAAGAGAAAGTTCAAAAATATGTTAACAAGAAAGACTGTTTAGATTTTATGGAGCATTTTAGTGACTTTTAGGGACATTATTTTAGTTTTCCAGTCTTCAACTTTAACTATAATCCCACAGAAATAAAATTAGTCATCAGCAGTGAATTTCAGAAGTTTTAACATTTTGTCATCAAATTTTACTTCAGCGATCTCTCATGTTGCCAGGTTTTAGTCAGACAATAAATTACCCCATGAAAGTTGTCATCCCCTTTGAAATGTACCCGCATTTTGAATTTCATGTGATAAACCAACACAAAGCAATACATACTTGTTAACTGAAGTGAAATTTATATATTTTTTACATGTTTTTGACAAATAAATCTGAAAAGCATGGTGAGACTGAAATCTTTACCAATTCTTCTTTCCAAAATAGCTCAAGCTCAGTCAGATTGGACGGAGAGCGTCTCTGAACAGATGTTTTCAAGAGCAGCTACTTTGTTACTTGTATTTTGTTCTGTACGTTGATTAGGCCATCCTAACACATCTATTAGATTTGATTTCAACCATACCATTGTGGCTCTGTAATACTTTGTTTACCTGGCATGTTTGCTTAGGTGGACATTAGTGTTTTGATAAGTCTGTAGTTTTGCCATACTCTTTCCATTTTCAGATGACTGGACAATACTTTGTGAACTGTTGGAAGTTCATAAAAAAAAAATTTACAACCTAACCCTGCTTTATGCTCCTCCACTGCCTTATCCTAACCAGTCTGTTGTGTTCCTTGATCTTTATGATAATGTTTATTACCTACTGTTCTCTAACAAACCTCTGAGTTCTTCACAGAACTGCCTATACTGAGATTAAGTTATATACACATTGATTGTATTTACTGATGAGATGACTTTTATTTAGGGGTATCATTGTAATGGGAGCTGAAAACAGATGTATGCCACAATTTTCAGATTTTGATCAAACTTTGTGAACAATATATAATTTTCCTTCCACTGCACAATTATGTGCTCATTTTAACAAGGGGTGGGATTTATTTTTCAAGACACTGTATATTATTTTAGTTCAAAAATTTCCAACAATTGTTTTAAATTTGATCAAACAGGCCTCCAAGTTTGCAAAAGAAAAAAAGCTTTAAAAAGCCACAAAAAAGCTTTTATTCAAATCTCCTAACATCAACACATTCTTCAGCATAGAAAACAACATAGCAAGTTCATAGCTTGAAGTAAATAGTGGCAGAAGCCAAAAGAAACTGCTGACGGGTTCTGTCACTCATACCAAGTCTGTAAAATAAAGGACATGTCTGTTTAGTTTGAAATGCTTTTCAAAGATAACCTAAGAGAAACAAACATCCCAATCAGCAATGACAGCTGATTAATGACCGTGTTCGTTCCAAAAGTGAATCAGGCTCATTGCTTTGAGGACCACAGCTTTATAACTTGGCTGTAAGTTGGAATATCTTGTTATATTTCTCAGCCAATACTGGATATATCTGAGTGATTTTTGTCTCCAGCTAAAAAGAACATTAAGAGCCAACCTTTAATAGAAGCAGCAAATCATAACTTCTCTCCTTCATGTCAAAGCTTTTACTATTGCAAATTCAGTCCCCACAGGAGCAACGGTTCACTTAAAATAAATCTAATTTTCAGTTAATAGCCTTGTAATATTATCAGTCCTTTAGCGTTTTTTAAAGAACTGATCAAGCAATTGCCCTCTGTTTGATGGGGTTCTTTGGAGCTCCAAGGATGGAGAGTCCTGTCTCTCATATTCGTCTCATCTGATGATCAATTAGTCTTGTTGTCTTCTCTGATCTTTTTCCATGATGTCCCAGGCCTTGGTTTCTATCTGTGTGTCTAAGACCTCACGGTGAATCCAGTGCATATTTATTTTAAACTGATACACCATAGAACACAGTAGACATGGTTCTGTGTGAAATTGCGTTCTTTTGCATCAGATTGTATTAACACTTCTCATCTTTCATTAAGCATCTACAATAACATTTAGCATCAACATTTTTGTCTTTTCTCTGTTCAAGGTAACACATGCTTCACATTTGTTCCCCCTAATTAAATAGAAAGCATATGTTGCTTTTCATTTGTAAGATGCTTGGAAGTGTGTCATTTAGAGATGCGGAGATATAACACAGGTGGGCCACATCTGTTTCTCTGGTTTTCTCATTTCCTCTGTAGAGGCAGCCATTCTGCGTAATAGCTCTAGGCCTGTGGAACTGTGCATCACATTTACAAACTGAACTTCTGTTGTCAAGGGGATCTTTTTTCAATGATGTTTACTTAACATAACATTAAAATAATTTCTTTATTTCTAACAAAATGCATGCATGTACTTAGCAGACTCTTGGCTTAGCTTGATACAAAACAGTATTTGAAATATGTGACACGACTTCTTGTATCATCATGTAAGCACAAACATATTTGCAATTCATTCATGGATGCAATGGTTGTGCAGTTAATGATAAAAAGCCATGCAGCATGGGTTTTCAAGGGTCTGGTCAGTCAAAAAAATGTGGGTGCATGTTTATGTGCTGTGTCTTTGCTGTGATGGATTGGCAGTCCAACCTAGGTTCCCTCCTCTGTCTCAGTAAGAGTTGAGATTAGATATTGGACCTTTGGAAGCTGGTGTCTAACACAAACGCTGTGGTCACTATTGCTTTATACTGTCTGCATGGAGAGGAGGTGTAATATTCATATCTGTTCACAGTAGAAGAGAAATCAGGTTTTATACTAAAGCCTTGTACGTTTTATAATCCACTTTTACCTCTGCCCAGAGGTAAAGTTTTTGTGCCCATCTGTCTGTCTGTCTGTCTGTCTGTTAGCAACATTACTCAAAAAGTTATGGACGAATTTGGATGACATTTTCAGGAAATGTTCGCAATGGGACCAGGAACAACTGATTAAATTGTGGGATTGATCCGACATGAAGCGCGTATCTACCCACCGACCAGGGTTGTTATCGTGGACTCTTCTCCCATCTCAGAGAGCTCACAAATGGCTGACCTCACGCAGCAGCCCTGCTATGGCTAGAGCATATGCACAGCAATTTAATCGCACATGCGTGAATCTCCCCTCTCTGCTTGAAGAGTACAGCGACAGCACAAACACAGCCATGCATCTCATTAACAGACATATTATTGGAAAAGTACCAAAAGTTACAATTAGAAAACAATACGGGGATGGAGATGGGGGGAGGATGAGTGGCCCGTGAGTTGCCCTGGTGGAGGTCTGCGCTCTCTGAGTTGTTTTCTAGTTTTGTCCTACCTTATATAAATGGTTCATGTCAAAACCTAAGTAATTATTTTTGGACCTAAAGAGGAACAATCAGGGGTGTCGCGTGGCGCGGTGGGTTAAGACGGGCGCCCCATGTTCAGAGGTCTTAGTCCTCGATACGGTTGTCCCAGGTTCGATTCCAGCCTGAGGACATTTGCCGAATCTCTCTCCCCTGCTTCTCTCCCCTTTCTATAAGCCTGTCCACTTTTAATAAAGACCACTGTGGCCACAAAAACCTTAAAAAATATATTAAAAATAAAAAAAGAGGAACAATCAAGAGTTAGCACACAACTTCAATTAATAAAGCTAGAAACTACTGATCAGACCCAAAATCTAGGTGTGGTAATGGACTCAGATCTGAACCTCCAGGGTCACATAAAAGCAATAACAAAGTCAGCCTTCTATCACTTGAAGAACATTTCTAGGATTAAAGGACCTCGAAACACTCGCATGTGTTTATCTTTAGTAGGATTAATTACTGCAACAGCGTCCTCACAGGTCTGTTGCTGTTGATCTAGAATGCTGCTGCTCGTGTCCTCACTAGAACCAGGAAAGTAGAGCACATCACCCCAGTTCTAAAGTCCTTACACTGGCTCCCTGTAGCTCAGAAAATACACTGCAAGCACCTTGAATCACCTTGTTGTTGAAAGTGTGCTATACAAATATAATTGCCTTGCCTTGCTTTACAAAATACTCCTACTAGTTTATAAATCATTGAATGGCTTAGCACCAAAATATGTTGAAGAACTGTTGTTACCGTACCAACCACCGAAACCACTCAGGTCCTCCCACTCTCCTACTAAACATCCCTAGACTCAAAACCAAACAATGGAGAAGCAGCTTTCAGTTTCTATGCTCCAATTATCTGGAACAGACTTCCTGGTGACTGCAGAGCTGCTGAAACACTGAGCTGCTTTAATTCAAAACTAAAAGGGTATCTGTTTAGAATTGCCTTTGAGTAAACGATTAATGTCATATGTATCATATGTGTTCATGTTTTATCGCTGTGTTTCATGTTTTATTGTGTATCATCTGTTTTGTGTATTTCCTGCTAAATTGCTGCTTTTAATTTACAATGTCATGTTCTATGTTTTTCTTTATCACCAAATCATGTAAAGCACCTTGAATTACCCTGTTGTTGAAAGTGTGCTAAACAAATAAAATTGCCTTGCCTTGTTGTTGGGATTATGGTTCTATTTTAGAACCAACTGAGCATTTTAAAACACCACAGCCTACCAGAGCATTGTTCAACTTAATTCAATTCACTAGTGCCGATTCACAACAGATGTTATCTCAAGGTACTTGAGAGTTATTTCAAAACAATCATACAAACATTCCAATCAGTTTAAAGTTTTCTCTTTAAGGAATCCCAGCAGATTGCATTGAGTCATTGACTTGAGGTTGTACCCCGTTTATGCAGACTCCAACCACAGCAGTGGAGAGGAAAAACTCCCCTTTAACAGGAAGAAACCTCCAGCAGAACCAGAGCCTGGCTCAGTACGAGCGACCATCTGCCACGACCGTCTGGGGGTTTGAGAAGACAGAGCAGAGACACAGAAAGAACTAAAGAACTGATGGAAGAGTAATTTAATTCTATATTAAAGAAAGTAAAAAGTTGATAGCTGGACACAGAGGATGTTCAGTTACTGGGAGCATCATCTCAGTCAAAGGATCACGTCCAAAAGGGAATTGCAGCTAAGCAGGATACCAGACCAGGTTTAGCTTCTATGGAGAGAAAAACAGAGAAAAAACAAACAGTCGAAATAACATCAAATAATGCAACTGGAGAGAAGTAGAAAAGAAAAGTAGCAGAGTGAAGAAAAGTGGTCGGTCAAAAAGGAAAGTTTTAAGCCAGGTCTTAAAAGTAAACAGAGTGTCTGCCTCATGGACTAAAACTGTGAGCTGGTTCCACAGGAGAGGAGCCTGATAACTAAAAGATCTGCCTCCCCCTCTACTTGTTGCTGACCCTATCCATACTTATGTCACCACAGTGTACTCATTTTCTGATGACCTTCCAGCATGATATTGTACCATGCCTCAAAGCTCAGACCATTTCAAACTGGTTCCTTAAACTTGACAATGAGTTGACTTCCCTCCAATGGTCTCTACAGTTGTCAGATCTCTATTTAATAGATCATCTTTGGAGTTTGGGGAGATTCGCATCATGGATGTGCAGTCGACAAGTCTGAAGTAACTGGGTGATTTTACCATCTCATTATGTACCATATTCTTGAAAACATATTACAGACATATTACATATTGTTGAATCTCCATCATGGAGTATGGAACCTCAAAGGCAAAAGGGGGTCCTCGTTAAGTGAGTCGTCTCACATTTTTTCACCAGGGATTGTGATGCCAATTCATTTAGAAAATAGGTTGTAATGCCAGATTCACTATTGGGATTGGGTCCATAGCAATATTCAGGTTAGGACTAAAATGTCATCTTTTCAGTACAAAAAAACAGGCTTAAGTTTGGAGATGATTTACCAGAAGCAGTCCTTTACTAAAAGTTCTAATTGGATATAGCTAAAAAAACAATATCTGCATTTCCACTGCAAGTCCTTAATCTAAATGTTTTTATTCTGTTGCCAAGAAGGGGGAGCTCTGTTGGAGCCGTGATGTATTTTTTTTTAATTGGATTTGTGTCTTTGTTTGTTTATGACTGCACTCTCCAAGCCCCCATTTAGTTTATTAAGACCACTGAGTAACTAAAACTAAAACAGCTGACAACTGAAGTGAGTAAATTACCACTTTATCGTGTAGTTACAATAAACCATTCTGCTGGCAAGTTTTAACTCCTTGTATTAATAATTTTTTGATTCACTGCTAATACACGTGTGAACAAAGTTTTTTTTGTTTATACTGTGTTATTTCAGTTAAACGTTTTAGAGCATACAAGTGAATGTTTCATAACTATTATCAAATATCAATGATCATATTATACTGTTATATACATATTATAACATATTATACACACACTTTTACATATTACACCTGTCATTGATTATAGCTGCTTTTCATGAGGTCACTTTAAAAATATGGTTGTTGGACTTTAGGATTTAAGCTTATATTTTCATATAAGCTTATATGAACGGTCATATATTGCTAGTTTGAAAGCCCAAGGAGCTTTTAAAAAACAAATAACATTTTGATATATTATTAACCTGTCAGATTTGGTTGCCTTATTATAATTTGTTTTACATCTTTGATTCTTTGTAAAAACTCAGACCAAGCTGAAGATTTGTGTTTTCTCCATTTTAAGCGTTTACCAAATTTACCCCGATAGAGGAAAGTCTAGTCAAATTACCCTGAAGTTCCAATAATGAAAACATGCCTGATACATAGATTTAGCATAGTGTTCTTGTTTTTTGTTTGTTTTACCCATTTACCTATTTAGTAAGGATCAAAACCTTTTTTTGGCCATAGTGGCCTTCATTTGAAAGTGGACAGCTTAGAAACAGGCAAAGAAGTGGGGGAAGCCATGTGGCAACTGTACACATTGAGGACTAGGGCCTCTAAACATGGTGCACCCGCTCTAAACACTGCACCACGCGACACCCTATTTATTCCTAGTCCTGATTCTAAATAAGTCTTTATCCTAAGAAACAATCTCTTAATGAATATTTTTCTGTAAAATCACTTGATAGAAATGTAAATGGTTCTTCCTTCCCAATTATTTGGATTTTTAAGACAGATTTTTGATTGATTGTGAAGCTGAATGAACTAATTGTCCTGTAAACCTTGTATAAACAAAAGCACACAAAACTTCTGTGAATATTTATACAATTAAACTTTGTACATGAACTTTAAAATACAAGCAGGGAAGACGCACAGAGGAATGTGGCAGTCTGCTCTGTGTTATTTGGTGATTTGACAAGTCACTGATAAGACTCTATCCACCCGTGTGGATGTGCTTCTGCATTCTCTATAAACAAAAGTTCCGCCTTCTTCTCTGCAGTATGAGGTATTTCTTCTTAAACTGACTTCTTATCTAGGACACAATACTGGCTTCTGACTGCTAAAACAAACCAAATAGTCAGGATTTTCTTCAGTTATCTGCAGTGGTTTGGAGATGTCTCGGCTGTTTAGGTTCTTTGTGTTTCTCTCTGCTTTCTGCTACATCTTTGCTTCTCCAGAGGTCTGCAGCAACTCCCTCATACCCGGAGCTAAAGGTAGGCTAAGACATAAATCTGCATAGTATATAATTTAGATTGGCTTTTCAATTAAATTTTAGCAAAGGTGGGGGGGTAAAAAAAATCAACTCTTGGATGCGAGCAGTGTTTGCTCATCCTGCTGGGAAATATTTTAAAAAGTTCTTTCGACATAACAAATAGATCTTTATGACTATAACATTCAGTAGAGGAACCCCTGCTACATTTCAGGGTTTACTGAGCAGATGATAAACCCACCAAGCATTAAATATCCTGTAGTTTACAAGCTGGCTGTCTGCATACCCATCGAGTTGAGGGGAATGCCTCCCCATGTGTGTTTTCCATTTTACAACATCCAGTAGCTTGCTATCCTGCTGATTCAGACAGACAGAGCTTATAAAATCCAAAATTGAGCTTCAGCTTCATTTTTTAGGCCGTTTCACACAAGTGAAAAACATAGCTTGTAGTTCTGACTCAAGTAAAATCCAGCAAGAATTTTCTCAAGGAAGTACCGTGCTGGAAAAAAACAAAAAACAAAAAAATGTTGAAAAGCCATTTATGATATTTTATTGTTCTTTAAATTTGGACAAATATTTTTAATCTTCGCTATGTGTTTTTGCAAACTCTCTCTATGGTGTAAAAAACTGGTGGCACATCACATATGCTTTCACAACCTTCCCCTGACTTTTATTTACAGGCTAGAAAGTCCCATTGAGTCAGTGTGTATTTAGACAGCTGCCACTAGAGTGAACTGATTATTTTTTCAAGTCTCATCCAGATACTAACAACCACAAGGTCAGTCTCCCACTAAATAGCTGAGTGGGCGTTGGACGTACATTTTTTTGTGTTCCATACAACCCAAAAAATGTTTTATTTATTTAAAACTTTTTCCCAAAAAAAAAACACTTTTTATTGCTGTTACTGGTAGCTGACTACATTCTAAAATAAATTTGGTGGCGCTTAGACAATGCCAGTATAAAAATTTTACCTTTTTAAAAGAAAATCTAGAAGGAACATTACATTTGTTTTACAGAATTAGAATTGCGTTCACACTTTCTGAATGTTGGAATACTGCCCGATTACTGGGTCTCACAAAAGCACCCATACCTTTTAAACCTTTTCGCATTTTGGCAAAATCACAAACTTCATTGTATTTTAATGAGATGTTATGTGACTGAACTACACAAATGTGAAAGGAAATTTGGAAGGAAAATTTGGCACTGTTAATATATTTTACAAATAAAAATCAGGAAAGTGAGATGAATATTTGTATTCAGCACCTGAGTCAATACTTTGCACAACCACTACTCCAAGCAATTGAAGCTGCAGGTGTTTTAGGATATAGTTCTACCAGTTTTGCAGATCTGAATGCTGACATTTTTTACTCATTCTTCTTTACTAAATAGCTAAGATCAGGCAGATTATATAGAGGGCATCATTTAACATAATTTTTTAAGTCCAGTAATTTACCAGTTCTCAGTTTTTTTAGGTCTGGACAGTGACTGGGCCACTTCTAATACATATACTTTGATCCAAACCATTGCATTGTTGCTCTGACTTTATTTTCTGCATCATCATCCAGCTGCAAGGTGAACCTGTCCTCAACCATCAAGTCTTTTGCAACCTCTAACAGGTTTTATTCCAGGAATGCCCTCTGTTTAGTTCCATCTATCGTTCCTGACAACTCTGGCTAGCTTCCCTGTCACTATTGAGGAAACGTATCACCACAGCATAATGCTGCCAACACCATGTTGCATAGTGATGGTGTGTTCAGGGCAAGGTGTAGTGTTAGTTTTCTGCCACACGATGGGTTTTGCATGTTGTACAAAGGTTTTGGACTCATCTGACCACAGCCTTGTCTTCCACGTGTTCCCTGTGTCCCCAACATGGCACATACAGTTTTCTTTCAACCATTACTTTCTTCTTGCCAATTTTCTAAAAAGTGCAGATATTTAGATTGCACGAATAATCCATCTGACATATTCTCCCAATGGAGCTGTGGATCTCTGCAGTTCACCCAAAGTTAACTTGGTGGTCTTTGCTGCTTCCCTGAGTAATGGGCTCCTTAGTGGGCCAGTCAGTTTGGGTGGATGACCATGTTGTAGTTTGCTTAAAAATCTTGCCTTACTTTGCAATTCCCGGATGCTTCAGATTTGTATTAATAAAACCTTTTTTAGATCAATTTATCAGTCTTATCCACATCACAACTACTTTGTGTTGGTATATCACAAAAATTCTGATAAAGTGCATAACAATTTATTGTTGAAAATTTAAAATTACAATAAAGGGTTGTGAATATTTTGCAAAGTTCAAGAAATTTGACATGAATAATCTCAGTTTGATGGCACACCTTGACCACATATATGTGAGGAATTTTAATAGTCTCCGTTGAAATTGATACACCTTTAATAGACATATGGGAATCTGTCTGGATTTCCTAACAAATATTTGGTCATCAGTGACCTGCCAAAAGCATATCTTCTAGATCAGAGTTGTGGTTTTCACTTTGAAAAGTTGTATTTTAGCAAAACGATAGCACTGCTATTAAAATAAAGTGGTTTGGTAAAAACTGTATATTAAAATAGCATGTGCAGTAATTTGCATTGAAACCTGTGACAAAAACCTGCAGGGGAATTCATACACAAACATAATTGACCAAAGTAATGTACTGAATGTTTTCTTGCCCTTGTGCATGTGTTATTACATATTGTGTCATCCTCCTGATAGCTTGATGCTGAAAAAAAATGAATGTATATCAGTTCATTTTTCTCCTTTGAAATTCAGGAGATCAAGGTGAGGGTGGAAAGCAGGGAGAAGAGGGAAAGCTTGGGAAGAATGGACCACCAGGACTGCCAGGTATAAGATATCAGTCATGCACTCAGATGCCGATAATGTTTTTGAAATTACAGGCATTTTTGAACAAAATCATGAGAAAAAAAAAACAAAAACAAAAACATACTATTCAAAATGGCTGAACTTAAGGCAGCAACACTATATACTGTTTTTTGGCCAAAATTAGAATTGTTCCTCTTTTTACTTACACCACTCCAAATGTAGCTCACCTCCCAATTGAAAAATATGGATTTTAATTTGGATATATGAAAATCTAACCATGCAAAAAAGAATTTCCCAAGTTTTCTCATTTGCATGTTTCCAGCATATAGTAAACAATTGAAGGACAAAAAAAGGGGAAGTAAACAAGAATCCGCTGGCTGCACTGTTTTGTATGTTGCCAGAGAAAGAAAAAATCTGCCTTTATCTTTTTGACTAAAAATCTTTCAGCACTGATATAACGTCAATGTTTAGGTCATATTTTCTGGCCTGTGAGCTGGAGAAGCAGTAAGTTTAACACCTCATTTTGATGCAGACTAAGCTGGTTTGTGAAAGACAGATAGATATAACCAAAGACAGACTGACAGAGGGAAACCAACATATTAATTCAGGGGTCTGCAACTCTAGTCATCGAGGGCAGGTATCCTATTTCATCCAATTGTTTTCACATGAAATGTTTATATAGTTTGCTAAGTAACAAGCCACAAATACAAAAACTTGGAAACTGACATACAGTTGAATGCAGTATTTACACTCACTTTATAAAAAGACATAACTTTTTTTCTCACTGTCAAATACTAATCGACCTAAGCCTATACTGGTTTAGGCCAGGTAGGATTACCAAAATAATTGTATTTGCTAAATAATGAAAAAGAAAATTTGTTAAAGATGTTATTTTCTTCAAAGATCGAAGTTGATACATTCTAAGATTCTATGCCTTTAAACAATTTGTGGGGGAAAAAAAGGAATGATCTAACAGTGTAGGCTATAATTGAAGTTCATTAGAGAGAAGCCCCTGAATACACTTTAAGGTACACCTAAAGCAAACTGCCCCCTTGCAGGACTTCATGGGGAAATGAAAATAATTCAGCCAAGACATCTGGAAGAGACTTGTGGACCTTCACAAATCTGGTTGACCTTGATACAACTTCCAGATGTCTAAAGGTGTCACATTCTTCTGTTCAAACCATGATAATATCCAGCCACCATACTGTCCAGGAGGGAGACAGGTCCTGAGTCCCAGAAATGAACATGTTTTGGTGCAAAATGTGTGAATCAACCCCAGAATGAAAGCTTATTGTATGTTCACTCAAAATGCAAACTGAAAGTTTGGATGTGTATGTACAGTCCCTTTCCAAAAAAAATAGAATATTATGGAAATGTTTATTTTATTTCTATAATTCCATTCAAAACGTTAAACCTCCATAGACTATAAATTCAGGGCCCACAACTTAAACAATTTCAAGTATTTAGTTGTTTATTTGTATATAATTTGGACTTCTAGCTCGTAAAACCCACGAAAACAGGAATTCAAAAAATGAAAAATAAAAACTCCTGCTGGAAGATGAAATCTACATCCTCTACAACATTCTGGTAGACTGATGTGGTGACCTTGGATTTAAGAAAGCAGAGTTTACCAACACCTGCACTGGAGATTGCACCCCAAATCATGACTGACTGTGAATATTTCACACTGGACCTCAAGCACCTTGAGTTGTACCCTTGTACCTTGATTCCCGAATGAAAGGCACATTTTACTTTCATCGGAAAAGAGAAACTTGGACCACTGACCAACAGTCCAGTCCTTGATCTCCTTGTCCCACTTGAGACGTTTCCTATGTTGGCTTAGGCTCAGAAGTGGTTTGACTCGAGGAACCTGACAGTTGTAGCCCATCCACTCTTTCTGGATCTCTGCCAAATTCATGAATCTCCTCTGTTTGATAATCCGCTAAAACTCTTCTGCTGGTGCATCTTCTCCTGCCACATTTTGCCCTTCCACTAGACTTTTCATTGACATGCTTGGACACAGTACCCACAGCCAGCCTCCTTAGCTATGAACATTTGTGGCTTACCCATCCTATGGAGGGTATCAATGATGGTCTTCTGGCCAGTTGTCAAGTCTGCAGTCTTCCCCATATTGAACTTGAGACAATTGAAGCAAAGTGAAGCCATATTTTGATTGATTTGATGTGATCTTTTGTTATCTTTTTTTCTGCTAAAACTGAGAAGTAAATGGTGATTTCTTCACAGTATTCTAATTTTCCGAATTCCTGTTTTCGTGAGTTTTATGAGCTGGAAGCCCAAATTATGTACAAATATACAATAAATACATCAAATTGTTTAAGTTGTAGGCGCTGAATCTATAATCTATTGAGGTTTTACTTTTTGAATGGAATTATGGAAATAAATAAACTTTTCCATGATATTCTAATTTTTTGGAAAGGGTCTGTACTCTGTGTAGTAACATAAAACAAGAATGAAATATTTCTCTCATCAAGCCTGTGTGCAAGTACTGAAAACAAACTGAGTGGGTATGTGCAATGCTTGAGAACCTTTTTCAACTTTTCAACTTTACGGACCTTATTCAAAGCCTATCATTATGGTTTTTCTATCCGTACGCTTACTGACAGCCATGAAAGCAGGTCCCTACAATGATTTTGTTAGGGCTCCATCTCGGCAGCGCAACAGATGACGCATGTATTCCCAGTCCTAATTTAGACAGTGTTACAGGAAACAGTTGCTTAATTTTGGAAGCTTAAAAGGGAATCCATGACTCTCAATACTCTGGAGGGCAACAACATAACTGTTTGTCTAAACTTATTAGCATCAAAAAGCTGTTAACTGTGATCTTACTGGTTTTATTATGATTTTTCATTTCAGTAAGTTAAATGGAAAAATGCACTCTAGTGGTCATATTTTCCCCTCTAGCTGAGTAAACAATATTCAATAAATTCACATATTTAATTTCTACTGAGCTTTGTTTATTTTTGATGTTTGAATATGTTTCAAACTGCTTAATGCTGTTGAAAATGTGTCTTGACTTGCACATTTCCAGTGAGAATTTTACCCTTCGCCTCTTTTATCCACCAGCAGCTGGAGAACCCAGTCGTTAAACCAGTTGGAAGAGTTGGCTATTATAAAGGGTAACTGCAGTGATACAAAGGCCTGTTATCTAGACGCTCACACAAACCGTTTAACTGGCGAGCATACACACAGCCAAAACAACATTAATCAGCTGTTACAGACACAGAGGGAATATGGAGAGAGAGAGAGAGAGAGAGAGAGAGAGAGAGAGAGAGAGAGAGAGAGAGAGAGAGAGAGAGAGAGAGAGAGAGAGAGAGAGAGAGAGAGAGAGAGAGAGAGAGAGAGAGAGAGAGAGAGAGAGAGAGAGAGAGAGAGAGAGAGAGGCCAAAATCTGTTTTTTCCTGTAGCAAAAGACAAAAACACATACTCACATCTCACAGTGAGCTCTTTGCTCAGGTCTTTGGAAACATTTACTTTGTGAGACTCCCTATGCAACATTTTGACATATAATTCATAAAAAAATGAATGCATATAAAAGGAATTCTCAAAAACAAGATCTTTATATATCTAACGCAATCCATCAAATCGTAAGTTAGAAAATCGTTTTTGAAATTTTTCATCAAGACATCAAGAACCTTGTTGGGACATTAACATTTGTGAACATCTGATTAGAGAAGTAAAAAACAATCAGATCCGGATTAAGGTTCTGATTAGGTATGAAGGGCTGTGACAGTGTATAGTTCTTAAAAGGCTAGCTGAACATATTTGTGAGTTTGTGAATGTGTGTGTGCATGTGCATGTGCGCATGTGTGCCTGTGTGTGTTTGTGTGTGCGTGTTGTGCAATTCCTTCTAATAGCAATATGGCTTCTTCAGCATGTCACTTAGCATTTGAAATGCCATTAGTTTCCAGCTGAATAGTTTCCTGAGGAAACACCAGTTCAAGAGCTGGCAGAAAGCCCTGTCTGCTCTGTATGCTTCCAACACACAAACACAAGCTCTTACTATCACAGGTTCTTTTTTTGTGTCTGATACTGTCCAACATTTTCATTTCTGTCCACTAATATGTCCTACTGCAAAGCTTTAAAGACAATAATAAGAGCTACAGTGTCTTGCAAAAATATTCATACACCTTGAACGTTTCCACATTTTGTCCTGCTTCAACCACATACTTCAGTGCATTTTTCTATTTGACAGACTTTTGTTTGGCCCCAAGAAAGTTCTGGAAAACCATTCGGAAAAGGAAAGAAGGGCCACCCAAAGCAGGGCAGGGTTTGGGGGGGGTGACTGCTGACATGGTGGAAGGGGCACTTTGAGGATCTCCTCAATTCGATCTCCATGAAGGAGGCAGAGCTTGAAAACTTGGGAAAGGGCAATTCCATCACTGTGGCAGAGGTCGCCGAGGTAGTTAAAAAGCTCCTCTAGAGCCAGGTGTGGATGAGATGTTGTAGGCTCCGGACATAGCACAGCTGTCATGGTTGACATGCCTCTTTAATGTCTCATGGAGGACTGAATAATCAATGCAACGTGGCTTTCCTCCTGGTTGTGGAACAGTGGACCAGATCATTACCCTCAAGGAATTGCTGAGGGGGTCATGGGCGTTTGCCTCTCCACCCTACATGGGTTTTGTGTATCTGAAGAAGGCGAGGCAACTTTATTTGTATGGCACCCTTTCAACAACAAGGCAATTAAAGGTGGTTTACATCATTAGAGGATAAAATAAAGTAAAAGCAGCAATGAAAGGATAAAACACAATACTAAAGGCATATAGCATATGACATATTCTTTTTAGCTTTGATTTAAAGGAACTCAGTGTTTCTGCAGCTTTGTAGTGGTCTAGGAGTCTGTTCCAGATAAGGGGAGCATAGAAACTGAAAGCTGCTTCTCCATTTTTTGTTCTAATTCTAGGAATGATTGGTAAACTAGAGTTGGAAGACCAGAGGGGTCTGGGGGGTTGGTATAGTGGAAATAAGTCTTCAACTTACTTTGGTGCTAAGCCATTCAATGATTTTTAAACGAGTAAAAGTACTTTGAAGTCTATTCTGAGCTATGGGGAGCCAGTGTAAGGACTTTAAAACTTGGGTGATGTGCTCTACTTTCCTGGTTCTAGTGAGGACGCTAGTAACAGCCTTCTGGATCAGCTGCAGCTGCCTGATAAACTTTTTAGGCAGACCTGTAAGGACGTTGTTGCAGTAATCAATCCGACTAAAGGTCGGTCCTGTTGTGAAATTAGCCTTTTCATCCTAGAAATGTTCTTCAGGTGATAGAAAGCTGACTTTGTTATTGATTTTTTGTGATCCTGGAGGTTCAGGTCTGAGTCAATTTCTACACCTAGATTTCGGGCCTGATCAGTAGTTTCTAGCTGTATTATTTGAAGCTGTGTACTGACTCGATGGTTCCTCTTCAGGTCCAAAATAATTACTTAAGTTTTGTTTCTATACAGCTGGAGGAAATTATGGCACATCCATCCATTGATTTGCTTAATGCACTCACTTAGGGTGTGGATGGGTTCAAAGTAACCTGGTGACATTGTAATGTAAAACGGAGTATCATCTGCATAGTTATGGTAACTAATTGTATTGGTTGTTATAACGTGGGTTAGTGAGAGCATGTAGATATTAAATAGGAGGGGCGGGCCCCCTCATGTGATTTCTGTCTGTTTTGATGAAGAACTGCCTATTGACACATTGAAGTTCCTGTTCTTTAGGTAAGACTCAAACCATCCAAGTACTGAGAGTCCGACCCAGCTCTCCAGTTGTTCCAGTAGTATATTATGATCAACAGTGTCAAATGTTGCACTGAAGTCCGAAAAGTACCACCACTGTGGTTCTCCTACAGTCTGTATTCATGCGGATGTCACTGGACACTATGGCGAGGGCAGTTTCAGTGCAGTGGTGAGCATAGAAACCAGACTGAAAAATATTTAAAAAGTTGGTCATTGTTAGGGAGCTATTTAACTGTTGAAACACATCTTTTTCAATAATCTTGCTAATGAATGGAAGATTAGAGATTGGTCTGTAGTTCTGCATTAACATGTCCAGATTGCTCTTCTTTAGTAGTGGTTTAATAACTGCTGTTTTTAAAGCCTAGGGGAAGACACCTTATAGGAGGGATGAGTTAACTATTTGAATCAGATCAGACCCAACGACATGGGAAACTTTCTTAAGAAAAACCGTGGGTAAGATGTCGAGGCAGCTAAAGGAGTAGCTTAATTGGGTAACCATTTCCTTAAGGTTTTTTGGGTTACGTTTTTGGAATTCAGACATTTTCTCTACAATGGTGTTGAGTGGTGATGGCATTGGTAATGGGTAAGGTACTGATGTACAGGTTGACCCTCTGTCAGAATTTTTTTTGTAAAAAAGCTGGCAAGTTCATTGTAAGCCATTGTGGAATTTAGTTCAGTTGCTACTGTTGTAGGAGAATTACTTGGTCTCTTAGCTGTTGCAAATAAAGTTTGCGCATTATTAATGTTTCTCTTACTGATTTCAGAAAAGAACAATTCCCTTGCATCTTTCAAAGTTAAGTGATATCTGTTCAGTCTCTCTTTGTAGATCTCACAGGGAACCTGGAGTCAAGTTTATCTACCAGCTTGTTTACTGAGTTTGAATTGGAGGCTGAAGGGGATGGGGGTGAGGTGGTAGAGTAAATTCATTTGAAGGTTTCAATTGAACTGTCCCCAAGAAAGCACTTTTTTATAGTGGTTTCACTGTGGCTAGATAGTTTAGCAGGGTTGGTGCTTTCAAAGAAAACAGAAATGGTAAGATGACGCAATATCAATTACCCATATGTTGGAGATATTTAAAGCTTTGCCAATAATTAAGTCCAGAGTGTGTCCTCAATTGTGTGTTGGTTGTTTGACATGCTGGGTCAGGCCGAAGTTATGAAGAGTCTCACTTAATATTTTTGTTTGTCTATCTTGGGGATTGTCAGTATGGATGTTGAAATCCCCCACAATGATTAATTGTCTATAGTCGATACATATTAAAGAAAGGTAAAAAAAATCATTGAAGAAATCAGTGTTAAGTTTTGGTGGTTTATATAAAGTTCAAAATAAAACTTTGTTCGGGGCCTTTATCTGGAGAGCTAGATACTCTAGAGTCAAATTTGGGTGGCTGTTCAAGCCTTGCATGCAGGTTGGACTCTTCCAGGGTTGCTCTTTGTCACTAAACCTCTTTTTGATTATATGGACATGATCTCAAGGCAAAGGAGGATGTCTAGTTTGGGAATCTCAGGGTCTCATCTTTGCTTTTGCAGATAATGTGTTGCCATTGTCTTATTTAGGCCATGACCTTCAGCGTGCACTGGGGTCAGTCACTGCCAAGTGTGAAGCAGCTAGGATGAGAGTCGGTTCCTCTAAGTCTGAAGCAATGTTTTCAACCGTAAAAAGGAGAACTGTTCCTGCAGGGTCAGGGGTCAGTCTCTGCCTTCAGGGAAGAAGTTAAAATGTATTGGTGTGACAATAGGATGGAGCTGGAGATGGACAAATCGGGGATTTGTCTGGAATAATACAGGTGTGCTCCAGTTTGATGAAGGAGCTGAGAGCCAAAAACCCTTTCGACTTTGGCATGTCCTTTGGTTCTTTGATTAACTAGTCCATCTATATTCCCACCTTCCTATGGTCATGAAACTGGGCTCAGCCTCCTGGTCCTCTGCATTGAAAGTAGTCAGTTAGAATGTCCCAGGTATCTGGACCCCTCCCTTTGGAGGTTTTCCATGCATGTCCCACTGTGATGAGACCCCAGGAGAGATTCAGAACTTCCCGGCAGCAAATGAAACTTAAAAATGATTTAATAATAAACAAAAACTTACAGAACTTGGAGAACCAAGAATACTGAGATGAGGGAGGAACAACAGGAACTGGGCAGGAATCAGGAACAGACAGGGAAAGAATGACGACGGACCAGTGAGTATTGACTGAATGATTATACTGGGGAGGAAATGAGGAAGTGAGAGGAGACCAATGACCAATTAGGGGAATCAGATGCAGGTGAGAGGGAGAGAGCAGGTGGAAATAATCAACTGGGACAGAAAACTCTAAAGAAAATATAAAGCAAAGATAATTTGTCTGGGGAGGAATCTTTAAGGAAACACTGGAGAACAGAAGGGAGAAATAAATAAGGAAGCTATCTAAAGAGAAATACAAATAAGAAGGTGGACAAAGAAGCAAAGGGTGAAAAACATCTAACAACAAGGAGAAATACAGAAACAAGAAAGTGCCAGAAATAACTAATAAAGACAACGAATAACTTAACATGATAATAGAACTAAATAAGGAAAAGAACTAACAAAATACAAACAGGAGGGAGAAAACAAGAAGGCAGCTTAGGGCACAGAGGGGAAGAAAATAAAGTGGAAGGAAAACAAACAAAAATCCAAAGAACCTGACAAGAATAAGCTGGAGTCTGTTGCCGGGAAAGATGAATGTCTAGGTTTTGTTCCTGCACCTTTCTGGGTCCCCAGTCTCTTCCCCTGTTATTTCAGGTAGAATGAAGCTGAATAGATTGAGAACTAGTGGGTTAAACCAAAATAAAAATAGTATAATGCCATTTTCTATTATGTCAGTTTCTTAAATCGCTATTTATCCTAATTTATTTTTCCGTTTTCCTCACTCAGGTGTGCCAGGTGAACCAGGCCTTAAAGGAGAAGTAGGTCCCATAGGAAAGATGGGCCCTATTGGAGAAGAAGGTACAACTGGAACTCTTAATTCAATGTCCATGCTTCTTTTTCGGGTTTCACACAATGTCAGTGTCTATTTTTTAACATTCTTTCTCCTGTTCTTTTAAAAAAATCCTTTTATAAAGAGCAAAAACAAGACTTAGTAATTATCATTAGTCATATTTAGTGTTTATTGTAATCAGAAACTCAAACATGTGTTTTTCTTTAAACAGTCTCAAGAAGAAGAAAGACATGATGACTAATTATTTTTAGGCTTTATATTCGTTCCCTGTATGAATGTAACATTGGAAAATTTGTTTGACATTTCACATAATCCTCAGAAACTTCAGAATTACCATGAAGATGAAATCCTTTGAGCTTTGACGGCTTCTCCATGCTAATAGATTTAGAGGATGAAAGCAGGAAATCCTTCCACATTATGAAGCACCTAATTAGTCCCAAGCTTAAAAAGGAAGGAAAATATAGCTCTGCTTCATTAGGTAATTTAAAAGTACAAATGGTACCCATAAAGTTAGACGTAAGGTTAAGCTTTAAGTCATGCATCAAAACAAAGAAAACCATGTTACCCGCAGTATGATGTCAGGCTGCTGCATTAACCAGGGTGTCTTTATTTCTACTTTTTATAGGCAGTCGAGTTCTCCTGCCTCTCTGGACATTCACTGTTCTATGTTCATTATGTTTAATACTCTTACAGGAAAGTGACTCTGCATCTGCCATCTCAAAGGAGTGAGGTCACAATTTTGGATTAACAATGAGACTGGAAGCCCTATAGCTCATAAAACACCTGGGGGGAAACAAAATAGACTCAGAACAATGCCAACTGCAGCAGGGTTCAAAACTAAAACTTGGCTACTGTTTTATGACATGTTGATGCACCCTCACATGCTCAACCCATAAAATGGGTTGACTCTCCATATCTGAATAAGCTTAACACATGTTAATACATACGTAAATGTCTGTTTATAACGATACATGAGTAGACAAAGCTTTTATTTGCTGCAATTCCATACATTTAACTGCTTATTTTATTTGTGCAAAAAAATATCAATGACGGTATTATGATTAACAGCTAACCGCATGTAGACTGTGTGGTAAACAATGGTTTATGTGCCTGGAGATAACGTTGGTCAACATTGCTGGGATTTAAATATCAAACAGTGTTTAAATCCAGTGAGCTCTTTTATTAATGCCAGGTTTAAACGGCAACGTTCTCCACCCAGCCCAAACGGACCTGTATGGTTTCGCATGTCACTCTTCTGTTCCTCATCCATAATGAGGCCATTGTAATGTTTGAACAGCAAATCACTTCCCCAAACCTTGCAACTGCCACTTGGGTTAATTTCCACTGTGAAGCTGCAGCATGACTGAATAGATTAATTCTAGACAACAATAACAAATAGAAATTAAACAATTTGAGTATTTCCTAATTAAAATAGTTCATATTTGTGTTGAAGAGCAGAAGATTATGTTGGAACTATTCATGTAATGTGCGGTACGCTACTTCAACACCTAAATAAATCTGCAAAGGTGAGCAGTTTCTTTGAAGTATGACTCTGCCATCTACTGGTAAAATTGGGAATCTACATAAACCTAAAGGTTTGTTTTTTCGATCTTGATATTAAATTGTCTTGACAAAATATCTATATGCAATTGGACATTTTCACATTTTGTCACTTTACTACTTCAGTGTATTCTTATGGGATTTTTGTGATAAACCAACACAAAGCAATGCATAATTGGGAAGTTGAAGAATAATGAAACAAGCTTTTCAACCTCTTTTGTCATTAAAAAAGCCGTGCCCCCTCCCCGTCAACTTATTTCTATAAATACACTTTTGTGTAACCCAACTCTGGAGGAGCTGTAGAGATTGACAGCTCAGGTGGAAGGATCTGTTGACAAGACAGTGGCAAGAAGAAAGTAATTGCTAATGGAATGTCACAGGAAGATTTTTTTTTCCAACTTTGCCACAAGTCATGTAGGGGACACAGTAAACATGGAAGATGTTTTGGTCAGATAAGACCAAAGTTTAACTTTTAGGCCAAGTGATTGACCATTAACTACACATCACTCTTAACACATGCTATCCCTGCATTGAAACATGGCAGCATCATATTGTGGACATGCATTTCTTCAGCAGGAACAGGGAAGCCAATCAGAGTTGATGAATGGAGCTGAATAAAGAGCAGAACATCTGTAAGAGGCTGCAAAAGACATGAGATCGGGGCAGAGGTTCACCTTCCATAAAGACAACAGTGTTAAACAGAAAGCCAGATCTACAATAGTAAGGACAGATAAAACCATATTCATTTGCTAAAATGGTTCAGTTAAAGTTTAGACCTACATCCAATAGTAAGTCTAAAGATAGATTTGAGAGGGAGGGAACACAAACTCATTACACACTTTTCAGATTTGTAGTCATAAAATATTTGACATCTGTGACTTTATTCCTCTTCAGGTGACAAAGGTCCTAAAGGTTTAGATGGACCTCTGGGGCTGAAAGGAAAAGCTGGTAAGAAAAAATCTGAATCATTTTTTTCATATTTTCTTGACTTTATTTTTTACCTAGACTTTTCTGTATATTTAACAGTAAATATGCAGTACTGCAGTTTGTATTTCTATTAGCTACTTTTATACAGAAAAAAATCTTTGGATTACAATAAACTGGCCCCTATAGTAGCTAAATATTTTAATACTCAACTTTGAATCTTACTATTTTTTATTTTTTTTCTTCTTTCTAATGTCCTGATGTACTTTCTTACAAACATTATCACATATTTTATAAAATCAAGGCTCGAAGATCATTTACTTGCACACCTACCAAAATCGAATTATTTGTTCCTGGTCCCACTGAGGACATTTCCTGAAAACTTAATCAAAATCTATCTATAACTTTTTGAGTTATGTTGCTAACTTTAAAAAAAAGCAAACAAACCATGGCAAAAAAATGGCCTCCTTAGTGGAGGTAATTATTTGATTAAACACAGCAGGTTGTGGTGATGCTTGTTTCATCCCTCAGGTGCAACATGTGACTGCGGGAGGTACAGGAAGGTGGTTGGACAGCTTGATGAGAATTTAGGAAAGCTGAGGAACAATGTTAAGTTTGTCAAGAATGGTGAGTTGTCAGTGAGAACTTTTAACCAAACCTATTGGGAGAAATACAAAGAGAAAATCAAACCAATTGCCCATGGGATTTCAAATTTTTTGGTGTTAATGGGGATGAAAATAAATGTCTTTTGTGCATTTCAGCCTTCCATTACAAAGGTGTGTCTTTCCCAGCCTAATCTTGCCATGAAGTTTGATTAGATCTTGACAAAATGCAAACTTTTCTTTGTGTTCTCCTCCTTGGTATAGAGGGCCAAATTAAAGAGTCTTAAAACAATGAAGGAGAACGTATTGCCAATCTTTCCAGCATTTCTTTACAGAGCAGGCTTACAATTCTCTTCTGCATAATATGAGAAAACACATGATTGTGGTAGTAAATTTACCATAATTCCTATACTGACTCCAATTATGCTGAACATCTTTCCTGTGCAGTTGTTCTGGGCTTGAAGGAGACAGAGGAAAGATACTACCTGCTTGTGAAGGAGCCCAAGAAGTTCAGAGAAGCTTCAAAGAACTGCAAGCTAAGAGGTGGCATCCTGGCTATGCCAAAAACTACCAACATCAATCGTCTCATGGCAGACTACATCGGTGAGGCAGGGCTGACGAGGGTTTATGTGGGAGTGCAGGCTCAAATCAAAGACACAGTAAGTTTTTGGGACCTTAAGGCAGAAACAGCGACAATACTGCTATTTTAAAAACAGCCCTTTTTATCTTGTGTGGGTTGATAAATTACCAGATTTTTTGTATTTTTTTTAAAGGATGGAACCAGAAGTTATATTTATGTAGACTCCACCCCTCTGCGGGATTTTGCTACTTGGAGCCAAGAAGAGCAGCTATATTCCAAATTATCTCCAACCACAAACTCCAGCTGTGTGGAGCTGCTCAGTACTGGGATATGGAATAACGTGGAGTGCGACGCTCCTCTGTTCTTCATCTGTGAGTTCCCAAAGAGCAGAAGAAGAGGAAGAGGAGGAACGCCTGGTTCCACTGCATAATGAGATTTAAAATTTTAATGACTCATTACAACAGATTAGTATGCTATTTTTATCTGTTCACATATAGAGAAAGTAAGAGCAAAAATGTTCACTTGTTTAAACCATGATTGCAAAAAAGGAGACTAATTTAGTCATTTTTTAGAACATTATTTGAAATTTGCTATTCAACAAAACACTCACTTTGTCAACAGTGGCTCAAGAATATACAGAAAAATATGCATTTAATATCATGATTTCTTTCCAAAAATGTCACAATTTTAAAATCTGCTTTTCTTAGTTTTTTTGTGCTGTGTTTATGTTTTCTCTATCTGTGACTTACATAATGTCTGGCATCAAAAAAGAAGAAATACATTTAGTAAAAATACAGTTTGCTTTTCAACTAACTTTACGCACACACCCAGTGATTCCTGAGAAGCTTTATCCTGCTTAGGGTCCTAAGGGCTATCACAGATACAACTGGAGGTAAGAGGCAAGGTACCCTCAGAACAAACCTAGGAACAATAAACAGTAAAAAATTAGTGCAATAAAAAATGTCCCTAAATACAGGGGTTAAAAGAAATGACTACCAAGGAGCTTGTGATGCAAATGAAGAATTTGGAGTTTTTTATATAGAAAATATACATATAACAATTTATTATATACATAACACAATGGCTATCGAGAGATAATGAGTCAAATACTTGACATATCCTTTAAATGTGAGTTTCACAGATGTGGGGATTCCGGTGTTTACAGATGCAATCTGGGGCTTAGGTTACTACTAAATCGTGTAATTATCACTACCATGAGCTTTTCAGTGATGCAGTTTTTGTATTTATATATCTATTTGTGGGTGTGGTTGTGTATTTCTAGGTTTGCATTGTTTGATTTGTTTTGTTGTTGTTTTTTCCCTCTCCCTACCGTCCTGCAGGTATAGAGGTGGACTGGGATGTTTTCTTGTGTTTTCTTTGTTCCCCTTCCTCTCTTGTATCTTCAACTTAACCTCTCCGTCATAACTTTTTTTCCTACCTCTCTTCATCTTCTTACTTTCTTGCCCTTTATTTTCCGTCTCACTGTCCATAATATCAGGAAAAAATAAACCCCACAGCAATTTCTAATAAAGATTTCTAATACAGTTATATCTAGCGGAGAACCATAGCAAAAGCTGTAATGCTCCACTTGTGAAAGTAAAATTGTTGGGCTTCTACTTGGTACTCAGACACCAATTCTGAGTGCCACACTGCCAGACAGGACACGTCAAAAAAATAAAATAAATTAATGTGAATTTCTAAGCAAACTCAAACAAAAAACAGGCAAAACTGATTTTTCCTCTTACTTTTACACCACACCATATTTATTTGTAGAGCACGTTTTACAAGGAATAAACCATCCAAAGTGCTGAACATTAAGTACAAGATACAGCAACACCAAAACATAATCAAACAATAAAACCAAAGATTAAATATAAAAGGTTAAGATGTGCTAAAAGCTAGCGAGTAGAAGTGTGTCTTTAGCTGGGATTTTAAAACTGCAACAGAAGGGGCGAGCCTGATATCCAGGGGGAGTTGGTTCCACAACTTGGGTGCACAAACAGAAAATGCCTGTTCCCCCCTCGCTCTGAAACGACCCCTAGGGATACACAAAAGACGTTGGTCGGACGAGCGGAGGGAACGAGCCGGGACATACCAACGGAGCAACTGGGAAAGGTAAGGTGGAGCAAGGGAATGAAGTGCCTTAAACGTGAACAGTAGGATTTTAAACTTAATCCGATACCGAATTGGAAGCCAGTGCAAACGGGCCAAAACTGGTGAAATATGCTCACGACGTCCCGTTCCAGTAATGAAACGGGCGGCAGCATTCTGAGTCACCTGAAGGTGGGCTAAAGAGGATGAAGCAACACCATAAAGTACAGAATTTGCATAATCCAATCGTGAGGTGACAAAAGCATGAAGCACCGTTTCGAGGTCTCGCTTACCCAAAACAGACTTTAATTGACGCAAACGACAAAGTTGGTAAAAACAAGATTTCACGACCTGGTTTATATGTTTATCCATTCGCAATTTAGCATCCATTGTCACCCCAAGATTGACAATTGATGGCTTCAACAAGGTAGACAGATCAGAAGATAAAGTCAGGTTTTGAGCAGCGGACCTATTAGGGGAAAGCAGAGCCAGCTCCGTCTGTGACTCATTCAGATGGAGAAAATTTGCAGCCAACCACAACTTGATGTCACTAAGGCAGTCACGAATAGGCTGCACCGAGTCCCAATATTTCATGGGAAAATAAAGTTGACAATCGTCGGCATATAGGTGATAACTCGCTCCATACTTTCTAAAAATGGCTGCCAACGGTAAGATATATAAGTTAAACAGAAGAGGACCCAAAATCAAACCCTGAAGGACACCACAGGACAAACTGGTCGGTTGCAATGCACAGTAATCTAAATAAACTCTAAAATATCTGTCCAACAGGTAAGATTCAAACCCAGAATGCCTACAACTCAGTTTAATCGATCAATCAGGATTGCATGATCAACCCTGTCGAAGGCCGCTGAAAGGTCCAACAACAGCAGAAGAACGTACGACCCTCAATCAGTGGCCAGATGAAAACCCGCAAATGTGCAGACTCAGTGGTGTGGAAAGAACGAAAACCAGACTGGAAAAGGTCCAACATGTTAAAAACACATAGACATTTATGGCCTTCTATTAAGATTTTAAGCTTGAAATCATGCTTGGGTTTGGTTCTCTGCTTGAATAAAACACCATAGCATGACATCCAGCTCAACATTTAGCACAAGCCGTAAGAGGTTTGAAGTTTAAACTGCATTAAGTAACTGGTCATATAACGTTTTCTTTTTATGTATGTTCACCACATCCCTTTTGTGTTTCCATAGTTTTATTTTAATATCATAAAAAATGTATAAATAGAAATAAAAGCAAATTCAATAGATTGATTTCTTTCTTTAAAAAAAAAAAGCACAAGGTAATTGAGTATAACATATGAAGCAGACAAAGGCAGTCAGTCCATACTGCCATACCCAAAGAAGAAAACAAAAAAAAACTAGTTAATCAAGTTTTAACAACTGACCCACAACGTTCAATGTATGACAATGACGGTTGTTGGTTGATGATGGCCAGAGTTGATAACATAAACAAAATATGAGCAGCATTCGGTTTGTGCCAAGACTTTACAGCAAAACCTGGACGTGTTTGACACACATCAGCAGGAGTCCAGCACCAGTGGACATTATCTCATTCTAGATTTTTATCATGACTTACTTTGTAGTATACAAATCCTTAGATTTAGATATTAATAACGAAAGAGTCACACGTGTTACATGAGAAAATCTGTGCTTTTTATAAAGTGCCATTACAGATCTTTGGCACCTTTAACAATTATAATCAAGCAAAAGCATTGTTTGAATTCATCAAGGTGTCAATGAATTTTAACTCAGTAATCCATGGCTTTCTGTTTCCATGAGGAATGAATATGCTGTGTGACACAAAGGCCCATTTCTCTTAGCTGCTCTTAAATGCTGTAAAACAAGAGAATGTACATTGATGTCTGGCAGGTAGGTGTTGATCTTCAATAAACAGGAAATGGCTGTAAAACTAGCTACTCCTAAACTTGTGAATGTCTTCAGAGCAATTATTAGAATGTTTCAAATAACAGAAAATCCAAGTACCATCGTAAACATCTGGAGTTTGTTGAACACTACTTGATCTTTATCTTAAATGAAGTTGGAAATGTGGTATAGTTCACTGGCTAAGCCAGTGAACTCTGTAAGAAGGCAGAAGCACTGAATATCTGGGGAGCTGATTGGTCGACACTGATTCCCGTAGCTGACCAATCATGGTTTAGGCCATACACTTGAGGAAACAAAGTGTTTGGAAAAGTAAAAATAAATGCATTAATGATAGATAAATAAATATGGAAATAAATAAATAAATTTGGAAAATAAATCAAATTGGAAATAAATAAATGTGGAATTACATAATTATTTATTTATTTATTTTTGTATATATTTATTTATGTATTCATTATTAATTGTATATCTTTTTATGTTTATTTACTTCCAGTTTTCCTTACACATGTATTTATTTATTTACTTATTTCCTATTGTATTTCCTAATGTATTTATTTCCACATTTATTTATTTATTTATTTTCAATTCTGGCAGGATCAGTCCTCTATAAGGAGACTAACTTTACTGCTACACATGTATTTATTTATTTACTCATTTCCAATTGTATTTCCTAATGTATTTTTTTCCACATTTATTTATTTATTTTCAATTTTGGCAGGATCAGTCCTCTATAAGGGGACTAACTTCACTGCTTCAATTTTTTTTTGTACCAATCTCCAAACAGATACTTTTGTACAGTGCGATCATTTTAACTTTCTGTAACCTATCTGCAAACTATAACTTTAGTTGTAGGATGGATATTTTCGAAGGTTCAGAAAATCCAACAACAATGGCTGAACTTTATTCATGTTCACAAGTTTCTCCATAATTAATGGCAGATGTTTATCCAAAGAGATTTAATGCTGGAATTAAATCAAAAGGTGTTTCAGCAAATTTTGAGTTCATGGGTTTTCACACTTTTATAGGTAATTGCATCTTATTATTTGCATTCAATACAATGATCCAATTGATCTTTGAACATGTGTAAAGAGGTAACTGTTTAGGACCAAAGAAGATTTTGGGTATTTGTGTTTGAAGTGGGGTATTTGGAGGACCACTGAGCTAAATGTATACCTATATGCACAACAGCATCAAATATATATCGCTCAAAATTGTCTTAATGAGTTATAGCCTAAAAACAGATATAATAACATTAATATTAACTTACAGGCCTTCTAGGGGATAACTAGGAGGTTGAATATATTTGAATGCGTTTCCACACTGAAACAAACCGTGCCCTCTCAGAGGTTATATCAACATTGTCTCACATAACCTAGGTAATCATTAACTGTGGCTTAAGATAGAAAGCTGCTTCTCTCCACTATGTTCCTCTTTTTTTAAAGAAAGAAAACGATTCATGAAATTTTCACTGTTTTCTTTAAATAAATGTTTTTTTCTCTGAATGCATGAAAAAGTGTAATCTGTTTCTAAATCAATACTCTTCTCCAAGCTCAAACCTTAAACTAATATTTACTCACAACATGTCTTTGCTTCACACTGCTTCTGCATGTTGAAGTTTAGCCGTGCCCATTGTGTCTCAGCCCTCATGTAATCGTCTAACAGGATTCAGAGGGGGCATCTCTGCAGCCATGTCTGCTGGTAGATGTAATGGTTCACGGAGAGAATCAAGTGTACAAGGAAACTGCTGTCTTCACTTGGAGTTGGATAAAAAGTTCAGCAGGTGAAGGCAACAAACCTTTACAATGCAAAATGAGGCAATATTGTCCTGTGTTGACATTGAGGGCGTGGAGTTACCTGAATGAGTAACTTCTCAGTAGTTACTGTTTACTCACTAATTTCTTGGAAAAAAACACGGTGGGTACTACGTTTTTTCAGTTCCATAATTAATTGCATTACATTTAAATACTAAATTAGTAGATGTGGAAATCAATATGTTTATGTCTTAAACATTTTTATATGAACCTATTTTATATAAAATAATTTTAAATATATATAATTTTAAAGGCCTCATTCTGGTTCCTGGCACGAAGTTAAAAGAAGGATTTATGAATCTAGAAACTTCCCGAACTTCCTTGAATGCATCATCACTTTCTAAGGAGTGGCCGCTGCACCTGTCCGACCTGTTCGGGGGATACATGACTCCAGAGGAATTTCTTCTCCTTCTCCCTTCTTTTGTTCAGCGGCGAGTTTTTCTCTCTCTTTTTTCCTGAGAGAGAGGGCCGTGTGAGAGCTAGAGGAGAGCAGAGGGGGAGACAGAAGACAGATAGAGAGATGTCGGAACCAGCCGCAAACCCCGCCGCCACCTCGTTTCCAACGCCAACTATTTCTTTACCTTTGGGACTGGAGGTGTTGAGGACCTACTCTGGAGCCCTTGTCTGTTTGGAAATAGTAAGTGTCGTTTTGCAAAGGGTTATTTCAAGATATATTTGTACACATAGTCATCCAGTGTGTGCATAGTTGTTTATTATTTCTTTCTTTCTTTAGAAATTAAAAGTTAGCTTCTAAGAATAAACGTTAAGTTTAAGCTTAAATGCTTTTATTCAGTTCTAATGAACTGGTTAGTGTCAAGAGATGTAAACAAAACAAACCAGTCCTCTCTTTGATTGCCTCGGGTAGGACTTATTGCTTAGAAGGTAAATCTACCTCGCAGCGATAGTTGCAGCATTGCCAATGCTTTTAAACATGTATTTTATAGTTCTAGCACTGATCACATCATTATGATTAGCCTTATCTCGTTGTACTACACTTATTTGGACTACTGTGGCAGCCCATAGATTGTGGTTCGTGTCTGCACTATAGTGCCTTTACCCTGCAAGTGGACCTTTGCATTGCCTTTATATATAACGTTTAATCATTGGGATGTTTTTACTATTATCTGGAAAGTCCTTTGCTTCTGAACCCTTTTATAGGCCCATGGATGGAAACACTGGCATTCAAAGGCTGACTTTAAGGCGGTTATCAAAAGTTGCACCTGATAGTGAAGCACCATCCAATTTGTTGGGCAATGTTTGTCATCAGCTATAATGGATTGACCAGTGTTGCTTTGCACTGCAATAACACTAGCTGTTAGGTTTTTTTTGTCTGTACTCTCAGAAGTCATGAAAAAAACACAATGTGCTGCTTCATTAAATTAAAATCCACAAGTGCCAAACTGTAGGTAGTTTAAATATTGCACCACGATATTAGAATTTGATGAGATCCAAATTTTATATTTATTCTCTTGGCACCTTGCAGTTGTACCATGCTCACTGCAATTACACAAGCAACTATTTTGAGATTGTTTTTGTTCTTTACCAGTTTTGCACATCCAGAGACTGAAACTAGCTTTTTTTTTGCAAAACAACTCAACTTCAGTCAGATTGGGTGGAGAGCATCTGTGAAAATCCATTTTCAAGTCTTCCCCCATATTCTCAATTCAAATTAGATCAGGACTTTGACTATGCCATTCCAATTGTGCTTTGATTTAAACCATCCAACAGTATTTCTGACTCTGTTTAGGGTTGTTTTCCAGGAGGAAGGTGAACCTCAGCCTCAGTGTGTGTTTTGCAGCCTCTAACAGGTTTTCTTCCAGAACTGCCCTGCATTTGGCTTCTTGTATCTTCCCATCAACTCTGATCAGCTTCCCTGACACACTTAGAAAAGCATCAGTTCAGTTTTGGTCTCATCAGTCTCAGTCCATTTCTTCTACCTGTCAGTTTAGGTGGTCTCTCGTGTCTTGGTAGGCTTGTTGTTGTATTATGCTGTAACGTTTCTATTTCCAATTAATGGATTGAACAATACTTGTTGAGATATTGAAAGCTTTAGTTATTGGTTTGTATCCTAACCATGCATTAAACTTCTCCCCTACATTATCCATTATCTGTCTGCTGTGTTCTTGGTCTTCATAATGCCGTTTCTTCCCTAATTGTCTAAAACAAACCTCTGAGGCCTTCACAGAACAACTGACACAAATTTTCTAAACAAGTGACTCCTGTAGGGAGTTTGTTGTATGGAATTTATTTAGGGGAATTGTAATAAAGCATGCTCAATAGAAAAATACACAGCACATGCTGTTATTTTAAAAAGAAAATACATAAACCATGATTTTCTGTTCTCCACAGTTATTTAGTTTAGTGTATTTTCTTGGTCTATCACTATAAATTATCATAAAATACATTGGAATGTGTGGTTGTTGGTGAATCATTGGTAACATCTATGACAATCTACTGCAGTGAGACTCCATGCGACAGATGACATATTTTATTGCCAATCAAAACATTAATTGATTAAAGATAATATATTTGTGATAGATGTGCAGCCCTGATTAGAAAGTGAACTATGCTTGTATCTCAGCATTATATAGTGGGGCAAAAAAGTATTTGGCAGCCACCAATTTTGTAAGCCATCCCACTTAAAAAGATGACAGAGGTCTGCAATTTTCATGATGGTTACACTTCATCTGTGAGAGACGGAATGTAAAAAAAATCCAGGAAAACAAACTGTATGATTTTTAAAGAATTTATTTGTATAATCGTGAGAAGTATTTAGCACCTACAAACAAGCAAGAATTCTGGCCCTCACAGACCTGTTACTACTTCTTTAAGAAGCTATTGTATCATCCACGCATTACCTGTATTAATGGAACCTGTTTGAACTCGATATCTGTATAAAAGACACCTGTCCACACAGTCAAACTCCAACCTCCACCATTGCCATGACCAGGACAAGATTGTACACGTGCACAAGACTGGGATGAGCTAATCCATGCAAGCTCCATGCAGGATTTCAGCTGGGGACTGGTCAATGACCTGAAGAGAACTGGGACCACAGTAACATGACTGGCGAACATTTTGGGGAAAACCTGGTCTGATCCGGAGAGACGGCATCCATCCCACTTTGGATGGAGCAGCTCTTCTTTCTAGGAATATGGCTGAATTTATTAGTCCTCCAAAACACTGACAACCCAGGGTCCAGACCAAGAAGGAGAGTCGTAGTTAAACCCACCTCTCTGCTGCTTCTGTACTGTTACACACCCATTACCCTATAGAAACAGTGTCTTGCCCACGGCCAAAATTAAATGGATTAAAACCAACAAAAGCAAATTATGGAAATCTCATAAAGATAAATACGACTTTGACTGAACAGAAAAATAAATATTAAATGTGGTTTATTAAACATAAGATCTCTCTCCTCAAAGACTTTGTTAGTAAATTACTTGATTTGTGATAATCACATCGATTTGCTTTGTCTCACAGAAACCTGGTTGCAGCAGGAGGATTATGTCAGTATAAATGAGTCAACTCCTTCCAGTTATTTAAATTTTCACATTCCTAGAAATACTGGGCGAGGAGGAGGAGTTGCAACCATTTTTTTATTCTGATTTACTAATTAGTCCAAGACCAATTCATAGCTACAGTTCTTTTGAACATCTAACCCTTAATTTCCTCATCCAAGTTGCAAAACATTAAGACCATTTTTGTTTGTGGTTTTGTATCGTCCACCAGGCCCTTACTCTCAATTCTTGGATCAGATCTCACATTTTTTTTATCTGATTTAGTATTAAATATTGATAGGGTCATTATAGTGGGGGACTTCCATATTCATGTGGATACTGAAAGTGATAGCCTAAATGCAGTCTTTAATGCTATTTTAGACTCAATTGGCTTTACTCAAAAAGTACAGGGATCGACCCACTCGGGTAAACACACTTTGGACCTTGTACTGACATACGGTATTGAGTGTGAGGAAATAAAAGTCCACCCACATAACCCGGTCCTGTCTGACCACTTCTTGATAACTTTTGAATTTACTTTAACTGACCATCTTAAATCTGAAAGACATTTTCATTATAGTAGAGCTTTATCAGACAATGCTGTAACAATTTTTAAAGAATCTGTTCCATTCTTACTTTCCTCAGTGTCTCAGAGTAACACAGTGGATGGCAGCAATTCTATCTCTAACCCTTCAGAAATTGATGGTCTGGTTTACAGCATTACTTCCTCATTGCGTTTGGCATTGGATAGTGTAGCCCCCTTAAAAAAGAAGTGGCTAGCCATAGGAGGCTGACTCCTTGGTTTAACGCAGAGTTGTGTACTTTAAAGCAGAATACTAGGAAGTTGGAGAGAAAATGGTGCTCTACACGCCTAGTGGATTCCTATTTAACTTGGAATAACAGTCTACTGCTGTATTAAAAAGACCCTTCGACAAGCTAGAACAGCATATTTTTCATAATTAATAGAGGCGAATAAAAACAATCCTAGGTTTCTTTTTAGTACAGTTGCCAAACTTTCACAGTTACACTTACTCTGTTGAGCCAACTATTCCCCCTGTTCTTAGCAGTGATAATTTTATTGGATTCTTCATAAATAAATTTAATTCTATTAAAAATAAAATCATTGGCATCCTCCCAAACATGATTACTTCTTCCTCAGTAAATGACGCAGCATCGGAAAGAACTGTAGAACCTCATTTGTGCTTAGGCTGTTTTGATTCAGTCGAGCTTTCAGAATTATCAAAAATATTAGCCTCATCTAAACCTTCAACTTGTATGTTGGACCCAATCCCAACAAAATTATTTAAAGAAGTGTTCCATTTGGTTCCTGGCCCCATTTTGGATATGATGAATCTATCCTTAGTAAATGGATACGTACCACAAGAATTTAAAATAGCTGTAATTAAACCTTTACTCAAGAAACCTTCCCTTGATCAAGATGACTTGGTGAATTACAGACCTATATCTAACCTTCCTTTCTTATCCAAAGTCCTTGAGGAAAATTGTTGCTAATCAAGTCTGTGAGCATCTATACAGTAACGAGCTGTTTGAAGAGTTTCAGTCAGGTTTTAGAGCTCATCATAGCACTGAAACAGCACTGGTGAAGGTTACTAATGATATTCTCATGGCCTCAGATAATGGACTTGTGTCTGTTCTGGTTTTGTTAGATCTCAGTGCTGCTTTTGACACAGTCAATCACAATATTCTCTTAGAAAGGCTTGAACATGTTGCAGGGATCAAAGGAACAGTACTAGGCTGGTTTAAATCATATTTGTCTGATAGATTCCAGTTTGTTCATCTAAATGATAAATCTTCTTCACTCTCAAGGGTTACTTGTGGAGTTCCACAGGGTTCTGTGCTTGGACCAATTCTGTTCACCATATATATGCTCCCAATTGGTAGAATCATTAGACAGCATGGGATAAATTTCCACAGCTATGCTGATGATACACAACTATATTTATCCATAAATCCTGATGAACCCAGTCAGTTAGGTGGATTACAGGCATGTCTGGAAGACATAAAAACATGGATGACCCTAAACTTTTTGCTTTTAAATTCTGACAAAACAGAACTTGCTGTCTTTGGACCAGAAGTTCTAAAACAGAAACTGATTAGTCAATCACTTCATCTGGATGGCATTAAATTGGCCCCCAGTAACAACGTAAAGAACCTCGGCGTTATTTTTGACCGAGACTTGACATCTAAATCCCATATTAAACAGGTTTCTAGGATTTCTTTCTTTCACCTCTGGGATATTGCTAAAATTAGAAACATCCTGTCCAGGAGTGATGCTGAAAAACTAGTCCATGCATTTGTTACCTCAAGGCTAGACTACTGTAATTCTTTACTATCAGGAAGTCAACAAAAATGCCATTAAAAGCCTTCAGTTGATTCAAAATGTGGCAGCAAGAGTTCTGATGAATATTAAAAAGAGAGATCACATTTCTCCTGTTTTAGCTTCCCTTCATTGACTCCCTGTTAAATCCAGAATAGAATTTAAGATCCTTCTTCTTACATACAAAGCCCTTAGTAATCAAGCTCCATCATACATCAGAGATCTAATTGTTTCATATGTTCCCAACAGAGCACTTCGCTCTCAGACTGCAGGTTTACTTGTAGTTCCTAGGATTTCTAAAAGTAGAATGGGAGGCAGATCTTTTAGTTATCAGGCTCCTCTCCTGTGGAACCAGCTCCCAGCTTTAGTCCGTGAGGCAGACACTGTTTACTTTTAAGGCCAGGCTTAAAACTTTCCTTTTTGATAAAGCTTATAGTTAGAGTGGCTAAGGTCATCCTGAGCTAGCTCTGTAGTTATGCTGCTATAGGCTTAGACTGCTGGAGGACAGACTGACCACTTTTCTTCACTCTGCTACTTCCTTTTCTCCTACGACTCTCCAGTTCTATTACAGTACATTCTGCTATTTCGACTGTTAACTTTGTTTTCTCTCAGTGTTTTTCTCTCCGTAGAAGATATACCTGGTCTGGTATCCTGCTTGGCTGCAATGCCCTGTTGGACGGGGGGCATCGACTGGGATGGTGCTCCCAGTAACTGAACATCCACTGTGTCCTGTTATCAACTTTTTACTTTCTGTAACATAGAAAGTTCTCTTATATCAGATCTTCTGTTCCTTCTGTGTTTCTGCTCTGTCTTCTCAAACCCCCAGACGGTCGTGGCAGATGGCCGCTCCTACTGAGCCTGGTTCTGTTGGAGTTTCTTCCTGTTAAAGGGGAGTTTTTCCTCTCCACCGTCGCTACATACTTGCTCAGTATAAGGGATTGCTGAAGGATTGCTGTGGTTGGAAAGTCTTCCCAACCTCACGCCAATGACTGACGCAATCTGCTGGGATTCCTTAAATAGGAAACTTTTTAACTGATTGGAATGTTTGTATAATTGTATTGAAATGACTTCTTGTTAAGTGCCTTGAGATGACATCTGTTGTGAATTGGCGCTATATAAATAAACTGAATTGAATTGAAACAAAGGTTACTATTAGTAACGCACTATGTCGTCATGGATTAAAACTCTACAGCACTCGAAAGGTCCCCCTGTTTAAGCCAGCACATGTCCAGGTCCATCAAAAGTTTGCCAGAGACCATCTGGATGATCCAGAAGAGGACTGTGAGAATGCCATGTTGTCAGACGGGACCAAAATTGAACTCCAGTCTCCAGGCCTCAATACAATAGAGAATCTGTGGAGGGAGTTGAAAGTCTGTGTTGCCCAGCAACAGCCCCAGAACATCACAGCTCTACAGAAGAACTGCAAGGAGGAATGAGCATAAATACCAGCTACAGTGTGTGCAAACCTGGTGAAGACCTACAGGATAGGTTTGACCCCTGTCATTGGCAACTAAGGTTCCATTACCAAGTATTGATGGGAACTTTTGTTGTTGACCAAATAATTATTTTCTGCCCCATTATACAAATGAATTCTTCAAAAATCATATGTGATTTCCTGGATTTTTGTTTTACATTTTGTTTCTCACTGTTTAAGTGTAACTATGATGAAAGACCTCATCTTTTGAAGTAGGACAACTTGCACAATCGTTGGCTGCCAAATACTTTTTTGCCCCATTGAATATGAGGATGTATAGGTCTTATTGAGCAGATGCTTTTTTATCTCACTTGACAAACTGACGATATTTGATCTTCAATTCTTTGTCACTTATAATTAAAGTCATGGCCAGCCCGTGACTTAGGCTGTTTAGGGAAATGCTAAGGGCGCCGTACACTCTGGGGACTCCAGGGAGTAAAGAACTCTGCGCTTTTATTGTACTTCGTTGACAACCCAATGAGTGGGGCAATAATGGCTTCACGTGGCATTAACTTTCGTTTACACGTTCTAACTATAACGCGACCAGGGGCAATTTGAAGGGATCACACATACTTTTAGCTCCCTGTGCAGAACAAAACATGAGGCGCCGCAAAGCAGGATGGGAAACCACATCCACCAATCAGACTTCTTTTACCCGCCATTAGGTTTTTTTATTGCGTCAAAAAAAAAGTTATGTCCAGGGGAGGAAAAAAAGAAAAGAAGAGGAGGAAAGCGCACCAAAGACAAAGGTAATGTTACAGTAAAGATTATGTTGATATTATTTTGATGTTACAGAACAGTGATCAATAATTCCATTAGCATACATGGTTAGCTAATCTATAAATAGCCAGCTATCTGCTAGTTCTAACCAAAATATTACCAGTCAATGGTTCTAACAGATAAGCCTAGCGCTATTATTATGGAAAATATTAATATGAGTACCTTTCTCGGACAAATGTGTAAATATTAGATCTAATCAGCAAGTGTATTAATGTTAATTTCATTGGCATCATTATCTCACGTTTTCCCAGCTTGTAATAATCAATCATAATACCATTAATAATCATAATTCCATAGTTGTAACGCCAGCTGTTAACTGTGTTACAGCTCATATTGTCTATAAAGTGTGTTTATCATGTTAAACTTTACACCTGTGTTAAAGTGCAAATCATTAATGTTAGAGCATAACTAAGCTTTCCCACATGTAATATTATACTGCAGTTTACTGATTATTTTGCATTCTGCTAATTAGAATTTCATTGTAATGATAACATTTAATTTATTAAATAATATGAATTACTAATATAATTTGTATCTGAAAAAATACATTGTATATTATACACTATGATCTACATCATGTATTTATCTCTAGGTTTCTCATTTATATTATTTCATTTTATTGTATTTTTTTAAATCATGTGTTTATTATTAGACTGGTGTCACATACTCCTCTTCTGTCCCTCTGTTGCCTCCACCTCAGCAGCACAAACCAGCAGTGATGCAGCAGCATCAAGCGGACCTTCTGTTGCTCCAATAGACCCAGCTGATGGCTTTGAATGTGCAATTGTCTTATTTAAATAAAACGATGTCTAAAACAAAGCTAGTTTCTTGTGAGTATATGTACACTAGCAGTGCAAGTACTGTACTGCGATGCAAGGGGGCGCCACTTAAAATCTTGCCTAGGGCACCAAATTGGTTAGGGCCGGGCCTGATTAAAGTTGTGAGTATAGAGACACGAATAGAGTTTTTAGTTTTAACAAAAGACCCATCTTTTAAAGTTGAACTTTCCTGGACATTCACTGTCGAAATGCTTATCCTGCAGTTTCAGATCAGATCTATAAACACTTAAAGCTGAAACAGAAGTTTGCATACACTGTATAAAAACACATGTAACCATTTTTCTCTCTGTCTGACATTAACTTCACACTAAATGTTTATGGTTTTGTCAGTTAGGATTACCAACATTACTTATATCTGCCTAATGCCAGAAAAAAAGAGGGGGAATTATTTTTTTAATATTTTAAAAGTTTACATCAATTTCATTGGTGTTTGGTAGAATTGGCTTTATACTGTAAGTCAAATGTTTTGGGGGTCCTTCCCCAAGCTTTCCACATTAGCTTGCTATAATTTTTGCCCATTCTTCCTGACAGAACTGGAGTACAGCGGAGTGGTAAGGGTCACTGTCCATTTGAAAGACCCATTTGTGCCAAAACCTAGGCTGTCTGTTCTTCATATTGCCTTCTATATTTTGTGATGGCTCTGTAGTAGGTTACAAAACGCTCACACCTCTTACACTGCATGTCCCAATATGCACCGCAACAGCTACTCATGACTCAACTCACAGTTAAACACAGGTCTGGGTGGAACTATCCCTCCACTCAAATGTTTTAACGGTTAAAACATTTTAATCCAAACAATGGCAAACCAAGTAACCCACACTGTGTTCCTACCTAAATGCTCATTTTAGAGATAAGCTGAGCGTGCTTCACAATGAGTTCACACTGTGCTGACTTTGAAGCTGAAAACATACATACAAAAAAGTAATCTCTGGAACTGGAATTCCTTTACTGATATATTGGCTGCTTTCATTTTTTTCATGATTTCATCCACGATTTCTGTGGTCTGGTCGTGGGGGCAGCATCTTAACCAAAGAGACCCAGCCCCTTGTGCCAGCTAGTTACCTTTTAAACTAACATATTAAAACAACTGTAAGAATACCAGTATATTTGCAAATATTTTTTTGCAGACTTGATGAATTCACCATTGTGACCAAAAGGCATTACTTTTAGTTACGTACGTAAATTACATTTACATCCTAATACACAATCACACTGCTGATTACAAAGTTGATCTACTGCTACGGTCTGCAAACACCCTGTCTGCACCGAAGAAGATTCTATCATTTTGCATTCCAGTTGTTTGTGTGGCATCAACTTATGGCATATTATCCACTTGGGGTCACTCATATAGTGTTTAAAATTTTAAACTTAACCCCCAAGATTTAAGGATGACCAAAAGCATATATATTAAAACAAGATGTAACACACACTGTACAGAACGAGGCTGCATGAAAGGTTTTACATTTGTATATGGCATCATATGTGGTAAAGTAAGAAACTTCCTTGTTTTGTTTTTCCAACAGTCAAAGTACTGCAAATGCATGAAACTTAATATAAAAATACAACTTTGGAGAGTTTTTCTAACCATATTTATTTCTGTTTTCAGTTATTTGGTGGTCTCGTATGGATCCTCGTGGCCTCCTCCAACGTGCCCGTGCCGCTGCTGCAGGGCTGGGTGATGTTTGTGTCTGTCACCACCTTTTTCCTCTCCTCTTCCTACCTCCTCCTGCTTGTCACTGGCTTGGCTGACCGCATTAACACGGACTGGAACTTCTTGGTAAGCTGTCAATTTAAAATTAAAATAAATAAAAATAAAACTCAGCCTATAGGCCTGTGTTTCCTGCTTTTTGTTTTTATCCTTAATCATACATTAGGCTGTTTGTAAGTCAACCACCTCGTCTGTATAAGTTAGATATTAATGCATTGCAGGACTTCCTAAAACTAAATGAGAACTTTAGACAGATATTCAAATGTCACTCAAAAGTTTGGCTATCAAATGTCAATATACCAATTTGGATGTGATGTACTATGATATCCCTCATGATAAGCTATCTTTGTTTCAAGAACCAAGCATTAGTCCAAAAGATGAAGTGTGGAAGCTAAGCGTAGAATAAGTACTCAAACTGGCCGTTCAAATATTTAATTAGGAGAAGGATTTATACCATGACATTTTATTAAAACATTCTAAACTAGTGTTTTAAAGCACCAACAGGGAGATGATTTAAGATTTGAAGTAGGCAATCTCAAATGCCAATTCAATGTTGATGACTAGGTTGTTTGGTGCTTTAAAGGCAGAGGTGAGAGCACATCAATCAGTGACTGGCCATTACTGTTATACAATAGAGTTCTGCTATTGTGTGACAGTGTTTATAGTAGTTCATAGATACTTGGGTGCAACTTATCAGAGCCAGCAACATGAAGAAAATAATTCTCAATGTTAAACTAAAAAGTAAATGGTCAAGAGGGGAGTTGTTCAAAAATCCAATGAGAAGTGTTGCAGCAACAAAACGGGACTTGACCTGAAGGATTTCCCCTCTGTTACAAAAAAGACTCTGATTCTAGGAAACTAAATATTTTATATACTGAGATAGAATGAAACATACACATTTGCTATTCAGAAGTGTTATAAGCAAGAACGAAAAGGAAAGCTAGAAATGTACACCAAAGAGAATAATTTCAGAAATTAAAAACTGACTTGTTGCAAAAGGAACTTTACAAAAACCAAGACAGAAGAAGCCACCAGAGTTGAAAAAGTATATATGATGCTGTTAAAAAAAATAAAAGTCACCTTACATTATTTGATATTTAGCTTTAAATGGCCAGGTTAATGGTCAGGCTGTCCCATATCCTTTAAAGTGGTCAAGCACCATATCCTCAGGCTTTCTGAAGGTCTTTGATAGTTTATCTTCAGATCTTTGCTGCTGTCCCCCTAATTATTGTTCCATTTATTGTCTACACATAGCAGTAAGCATGAGAGGGAACCAGTTTGAAATTGAATAATATAAAGTACAACTGTTACAGAAGGATGAATCTCTTTGCCCCTGTGTCAGGGCTTTGCTGGAACTTTTCCTATTTCTTAAAGTCATGATGGTTAAAACTTTTGTGCAGAACTGTAGATTGAACCTAAATGATCATATTATATTTTCTAATAGTAAAAGTCTCACTCCTGAGAAAATGTCAGTTTACATTTATGAAGCTTTTAAACACCCACTCCGATCATCTTTTTGAGCTATTTTAAAGTGTTCTCATTGGTCTTTAAATTATGATTATGCCGTTTTTAGCCAAAATCTCAAAACCTGTGCCGTTTTCATCCATTTCTTTCTCACTGCAGATGGTTTTTGGTAAAGCTACTTTAAGCTACTGATTCACAGCGATTTGAAAGCAGAAATACTTAAAAATGTTGAGCTTAATTTTCCTAAGATATGTCCTCTGGCATCAAAAAATGCCACAAGAGCATGTTAACAAGAAAAACCAGATTTTCATTGGAGTTGGTCCTTAAAGCATGTATTAAAAGGGCTATAAAAGGCCTGGGACAGAAAGCATATTTCACATTTTACCTAGTCTTTTCATGTACTCTCTTGCATAAGGTCACCAGACTGGGTGTACAAATATATATATTTTTCATCCAGTGATAAATTATACGAAGGGAGAAAGTTCGGTGTTCCTGCATTTTCTCTGTAGATGTGTCCTCAGATCTGGGTCAAGTCTGGGCTCTCAGACAGAGCTAGTTTTTCCTCTGGCTCCACATCCTGCTCCCAGGAGTAGCCGATAGTGTAGGGTTGTTTGTTTTCAGCCGAACAATGAGTGACATGGATGATGAGCTCACACTGAAACACAACAAAGGGCTCCTTCTTGTTCAGCCACGCTCACAGTAGTCCGAAACAAACTGTCATTAACCCTCCTCCTTCTCAGACACACCCTGTCTCATTCCTCCTTTCTCCTTGTATCTCTTTTAGGGTTCTTTGTTTGACTTTTTTCTTGATTTTGGTTTTCTGATTCGATCTTGGTTGTCTCTATTGTCTTTTACTAGCAAAAGAAAAGGGTGCATCTTTAAAGGGATAAATTGGTATTACCAGTGTCTAGACGGCATTTTTTTCTGATAATAACCTTCCTCTGTTCTTTCCTCTTAAATACTTCTTATTCTTGGACATGGGCACTGTATTTAGAATCACTGTTTTGCTCATTTTCATATAAAAATATACTCTGATTATTCCTGATGCTATTTAGGGCTAAACTATAAAAGTCTTAGATATTTTGTTCCATTTATTTAAAATATTTTTTGTCTTTTATTTCTTCTCAGGATGTCTTTTACCACTTTCTAGCTTTGCTGTTCTACTTTGCTGCGTTTGTGTTGGAGGCGGCAACTACAGCAGCGAATGGCGGTGCTCACATCAGTTCACTTCCGAACAGCACTGACTCAATCCTGTGTATAACCTACCCTCGGGGCAACATTTTCACAGTGCTGACCTACAGGCAGTACAGCATTAATTTGGCAGCCACGGTCAGTTCATTTTAGGATAAGTCTGTTTACAAAATTAACATCTTGATTATAAGTTTCACAGTCTAAGGAGCTGCAATTTCTGCTGCAGTAAAACTGTAAAAACAATTTCCATTAGTTTGTCAATGAACCATATTGCAATATTTAATTGTTTGGGGTTTTTTAGTACTTAATGTATCATTAAGAGAGCAAAGCTCTTTAGTTATTAGGGTAGTTTAAGGTAATTCAAATTCAATTCAAATTCAAAAATACTTTATTGATCCCAGAGGGAAATTAAGTGTTGGTATAGCTCATATAATTAATTCTTTAAGGAGTTGTTGTAGATGATAATGGCTGTGGGCAGGAAGGATTTCCTGTAGCGGTCTGTATTGCAGCGAAACTGAAGAAGCCTCCGACTGAAGACGCTCTGTTGTTGTATGACTGTCTCATGAAGAGGATGCTCAGGGTTGTCCATAATTCTTTTTGATTTTATGAAGAATCCTTCTTTGCATTATCATCTCTAGATTTTCCACAGTTGTCCCAAGAACAGAACCAGCCTTCTTTATCAGGTTGTTTAGCCTTTTTAAATCCCTGGCTCTGATGCTGCTACCCCAACAGATGACGGCTGAAGAGATTACACTCTCCACAACAGACTTGTAGAAGATTTGCAGCATCTTGCTGCAAACCTTGAAGGACCTAAGCTTCCTCAAGAAGTACAGTCTGCTCTGTCCCTTCTTGTAGACGGCTTCACTGTTGCGCCTCCAGTCCAGTCTATTGTCAAGGTGAACTCCGAGGTATTTATATTCCTCAACCACCTCCACTTCTTCTCCCATGATGGAAACAGTGTTTGACTTATCCCTGTTTCTTCTGAAATCTACAATCATCTCCTTTGTTTTGTTCACATTCAAGGTGAGACGATTGTTTCCACACCATGTCACAAAGCGGCCCACCAGCTCTCTGTATTCAGCTTCTTGTCCATCTCTGATACACCCGACAATTGCAGAGTCATCTGAGTATTTCTGCAGATGACACGTCTCTGATTTGTACTGGAAGTCTGAGGTGTACAGAGTGAAAAGGAATGGTGAGAGTACGGTCCCTTGTGGTGCTCCTGTGCTACTGACCACCTGGTTTGACACACAATTCTTCAGTCTCACAAACTGTGGTCTGTTTGTCAGGTAGTCATTGATCCAGGCGATTGTTGAGGGCTCCACCTGTGTCTTCAGGAGTTTCTGACAAAGCAAATCAGGCTGAATTGTGTTAAATGCACTAGAGAAATCAAAGAACATGATCCTCACAGTGCTGCCTGCTTTGTCCAGATGACAGTGGGTTGGTTGAAGTAGGTGGATGATGGCATCTTCAACTCCAACTCCACAACGATAAGCAAACTGCAGTGGGTCCTGATATGTTCTTGTTTGCTTACTCAGGGGGGCCAACAGGAGTCTCTCCAGGACCTTCATGATGTGGGATGTCAGGGCAATGGGTCTATAGTCATTGATGACTGATGGGTGAGTTCTTTTGGGTACTGGAACAAGGCAGGATGTCTTCCACAACACTGGAACCTTCTCCTGAGTTAAGCTAAGGTTGAAGATGTGCTGCAGAATCCCACAGAGCTGCTCTGCACAGGCCTTTAGGACTCTGGGGCTGACACCATCTGGACCTGCAGCCTTGTTCCGGTTCAGTTTCTCCAGCTGCCTCTTCACCTGACCTTTGGAGACAGACAAGTGGGAGGGGGAGGCAAAGGGGGTAGCAGCACCTCCTGACTTTGTTGAAGTCAAACTTGTGGAATCAGAAGAGTCCATGGCTGAGGTGAAGGATAAAACATCTGAGGTGTGACAGAAAAGCTGTTGATCAGAGGAGAGTGGGATGTCTGTTTGGCTGGGAACAGGAGAGGTGGATGCTGAGCTAGTTCCTGAACTGAACCTGTTGAAGAATATGTTCAGTTCATTGGCTCTGTCCAGACTTCCATCTATCCAATCCTTCCTGTCCTTAAAACCTGTGATCTTTCTCATTCCTGACCAGACATCTCGGATATTGTTCCTCTCTAGTTTGTTCTCCAGCTTCTTCCTGTATGCCTCCTTGCTGTCTCTGATCTTGACCTTAAGTTGCTTCTGTATACTCCTCAATAATTCCCTGTCTCCCTCCCTGAAGGCTCTTTTTTTCTTGTTTAGCAGTTCCTTCAGGTCACTGGTGATCCAGGGTTTGTTATTCGGGAAGCATCTCACTGTTCTGGTGGGGATGATGTTGTCCACACAGAAGTTTATATAGTCAGTCACACACTCAGTCATGGCATTGATGTCCTCTCCATGTGCTTGGCAAAGAGTCATCCAGTCTGTGGTTGCAAAACAACCCTGCAGGGCTTCTTCAGCTTCCTGTGACCATTTTCTCACAGTTCGTTTTGTCACAGGTTGCCTCTGAACAAGGGGTTTATATTCTGAACATAGAAAAACAAGATTGTGATCTGATTGTCCCAGAGGAGGTCTTGGTTTGGACGTGTATGAATCCTTTACATTTGCATAAAACAAATCCAAGGTCCTGTTTTCTCTTGTAGAGCAGCTGACAAACTGTTGAAATGTTGTAAGTGTAGTAGAGAGCGAGGCATGATTAAAGTCACCAGATATTGCCACAAATGCATTGGGGTGCTGTGTCTGTAGCTTAGCAACAATGGAACTGATGACATCACATGCATTGTCGGCAACGGCTGAAGGTGGAATGTAAACAACTGCCAAAATTACACTGGTGAACTCTCTTGGTAAATAATATGGACGAAAACTCACTGCTAAGAGTTCGACATCTGGGCAGCAGAGATGGCACTTCACAGTAACATGTCCTGGATGACACCATCTGTTGTTTACAAGCACTGCTACTCCACCACCTTTTCTTTTCCTGCTCGTCTTCAGATCTCTGTCTGCTCGTACAGTCAGGAAGCCTGGCAGACAGACGTTGGAGTCGGGGATATGATCCAGTAGCCACGTCTCCGTAAAACACATAACACTGCATTCACGGTACTCTGGCTGAGTCCTTGTAAGGGCTTGGAGTTCATCCATCTTGTTAGCCAGTGATCTTACGTTGCCCATTATGATCGATGGAAGAGATGGCTTGAACTTCCTCTTTCTCTGTCTCCTTTTCGCTCCTGCTCTGCATCCACGTCTCCTCCTTATCAACTCATCAGGGATTTGTGGCTTCAGTTGAGGTATTATTTCAGCTTTTGCGATGTTAATCAGCTGCTCCCGGCTGTAAACCACATTGTTGCCATGGTTACGCATCATAACAAATTGTTAAAAAGGGAAACATTTACAGCAAAAATCCTTCCAGCTTCACAGCACCAAAAACTAGAAAGTATACAGGTAAAAAAATGCAATCTTCTTTAAGAAAAAAGAGGAACCAATGTACAAAAAAAACATAACTTAATATGTAACCAACAGAGCCACTCCAACATGCAGCCACCCAGAGCAGCGCAATTCTAGAATGTCAGTAAGTTTTTAAGGGTATATTTTCTTTCTGTCAGTAAAAATTTGATCAGTGTTGATAAATAAAATATATTTTTCACCCAAAACACTTTCATATTGCAAATTAATTTACACTGTTGTAGGTACTATGACATTAGATATGACTGGTGGATTGGTCACATTCTAACTTATTAAACATGACTGTATATTGTTTGAAAAGGCACACAACCATTTTTAAATTTCACTGTCTGACATTAAAGAGTAACTAAACCCCAAAACAACTTTTTTGTGCTTCTAAACTGTATAAATGGGTCTTTACCAATGTAGTCTTTCAGTTTCTGCAGATTTTTTTATATTTTGGTGTGAACTTGTTTAATTCTACACTTTTTGGTCTAAAAACGTCTTAGTGCTGCCCTCTTAGGGTTGAACTGTAGCTACTGCATTTGAATTTTGCGATTGGTGGAGAGCGGTACATCTCTACGTCACAGGCATTGACTGTGTCACAGCAGTCATGGTCTCACAGACACGCCTCGTGGGTTTGGGTATAAAACTATCAGACATACCGGCCCCGTGGCGAGTTTGGAGTGGGATTGCGTTTTTCAGGTTACCATTATTATCACATTAGCACTTAGTTAGCATAGCTAACATACTGTTTTGAACGTTAGCATTACCATTCAGAGACTGGACTCCTCCGGTCTCTCTCTCCCTCAGCAGCAGTGGCAGCCTCTGGCAGTGCTGACTCAGCGCCCTGAGCCAGCGGCTCGAATTGATACGGCTCGCGGCCGCTGAGCTCCATAAAGCCTCCCTCTATCTCCGGTGACGACGGAGGAGATCCGCTGGCTCTGTGTGCGCCGAGCCAGCGCCGCCCGAGCTCGGTGCTGCTGAGGCAGAGGTTGACAGGAGGAGTCCAGTCTCTGAATGGTAATGCTAACATAGGCTAACGTTCAAAACAGATGAATGTTGATCAGATCGATCAGTCGTAAAACTGCCAACATGGCTTTGGTCACTGTCCATGTTTCAGTGTCACATTAAGCGAGCTGTCACTATCCTCCTGAACACACCCCCACGTCCCCCCTCCGCTTTTACTCCACACTTGGCCATCCCCTTCTGTTCTTCCTGGCACCGCCCACTTTGTAGAATTTTTTTTTTTTTAATGTTGTCTGGGGGCGGGGTTATGATTTTTCAGGGGGTTTAGTTACACTTTAAATCAGACTGAACATTTCCTGTTTAACCTCAATTAGGATTACTAAAAGTATTTCTATTTGCTAAACCATAGATTGAATTTTATAGAGAATTTCTTATATCATTTAATAGTTTATCTTATTACTTATTTAGTTTTATTCAATAAATTATTGTTTTGAAGTTTGCTTTTCCTGGCTTACTGGTTTTTTTCCCCCTTTCTCCCAGATATTTGCATTTGTGGTAACTCTTTGCTACGGCTGCAGTATGGTGATGGGATTCAAGAGATGGAGGAAATAACCAGGGGTTGAACGTAACATTACATCTGCATCATTATGTCAGCATTTCTCTTACAAAAACAACCCAGCTATCCAGTGGTTAATCATGGTCCATTGTTGTCCAGTGATGCGCACGCTTTATTATCATCCCAATGTGACTGTTTTGTCAGATAGCACCCTCCTTCTAACAAAAATGTATACATTTTTTGTCAGAAAATCTTTTTTTAAACTCCACATCGATCAATTTTAAATAAGTTCGGTCAAGAGTCTTTCAGCCAAAACACATTGGAAATTAGAAACAGAACTGAGAGGACTTTATACTGTAAAATAGGCTTTTTAGACATTAAAAACTAATTTTGAAAGATGAAAAAGATGCATGAAAACCTTTTTTTTTTTTTTTTTTTTTTTTTTTACTCATGCAATTTCATTGATGATCCATTTTGTTTTTTTAAAGCAATTGGTTAGCTACCTTTGGTGCTGATGAGTTAAGGTTACTTTAAGGACTGTCAGATTTTCTCATTACATTTGGGATTATTTTTCCAGTATTATAGCAGACACAGAATCAAAATCTGGCACGCATTGCCACTAAATTACACAATTAGAGACCTAAGTTAGGTTGATCTGTGAATCTGGTGATTTATTATAAATTAATCATATAATCATGTCATTAATTTAAAAAAAAATACAATTTTTTTTATTATTTTAAACATCTTTATCTATGTGGATCATTCAGCTAAATATGTTCTGAAAAGCATTGTATTAATGTTTGGTGTTTGTATTTAACTGTGATGTATTATTTAACTGTTTTAATCTAATTTTAAATGTCACAAGGTTTCTAATCTCATTTATTGTGCACTTTTGTTTGGATTAGATTATTAATTTATGAGAGTTTTAGATTAAAAATTTGTTTTGACTAGTGCTACTTTTGAAAACAGAAATGCATTTAGGAACTAAAGCAATAAAATCTAACGACCTTACATGTGGTTTATTATTGGGTGTTTTATACATGCTATTATATTGAGCTATCAACAGAAATAAGATTATAAATTCTACTCATACGAGCTTTTAGAATGTCAGAATTTTATTTAAAAAAGCCATTCTGGTTGGCAAGAAAAAAAAACAAACAAGTGTCCTGTGTTAGCCACAGGAGGCTAGGTGCTGCAGTGTGTGTTTCCATTGGACTCATCAATAATTCAACACATTTTTTTCGGATATTCATGACTATTCCCACTTTTTTAAATATGACATGTGAAACAGGCAGCACTGAACTGAGCATTTAAAAACTGTGGCAAAAATATGTAAAGCTGTCTTCCAACCCAACAGCTGAATAACACAAAATCCTAATTTTAACAGAAGCAGTAAAAAAAAGCACTTCAGCAAATCTTTCTGTGCCTGACATTTTTCTGCTTATAAGTTTATTGTAAAACACTAACGTGTTTACCAGACTCTGGAGGCTGGAGACAGACTCAGTATTTTTGGATGACTTATATGAATTAGCTCTGTCAATTTAAACTAAATGTTATCTCCAGCAAGAAGAAAATTTTTTTTTATATTGAATAACAGTCTGAAGTGTATTTTACAGTTATTGAGGAATATACTTCTCAAATACAGAATATGTTTACTGATGGAATGTCGTTCATCCATGGAGGAATGATTATGACCTAGAATGACATTTTCTATTCAGTGAAAGTCCTGGCACAGACTTCACTGTAAGATGTATCCCAATGCTGTCATAGCTTGCAATTTATTGCTGTTTATTTTGTTATCTTAGAAACGGTTTATCTGACCATCTTTAATTTTGTATAGAACCTTTCAACTTTGGTTTAAAAAAAATCTATAATTTCTTACATTTAATTTAATAAATCCTGTACATTGTAAATGTTTTGAATTCTTATGAATATTTCAGACAAAGTAATTCCCTGTACAGATGTAAAATCTTGAACTATCATAAACTGCAAAAGAATGCAATAGAATCTGTCAGATACAGTTTATCTAATAACTTATGTATTCGCTACCCATGTAGTTATAGTGTGTGTATGTATGTGTGTAAAGAGAGAGAGAGAGAGAGAGAGAGAGAGAGAGAGAGAGAGAGAGAGAGAGAGAGAGAGAGAGAGAGAGAGAGAGAGAGAGAGAGAGAGAGAGAGAGAGAGAGAGAGAGAGAGAGAGAGAGAGAGAGAGAGAGAGAGAGAGAGAGAGAGAGAGAGAGAGAGAGAGAGAGAGAGAGAGAGAGAGAGAGAGAGAGAGAGAGAGAGAGAGAGAGAGAGAGAGAGAGAGAGAGAGAGAGAGAGAGAGAGAGAGAGAGAGAGATAGTACTATGCAAAAGTTTTAGGCAAGTGTGAATAAATGCTGTAAAGAAAAAATGCTTTCATAAATATAGATGATAGTTTATTTTTATCACTTTATAAAATGCAAAGTGAGAAAACAAAAGAAAAATCTAATTCAAATCAATATTTGATCTTACGACCTTTTGCCTTCAAACCACCATCAATTCTTATAGGTACACTTGCACAAAGTTAGGGATTTTCTAGGATTATAGTCAGGTGTATGATCAACCAATTATACCAAACAGGTTCTAATGATCATCAATGTCACACATAAATTGAAACAGTCATGAACTCAAACAGAAACAGCTGTGTAGGAGGCATAAACTGGGTGAGGAACAGCCAATCTCTGCTACCAAGGTGAGGTTGTGGAAGATGCATTTCATGCCAAGATTGAGCACAGCAACAAGACACAAGGTAGATGTACTGTATCACCAAGGTCTCTCCCAGACAAAGATTTCAAAGCAGACTGGGGTTTCAAGATGTGCTGTTCAAGCTCATTTAAAGAAGCACAAAGAAATGGCCAATGTTGAGGATCGTAGTGGTCAGCCAAGGAACCTTAGTGCAGCAGATGAAAGACACATCAAGCTTATTACCCTTCGAAATTGCAAGATGTCCAGCAGTACCATCAACTGAGAATTGACAGAAACCAGTGGGACCCAGGTAACCCATCTACTGTCCAGAGAATCTGGCCAGAAGTGGTCTTCATGAAAGAGTTGCAGCCAAAAAGCCATACCTCGGACGTGGAAACAAGGCTAAGTGACTCAAATATGCACAAAACCATAGGAACAGTGGTGCATAACAATGGCGGCAGCCGGCATGTGCTCTGGACTGATTAGTCAAAATCTGAAATATTGTAATAGGAAGTTTGTCGAATGGCTGGAGAGCGGTACAATAATGATTGTTTGCAGGCAACAGTGAAGCATGGTGGAGGTTCCTTGAATGTTTGGGGCTGCATTTCTGCAAATGGATTTGGAGATTTGGTCAGGATTAATGGTGTTCTCAATGCTGAGAAATACAGGCAGATAGTTCTCCATCTTGCAATGCATCAGGGAGGCGTATGATTGGCCCCAAATTTACTTTGCAGCAGGACGACTCCAAACATACAGCCAAAGTAATTAAGAATTATCTTCAAGGTAAAGAAGAACAAGAAGTCCTGGAAATGATGGCATGGCCCCCACAGAGTCCTGATCTCAACATTGAGTGTGTCTGGGATTACATGAAGAGACAGAAAGATGTGAGGAAGCCTACATCCACAGAAGATCTATGGTTGGTTCTCAAAGATGTTTGGAACAACCTACCAGCTAAGTTCCTTCAAAAACTCTGTGCATGCATACCTAGAAGAATTTATGGTGTTTTAAAGGGTGGTCACACCAAATATTAAATTGATTTAAAAAAAATTTGTTTGCCCACTTTGCATTTTGTAAATAGATAAAAAATGAACAATGATTATTAAAATTTCTGAAAGCGTTTCTTGTTTACAGCATGTTTTCACACCTGCCAAAGACTTTTGCACAATACTGTGTGTGTATATATATATATATACAAAAACCAGATAAGGGATACTTTTACAAATATCAGTTTAAGGGAATTTACACTTTTGCAATTGGGTTATTTTTTTTTTTTCTTCTTTTTTTGCAGATTTGTTTGCTTTAAATTGAATTGTATAGGGTACGTTTTACATCGCAGGTGGAAAAATTTAAAATGGTTCTTTGTAGTTCTTCTTAGCTCAGAAAAACCTGTTACTTTGAGAGACTTGAGTCTTGTCCCTCTTCTCTGGGAAATAATGAAACAGGCTTGTTACTGAGCCTCCACAAGAAAGGATATCAAAGAAAGGTCTAAAACCTGAGGGGATCTCAGGCTAGTGGTTCAATAGTGTAATATTTCTTCAGGGCACTAGATGTCCTCCTTTAACTTAAGGAGAGTTTTGAAGATGCGAGCTACTGTTTTGATCATTTTATCTCCCTTTCTCTTACAATAAGCATCGCCTTTTTAAAATATAATTATAAGCTGCATCCCGATAAAAAAAAAAATCTAATTATGAAAACAAGCTTATTCGTTTTTTTTAAATTGGTGTGTAAACTTCAATACAAAACAAGACTACATAAAACTCCATATGATAGCTGTTCGGCTTACAGCTTTTAAGCATTGTTTTTCGGTTTTTGCCTGAAGTGTACAGGACAACAAGCTGCACATAACCTATTTGATGAACGTGCGTGTTTACTTCACTAACAAGTGACAAACCGTGCTTAGACTTTCACAATAAGACGGCAACATGCGACGCACGCATCGAACGTATCGTGCAAATTGTGTTTACATTTATGAACGCGTTCAAATTTAATATACCCAATATACGAATACTCAATTTTAAATATGAGGCGGTGTTTCTAAATCGATGTAAACCGGCACCAAAGCCTATAAATACGCTCGAGGGGCTTTTATTTTGACAAATGCTGTCTTTCGGATGTACATTTATGAATGTCCTTGCTCTCTCTCAGTTTTAGGTAGCATAATGAGAGTGAGTAGAGTAGGTATGTGGTTTACCTGTTGGGATACCGAGTAGCATTACCGTATGAGCATTTTGGATTAGATTAATTCATTATCCGCCTGATACAGAATAATTTCCCAGTCTTGTCATGGATATAAACGAGGCGCAGTGGAGAGAAGAATGGGGTTTAAATGTCTCTTTTCTTCCCAACAGCTTTTTTTGATTTTAAGCGCTGCTCCACAGCAGGATTGGAGTGTGTTTTTTTGTAGTTGTTTTTTTTTAACACACCGGACTGCGGTAAAAGCTGATATTTCTCCTTGTTTTCGTTCAGTTGACGTTTTGTAATTGCTCGCTTGGTCAGCTCCTTATCCACACTTTTTTGGGAAGTTTCGGCTCCCCTGGGCAGCGGAGGCGACTGGCGGAGTCAGGACTGACCACTGGAGCTGGTCCTGAAAAATGGAGGCTGTTATCGAGAAGGAATGCGGTGCTCTCGGAGGACTCTTCCAGACCGTCATTGGAGACATGAAAGTAAGAAACTTTTATGGGCGATTATTAGTGTTGGCTCAGAGCAGAAAATTCCCCAAATCGCCCGAACTAATTTTTTTTCCCTTACACCGTTGTTTACTGCTCAAGGTAAAGAGATGTAGAGATCTTAGTTGCACTAAAATACTCCTTTTTGGGGTTAGAGCTGAGTAGCCCAGATTTAACCTTTCCATCAGTAATTGCAACATATTTGGACCTTTGCTCCAGTTATAACACTGGACCCCTTTTTGATCCAATTTGAAATGAATGAGGCAGCCATCATTAATGTCCAACTGGGACTATCAGAATTAGGACTTTTGATGATGCTCTTGACAGAGCCCCCCCCCCCCCAGCTGTTGTATCTGCCTGGAGGCTTGTTGGAATGTAATCTCTCAGGGCAGAAAATCACCCACAAGGTAGGAAGACTTTGACATGCACAGGTCAAATGGCCAGCCACTGGGTCTGCTGGAGTGAAGAGGTTTGTTATGAATACAGCTGAGGCATTCAGCACCTCTCCAGAGTGCCATGTCTCTCTCTCTCTCCTTAACTTACTACAACTCTCTGGTTGCATGCTGCCAGATAGTAGTGAGAATATGCAAACGCTGAGAGTATTTTTGTCGTCATAAAAACTATAAAAAAATTTATGGTGCAGCTGATAAGAGATTGTATTCTTCCAGGTTACACTGGCCTCCTATATTTCAGTTTGAAGTGGTTTTCATGGGCAGGAACTACATTACATTTACTATCTTGAATATAGTTATCTAAAACAGTATTCATACCTTGTGAGCTGTTTCACTTTTGATCATATTACACCCACAGACATCAATGTATTTAATTGGGATTCATGTGACAGACCAATGGAGAGTAGTTTATAATTATGATGTACGGTAAAAGGAATATGATACATGTTTTTCAAACCTTTTAACAATTAAGCATCTGAAAAGCATGGCATCCATTTTTGTGTTCTGTAGTACACTCAGCAGCCTTCCTAATCGAGTCCACCTGGGTTTAATTTGGTCTCAGTATGAAAAAACCTATTTCAAACACAATGTTTTGTTGGAGAATAGTCAACAAACGGCATTATGCAGACCAAGAAACACACCAGTTTTGTGGGAAATTATAGTAGGGTTTGGTTATAAATAGGGGTGCACCGATCCGATAATAGGATCGGATATCGGCTGCGATACTGACAAAATAGCTGGATCGGGGATTGGAAAAATGAACAGATCCACTGGCCGATCCAGTTTTTTTTTTTTTTTTTTTTTGGTTGCAGCAGAACCTATATCATTCGTCAGCTTCACGTGTGTCGCATGCTAGAAGCAATATGGAGCGAGCCAGAGGGTCGGCTGTGTGGAGATATTTCACGCTTGCCACTCCAACTAGTTTTTCGGCTGTTTGTTATGTCTGCAAAGTAAATGTTTCGAGGGGAGGTGGTATTACTGCAAAGTACAACACTACCACTTTAATCAAGCACATCCAGAAACACTATGCTAAGGAGCACGCTGAATTCCTGCACCTCAGTAAAACAAAAGGAGCGGGGTCAAAAAGGAAAAAAGAAGTCTTAGTTATGTTTAGTTAGTAAAGTCTGGTACCTTTAGTCTCTTCAAGTAAGGTATAAGGTGGAGGGTATACAGTTTATTATTAATTCAACAATAGTATCGGATCAGTATCGACAGATACACAAAGCCCAGGCATCGGTATCGGTATTGGGACTGAAAAAGTGGGATCGGTGCACCCCTAGTTAAATCTGTATCTCAAGTTTTAAGGAACCTCACTGTTCAATCCATCATCTGTTAATGATAACCTGGCCATCCACATAAGCTGACAGGCAGGAGATCAGGCGCTGCTCAGATGAGGCCAAATGTGAACTTTTTGGCCTGCATACAAATATCTTTCTTTGAAAGAGACGAACACTGCACATCTTAATGATCAGAGAATCCCAATGATGGAGCATAGTGGTTGCAGCATCATGCTGTGGAGATGTTTTTAAAATGGAAAAGGGAAGCTGGTAAAAACTGGTAAGAAGATTGATGGAGCTAAGTACAGGCAAACCCGGAAAGAAAATCGGTTAGAAGCTGCAAGAGACTTGAGACTGGTGCAATTTTGCAAAAAGAAGTGGGTTAAAACTTCATTCTCCAGATTTGCAAAGGTGGTAGAGACATACGACAAAAGACCTGGCAGGAGCTATACTAGTAGCAAAGAGTGGTGTTAAACTTGTTAATGCTGGCCTCTCACATAAAATCCCATAAGATACATTTAGGTTTTTTTGTTGTAATATGACATATTTGAAAGGGTATGGATACTTTTGCAAGGTACCATGGAAGAACAAAGCTATAACACGTAATTTGTACTAAATGACGAGGCATAATCGCTATAACTTTGCATTTGTAATGACTGGTAGCTCCTCTGTGCCAAAATAAAAAAGGGACACAGTACAGTGGTAATTACTAGTAGCTCAGGCAGATATGAAAATAAGGGCTGTAAGGTACAAGGCTGCACAGGAACATGTCTTAGAGTGTTTGTTTCAGAAAAAACACTTTGAACAAGCTGCGACGGGAGAAAACCCAAACCGTTCCACTAACCATACCGAAACGAGTCTGAGTGGTCAGGAGAAACTCAAAGATGCACTGGATTTGCTTTTTATTTAATTAACATTTGACATTCAAGTTTTGGAACATTGTGCAGCCTGTTAGGTAGGGTGACCTTATGGTTGTTGGCCTGAACTGCTTCAAGGTCTAGTCTGTCAACAAGTGGTAGGAAAAAAATAGGAAGCCAAAGGTGAAACTTATAAGTGACTATATTAACAGGATGTTAGGTTAAAATAAGTAGAGTGAAGGATTAGAGCCATGCAAAGGGAAGGAAACGGCTGTAGAGATGCACCAAAAGGGGCGATAGTGATGTAATGCAGAAAGAAATTTGGACCGCGGGTCAAATAAGTCGACTCAATTGTTGGGTGTTATGTTTGACGGTACAACATGACATTCCTCAGGCCCCTGACACTTGTCCCACAGCAGTGACAAAAATGTACAGATTCTTTAGGCATATTTCTCTCTTTCTTCTAAACCTGTTAGCCTTCTCCTTTTCACTCATTTGGCCTTGTTCTCTGCAACTGTTTGGATACAGAGCTCTTTAACTACTCTTCAGTCCAGAAATTTGGGGGTGGTCAGTGTCCCTTCTGGACCTGGACTCATTATACCATAGCATTGGTGCACTCGTTTTGGATTGTTTCCAAAGGAGGCCCATGACCCATTTTGCAGCCTAATACGCAAAGAGAACATGATGGTAATCTCTATTTTACAATGAAACCTGCAGTAAGTCTGACTTTAATTGAAATAAATGAAACTAAGTTTTCAGGAAACAATTTAGAGGGCTTTAATATTAGATTTTACTCAGCTTTTGTGAACAAATTGTATCCTCAAATTGTAAAATCATGAAACAATCAGGTCTCAATGCAAGCATTATTAAAAACATGCTGTTAAAAGTGCCTTAACAGGGCTGGATTTGTGAGAGAGCCCAATCTGGGGTTAATTCTGTTCAGGTAAAGTCAGGCATCAGGATTGGGCCATAGGTTTTGAGGTGTTATCTTCATAACTGTGAGAAAAAGAAAATCTGTTCTGATGGTGAAATTGCATCATGCTGTTTTTATCTCTGTTCCCACAGAGCAGCTGCCCTATCTGGGAAGATTTTATCACCAAGGCAGGAAAACTGCAGTCACAGCTCAGGTAAGTGTGTGAATATGTGCACATATGACATATTTGCATATTTGTGCGGTTAAACAAAACCTAAAATGAATTTAAATGAAATAGGAGCTGAAATCAACCCCCCACCCTAATATCCTATTAACCTTAATAATGTCGGTTCTTGTTGGGCTATTTTAGTTAGTGGAGACATTCGGCCTATTTTCTTTTCCAGTATTTAGATTACTGTAGAGTATTCACAAAGGAAAAAGCATATGTGTAAAAGTAAATGTAAATATTTCTAAACATATTTGAGGTTGTTTTTGATCTGTAAAAGTGAAAAAGTTCTATAAAGCCATTATAGTAAGTTAAGATTTACACGAAATACATCTTAACCATGTATTTATAATAATAAATTTGATGCTATCCACATTTCTTATTATAATATGCCCCTGTGTTGTGCCACATTCTGCAGTAATTTGACCAAATAGTGATTTGATGCCAGAAGCTGTTTCAGACCTTCTTGCACTAATTATATCAGTGTAGCTCATGCGCATCTCATATGTCCAACAGTTAGGATATTTCTGTTTTTGTTTGTTTTGTGAAGGGAAATAATATTTAACCTTGAACAACCAAGATTAAAAAAGTAGTTCATTTGTTTCGTTAAAATGCACAAAAAAAAGATGTCGTATATATTACAGTTTTTGCCTAAAACAGTATTCCCTCTTCAGTAAGTGAAGAGTCCTTATGTAACCTTTCCCCCATTCAATCACCTTCGTCTCATTTAATTCATCTTCCAATGATTGTAAATGTATACAGCTTTCTAGCTCAATCATTTCAAGTCATTGTAAACAGCAGACGCCAGTCCCTGCCACCTCTCCTAGTTGGGTTTAAGTGGCCACGTGTCAGAAGACAAACAGCTTATGACAGCTGAAATAAAAGATCTTTTATCTGGCAAGTACTGCAAATACGGACGTCCCATGGCTTAAATTATTCTTTGATTAACTGTGCATGGCGTTTCCTCAGCGGTTTTCGTGTCCGCGTGTCCTCGTGCTGACTCTTACTGACAACTGTATAAATGTTCAGTGACATAATAACAATCGCCTGAGTCTGCTCGGTGTCCCATTGTTCTGTTTCCCCTCGCTATTAAGGTTGATTATTGCTGAAATGTTATTTGACTCTCTCTCCATCATTCAGGGGTTAAATATGTGACCCTGCCCTCTGAAATGTCTGAGGAGTATTTGCTAGCTTGTTGCTAATGACTGGCTGTTTTGAAAGCATCATGTTAAAGTTTGGTCATCAGGTGAGTGTTAAAAACAACGAACAAACTACTTTACATCTCCAAGGGGAAATAACTAAGTGTAACATAGAGCAATGTGGCTGGTAGCTGCATTATTTTGGTTACTCATTGTTCCATATGTGTTCACATGTGTTTTGCGGCCCTGAAGCTTTAAACAATTTTCAAAGGGACTGTCTATGAGCGTGAAATTGTCAGCAGTTATCATTACTGACCCTGATCGGAGCCTAATGAGTAATGCTCCCTCACAAATAGTTCAGAACTAATTTTCATTAATGCATTCCCCAAAAATCCAACTTCCATTAAGGTGATGGGTAAGAGCTGCTGCTTTAAACTCTTCACTCCACATATTTGTTTATGTTGAGGATTCAGCACACTGCTCGACTCAAAAACAGTCCTTAGGGAGTCAGAAACTAAATGCTGCATTTTGTTGAAGGAATGCATCTCCACACAACAAAAATCGGCCACATTAAAATACAAGTTTGAGGGCAGTAGAAACCAATGCATTTAACTGCAGTTTGTGTTCTACCAAAATGACTCAATGAGTGCTTTCAGAGACGTTCCCTTCCAGGTTTACACTGAATGCCATTCATAGAAAGAGGAATACTCTATTTTTAGACTAGACTTTCCCAGGTAAAGTACAGCGTTCGACCTGGTCCTGACGGAGCAGTGGTTGTGATATTGGGCTGTGTGTAAAGATTTAGCTTCTTTTATAGTGTGTGTGTGTGTGTGTGTGTGTGTGTGTGTGTGTGTGTGTGTGTGTGTGTGCCAACATGACTTGTTTTTGGGGACCTACATGCAAGATCCTTTCTGTCCGTTTTTAGACCTGTTTCCAGGTATTTTGTATAAGAAAAAATGGCCCCTATTATACTCTGCTGTTTTGCACACGCCCCCCGACTGACAGACCTCTGTAATCTGTTTGGGAACTGGACTATTCTGGGGAACTAACACATGCATATAGTTAAACATAAACACACCCACCTTCTCATCTCGGTCTGGATAAGTTACCAGCTAGTAGTGGTAGAAGCATATGTCCCTGGGTGTAATGCCGCCAGAGGCAGTCTGCTCTGTAATTAAGCCCCTCTGCTCCCCCTTACAAAGCAACCAGGATATGAGCCAATTACAGTGTAGGGACAGTTTGGTGGGGTTTTATTTCCTTTTAAGAAAAAATAAATGTGTTTTCAGGTAATGGAAACGAATCCCACTGACACATGCTTTAATGTAAGGTAATTTCTCTGTAAATTTGCCAGCTTACAGTTAATGCAGTGTTGAGAAACATTATAGGATAATAGAAATATTCCCTTCAGGGTTTCATCTGAGTTGGATGTTTTTTAACTGATGCAGGCTTTAGATGGGGTTCTTAGATATGTGGCCAGTGCACAGTATACTAATTATATATGTTGTACGAGGATACTTTAAACACTAAGTTCTTACTGTGTTATAAGACTGTATTTTATGTTTCTGAAACAAGTTCAGCCAACTCACCCTCTTTCTATGATTCACATTTACTAGAGCCACATTCCAGCTTCAGCTTCTCTAAGAATAGATGAGAACAGCAGGACTGAATGTGTCATTGTCGTAAAGAGCACTCTGCTGTACTGTGGCATTCTCTATATGGAGTTCATATTGGCCTTGGCAAGGCGTTGTGGAATAGATATGTTAAAGTCATTTGTCTTGACTTATAGCAGGGGTGTGTGCAGATGTTATAGCCAGTGGTAGCAGTCAGATCCTTGTTGCAATACGGCTCAAAGCCTAAGCTCTTGTAGTACATTCACACCCCTTGAGCTGCTTTAGCTTTTGTCACTTAGATACCACAAACTTCTAGGTATTTGTTGAAGGTTGGGGGGGGGGGGGGGGGATATGTCAAACAATCTATGCTGTCCCTTTAGCTCTGATTCCCCCTAAATAAAATTAATTTCCATCAATTGTCTTCAGAAGTCTCATGTTTAGTAAATAGAGTCCACCTCTGTGTAATTTACACTCAGTTGACATCAGAGGTTTGTTGCAGAAGAGTGAATTAATGGCCTTATGAAGCCCCTAAAACACACCAGACATGTCATGGACAAAGTTGTGGAGAATTAACAAGCAGAGTTGGGTTTTAAAAACAATATTACAAGCTTCGAACATCTCGCCTAGCGCTGGAATTATTTATCCGGAAATTGTGAAAACTATGGGTGCATTCACACCAGTCCTGCTTATTACACTTTAATCAAACTTATTAGCCCTTAAAGTACAGTTCATTTAAATACGCAATCGAACTCTGATGCAGACCCAAAAAAAAGCAACATCTGCTCCACCTAAAAACTTCTGTCTGGGCTCGTTGACCTAAACTCTGCCGCGGTTCCATTGCGTATGTCAATGACAAGCGAGGCCAAGGCCGCTCAAAAAGCAGGAAGCGGACTGTAGTAAAAGGTATTCTGGATAAATCAAACCAAAACAGCTGCGCAGCAACAACAACTCTGCCTCGTTCTCTGCTCATCTGAGCCCATTGCTGCAACGTTTTTGTCCGGCCCATTAGCCAAAGACAACAGAGCGATCCAAAAATCGCTCATATCTGATGTTACTGTCAAGGAACAGGAAGTGTCTGTGTGTAGAGTGCTTCTTGATGCAGTCCAACCACAGGCCAGGAGGTTAACGTGTTGCTCAAAAGGTTTGGACAAAGTGCAGTGTGCGAAAGCGAACCGCACCAGCTAAAACAATCAACAATGTTGCAATTTTGGTCCCCAATTGAACAGTCTCTCTGATTATCAGAGAGATTATTCAGTTCTGCTCAGCTTATTTCCGCTTTATTGATCTCAAAGGGAAATTAAGTAAGTTAGAGTAAGAGTAAATTTACCATGCATGACCATTTACTTTAACTGGACCATGGTAACTCTGGAGGAACTGCAGAGACCTTCCGCTTGGGTGGGAGAATTTGTAGAAAGGAATAGTATTAGCCGTGCGCTCTACAAATCTGACTTTTTATAGAAGAATAGCAAAAAGAAAGTCGTATCATTTCAAGTTTAAGTTTGTCTCCAACATGAAGGGGGCAAAGCACTATGTAGAAGACGAAGCTCTGGTAAGATAGGACCAAAATTGGTACTTTTTGGCCTACATGCAAAGGACTATGTGTAGCGAAAAGTTCAACCCTATATCACCCTGAACACAAGGTTCCCACACTGACACATGGTGGTAGCAGCATCATGCTGTGGGAATGCTTATTCTTCAGCAGGGACAGGGATCTGATCAGAGTCGATGAGAAGAATAATGGAGCAAAATACATGGCAATTCTGGAAAAGCACTATACATCCAGTCTCACTGAGCTTGAGCTATTTTGTAAATATGAACGGGCAAAGATTTGAGTGTCTAGATGAGTGTGTTGGAAAATTGTTATGCAATTAGGAATTAAGTGTATGTTCTCTGTTTAGTGAATGCATCTAAGGAAATGACAAGCTTATTGTTCCAGCTTAATGTTATGAGAAAGATATATGTGTCAGGTCACCAGAGAGACAGACGCCGGGGCAGTAAGATAACAGTCTGGCCTTCGGATGAGCTGCTTTATGCGTTGATATAAGACTCGAACGTTGGAGAAGACATCTACAGAGATAAACAATGATTGCTGAATACTATTTAAGTGGTTAGTTAGAAAGGTTGGTTAGGGTGATGCACGAGTAACTCTGTCCCCTCCGTGTTCTGGCCAGACATGTTTGAATTAAATACTTAAACGCCTTCTGGGACTCAAGTCGTCTTTATTATGGAAACCCTGAGATACTTAATTTGCCATTACAATGAGCAAAGCTGGTAGAGACATACCCAAAAAAAAAATATTATGACTGTGAAAAGTATTAACAGAGGGCGATTTATTTTTTTTATGTTTTGCAGCCATATGTACTAAAAGCAGGTTTTAAACCTCTTATCACACAAATCTACTTTTAGTTAATGATTTAGTCTTTGGTGAACTTGATTTGGCTTAAAGCCCCTGAAAATTATGATCCATTGACCAGTAAGTGCATGTAATAAATAAGTGGAGCCAGATATCAGAAGCTGTTTTGGTGCCTGTACTGGGCTTTAAATAGAAAGGCGTGCGCCTGTGCGTATGTTTCTTTTTCCATTTGCAGGACACACCTATGGATCTGTTAAGCAATACTGCAACAAGTTTCTCAGTGAAAGGGAAAAGATTGTTCTGACCAGTGTGGAAGAATATTAGGGCTAACCCACCTTTTGGTTCAGTTTTGTCATTGACTTCCAGCTTGTGAAGGGCCGCTCTGTGATAACCTGAAGCACTTTCTTCAGTCATACACAGAAATCTGTACTGTCACATTCGGACAATACAAGCTCCAAATTGGCCCAGTCATTCTGTTGTATAGAAAATGCCTTCTAAACAAATTCAATATTTAGATAAAAAGAAAACACTTTAATTTAATCAAAATTGCAATCTTATCCATATCTCTTATTTACCTGATACCAGAGTGTAATGTTGGTGGAAATTCACAAGTCGTTTATGAAGGTTTTCTGTTGTCACATGGAATAACAAGTGTTTGCGAATTACCCACTCCGCCTTAGAACAAAAGAGCCTGTGTGAGTGAACAAACTTTGGAAAAATTCTTGACAGTTGTGTTACTTTGTGTGGTATGCATCACACACAAGTGGGCTAGTCTCCTCAGTGGGGAAGCTCGTATGTCATGCACACACACTTGTGCACACTAAGATCCTTTCCTCTTCATACCTGTGGTCATAACCCTGCACGGTTTGCTGTTTCTAAACCAGACCAGTGTTTGGAGGTTAACCAATTGCCTTGATTGCTAAAAGGCAGTCAGTTGTCAACTAGCATAATGGCTGCTTTTCCAGGTACCCGGACAAGAAGTCGGTCTAACCAAGATGGTATACATTTTTAAACAAACAAACAAAAATAAAAATCTTTCAGCTTTTGTCCACTAATTTATGTGAATAACTAGACTTGGCCCACTCATCTGATCCTGTGTATGTTCAGTCTTTTCTTATTTTCTAAATTATGATAAGATGATGGAAAATTATGTCAGTTTGGCAATCACTTTACACCCTTTTTTTCAATGCAGGACTCAACAGGGTTGATCCCACTCTGATCCCTCCATTGACCTGGAAGTGAGGCAAACTCGACATAATTACATAGACATTCTTCACTCAGCAGGGCATGTTCAACCTGTAATGAAAACACGTCTAATACAGTACATATTGTTCAGTTGTGAAAACATCGGTCTTATTTTATCTTTATAGAGATATCAAATGCATATGCAAATATATATGTGTATGTATAATATATATGTATATGTATAAATAATGCATATTATTTACACATCTACACCTTTTGTCATCAAAACAACTGTGGATTTTCATTCTTCGGGTCTCTTATTCAGTTCTGCTTAGTTCATTAATACAGTGCTATAAAATGGTATCTATACCCTTAAAATATTTTTCTTCTATTTCCACTCTTTTTTTTGTCACACTTGCATGCTTTAGATTTTTTTTCTCAAAATATATACAAAAACAGCTTTTGAATTGGGATTTTATTTATAAAGGAAACAAACCTATCCAATTCAACCTGGCCCTGTGTGAAAATATAATTACCCCTCTTGTTAAATCATCAATTAACTATGATTAACCACATTCTCCTTGTTCAGTGTCACTAACCAACCCGGGCCAGATTACATGAGCTAGGCAAGGACTGCTCAAAACACAACTCGTGATGCCCCTGAACTAAAAAAAAGATCAAGAACAGACAAGAAACAAAGTCATTAACAACTATCTGTTTGGAAATGGTTACAAAGGCATTTCTAAGACTTTGGGACTCCAACGAATCACAATGAGGGTCATTATCCACATATGGAGAGCAGATAGAACAGTGGTGAACGTTCATAGAAGCAGGCGGCCTACGCAGATTTCTCCAGAAGCACAGTGACAACTCTTCCAGGAGGTCACAACAGAACCCAGAAGGACATCTATAGCTCTGCAGGCCTCACTTGGCACAGCTAATGTCGGAGTTCACGATTCCATAATAAGTTAGGGAGTGTGTGAACATGGCATCCAATGTAAAAATCACTCCCTCCCAAGAGGAACACACAGGTTGGACTTATATTTGTTAAACATCCTGAGTATCTCTAAGACTTTTGGGAAAATATTCTCTGGACTGATGAGACAAAAGTGGAACATTTGGAAGGTGTGCGTTCTGTTACATGACATGCAACTAACACAGCTACAGAAACAGATCAGTCAAACATGTTGGTGGTAGTGCGATGGTCTGGGGAGGCTTTGCCTCTCTGGGGTCTGGACTACTTGTCGTAAGTAATGGTACCATGAATTCTGCCCGTTAGCAGAAAATCCTCGAAGAGAATGTCCGACCAATCGGTTCGTGACCATAAGCTCGAACACACTTTGGTTATGCAGAAGTACAATGATTCAAAGAGCACCAGCAAGTCCACCTCTCAAACTCAAATTAAAGGTATTGGAGTGGCCTAGTTAGATCTGGACTTAAATTAGACTGAGACTCCAACAGGCCAAGGTCATGTACAAGACTAACATGTCCGATTCATATTCAGTTATGTCGAATCCAGTTTGGTCCAAATTCTGTTCAAATTATTCAAGTTTATTTCAGTACAATCTGATATTGTAGTAAGACTCAAAAATAAAATACATGTAGCGCAGTTCAGTTATAATTCAGTACTTTGATTGAATGGGACAGTCCAGTTGTCCATCATAAGTTATAGTGTGAGGAAAGTGGTCTTTCCCTAATGAACCTGTTTTCCTGTCTTAGGGCGACAGCGATGGCTGTGACGGTCTTTCTGGATGCTTTCCAGAAAGTGGCCGACCTGGCCACCAACTCGAGAGGTAGGAATAGTCTCCGTAATGTACTTAACTCGAAATGTTTGACAGCTGTGTCATTCTGTTTGTCTTTGCGACTGCATTATGTTGGACTCCAGCGTTTCACCACACAGTGTTAGGAATTTCTTTGGCTCCTTGGCTGTATTGTGTGGGTAATAAATCCATCAGTGCGCTGTTTGAAGCCCTCTTGTTGGCTTTGTGTTTGACCCCCGCTCACCTTTTACCCCCACTTTCTGTAGCCCAACCCCCACCTCTGCTACATCTGGGCCCTCTGCTGCTGCTGCTGCTCTGTTTTCATTCTGGATGTGTGAGAGTGGGAAAGTGGGAGAGTAACAGATCTCATCTTTCCCTAGCTTGGCCACCTCCAGCCACGCACTGTCCTATTAATAGGAACTGAAACAGACACACACATTCATTACCTCAATCACAGGAGTGAGAATGATAGAGGAGAGAAAAGAGCTGAAGGGAGGTGGGGAGAGTGCAGGGAATGATTGCCCTCTCCCTCGCTCTCTCAGATTATATCAGTTTTTTTGTAAAAGAGTCCAGATCAGTTAGCCGAGGAGCCTTGCATCACTTTTCCTCTGCCCTTTTCTCACTTTCTCTCCCACTTTGACTAACATTCTTTTTCTTTCTTGCAGCAGTATCACGTAACGCTCGTCATTTGGTGCAATGTGGCTCAGGCTTTATTTAGATTTAAAAAGCAATGGTAGATAATGGCCTACAGTGTGCAACGCTAATGCATGACATGTACTTACCTTTATGTGGCTGTGTGCAGGTATATTACAACAAGTAGTCTAAAATTATTTAGTTGCACAGTGCATGTCAGTCCTCTTAATGTAATGTAAATCCATGTTGTAGGTGTTTGTAAGCCCAAAATACTCACTTTAGTTTTTTTATGATATGATTTCATGGCTCTGAAAGGCTGGAGGCTAGCTGGCTGTTTTTGAAGTTTTTGAGGCATTTAAAGAAATCAGGGGCCTCGGAAAACATTGTAGGGAAAGGAGAGGTGGGTCAATCTGAAACCTTAAATTTAAATGTTAAATATATGAGCCATGTGGTTTTAGTATGGACCATACGCTGTAGAGATTTAGAGTAATGAAAACAACACATTCAGAGTTTCTGTTCTTTTTCTAACCAAGCCTGACTGAAAGGCGACATATTTACAAAACCATGGATATGTCACATGTTCTGGTTCTCATTGTTGAGCTCAGTGAAGAGGTCAAGTATGCTCGCAGTGATTAAGATTAAAAAACATGTCTGAATTTTTTTTTTTTTACTTGTTAACAGCTGTTTATACTGACGCAGATGGCTTTCAATTCATAGAGTCTCTCTTTCTGTATCTTCATCGATTAAAGTACTGACACAATCTTCTGTTAGCAAGTCATAATTACCAAGAGGTTGCTGAGGAATCATATTGTGAAGCATGTTAATTCCTGCCCTTTTTCTATCTTTCTTCTTCCATCGTCTGCTCTGTCTGTGTTCTTTCACGTCTTATCCTTGTTTCTACTCCCACCACCTGGCAGGGAAATCAGTGGTTTGGAGCTCAAAGGTAAATGTTGGAAGAGATTGGTTAAAAAGCGAACAGCAGTTTATCTGCCGTTACAGCAACAAATGTTACCATAAAAGCAGCCAGCACACACAGTGAATGTTATTAAGGCCCTTAATCATGAAACCAACCTTTCGGCAGCTTTTGTAAATAGTTTTATGTCTTTGAGATATTAGCGGTGCCCTGTAAAGATTCACATCTGTAGACTTTTTATCTCATCAGAGGAAAGTTTATAGGTTTTAAAAGGAAACCTGTTTAAGAACTCTTGACATGTTTGTCATTTAGGCAGCCTGAATGGTAACACATATGAGCATTATTTACATGATATAATACTTTGTATTTTAGGTTTTTAAGAACATATTTAGGACCTTTCCATTTTCAGTTAACTTAAGTCCATGAATCTGTCTCCATGCCAACAGGGATTTGCTTCATTAACAAGTATAATCTTTATTTTCAAGGCTCAACCTTGTTTTGTATGATGATGTGTTTTGTTTCTTCAAACCACCTGTTTCATTGCTTTCACATTCTATGGGTTTCAACTTCTCCTCCATAAAAGGTTTATTTTGTTGCTCCAGACTGGTTTACTTCAGTATAATAAACCTGCTTTTTCTTCAGACCTTTGAGGAGCCTTTACATACTATTTAGAAGTACTGTCTTATTGAATATTTAATTGTATCTTCTCCTAATTTCCCTTTTTTTGTTTCAGAGTTATTTCTTGTCCATCTTTTTTTCTTTCTTTAGCTTTTGTTTATTGTAGTGGTTGCTGCACAGAGCTGCTTAGCTTTGGTTACCTGATACTGGTTACCTGTTTTTTTAAAATGGATTAGACATTTTTAAGCATAATATAATGCTGGTTGGAGGGCCTTCTATGTCAAGCGTTAGTTTCTCTAGAGAGAACCCGAGCACACTTTTCAACTTTTAATCCTTTTAAAAGTTTATAGTATACATCAGCTTAAATTCTCTGAGTTATCTTTGTGCAGTCAAGTAGAGAAACAAACCAAAACCTTAAAAGGAAGGTGGGAATGTGGGAGAACAGCTTTAAGAAAAAACAGTGACCCTATGCTTCTCTGTCTTAATACTTGTCCTTTAACCTTCTTTACTTTCTTCCTTTCCGTTCATATACATTGTGGGTTTTTTGGGGGGGAATCCTGCATTTATTTAAACATGTATCTGCACACTGACACAAACCAGTTTATGGAAACATCGAATAAACTACCCTGTTCAAATATGGTGGCTTTCATAATTCTACACATCCTCGTTAAAAAGCCAACATTAAACATAGCATCATCACAACTCATTTTGAACACATTTTCCACCATTCATTTGGTATATATCCAGTATAATTCAACTGAAAAACAAGCAAATCTTTAGAAAAGAAATGTTCAAAACTTTAATAGTTGCAATAGCATTATAATCAATGTGAACATCTTTAAATTAAAACTTTATTAAAACACCCTTTGCATCTAATTTTAGTTCAGCATTAGCTTTTTGAAGTCATGACTGCCATCAGTTATGGAGAATCTTATTAACCAGAATCGAAGTGCAAGGTGTTCTAATAGGATTTTCCTGACATTTGCTAATTTCAAATCAAATCAAACTGTATTTATAAATCACTTTTCATACATAAATTGCAATTCAAAGTGCTTTACTGAATTAAAATGAACCCACATAAACCACATTCCCATCCCTTCTCCACAGATTTAAAAGCATGATCATAGTTATACCCCCCTCCCCCCAACCCAACCCTCATGCTGGCACACACTTAAAAGTAACAGTAAAACGGACAATAGACTGAGTAGGCATTATTTGTGTCCTTAAGCCAAACTCTGGAGTTTGCAGAGAAGTTACAAAGGATTTCATTGTATAAAGGTGACAGTAAGGAGAAGGGGACTAACAATCTACATAATTGTATATGTGTATATGTACCATGACATGGTCAAAATAGACAGTGATATTTGTATCAAATTTGGGAAAACGGAGACAAAAAAAACAAACCCTAGTGATTTCTCTAAAGTTGATTTAAAGAAAAGCCAAACTGATCAGGAAGTCTGACAAAAGGCTGAGGGTTACATTTCTTCAGATGCAGAAAACAAGATTTTTTTTGTCAAGATGGATGATGTTATAAACGCCTCCAAGTTCAAGGTCATTCTGCTCTAAAACCTGTCAGCATCACAGTTAGTCCAAGCATTCATCCAAATCAACAATAGGAAAAGTTCACCAGAAGAATGAAAGTTTCGGGATGTTGCTGAGATGTCGAGAGATCTCCTCACAATCCAGATGGAGTTGGCAAGTATTGTGGAGTCAAGATTTGGCTGAGACTGAGAGAGACCTACTTAATAAGACTGATTGGTGAAAATATTTTGATTGGTGCTTCAAACAATAGTTTAACGGTGATTTGCAGCTTTTTAATTTTTAGATTGTTCTACTAAAATATATATTTTTTGTTAAATTGTTGTGAACTGAATGTTCTAGTTCTGAAATGATTAATCATGGTCTTATGTTTTCCATAAAAATGTTTTAAACAAGGGTTTATGCACTTTTCATTTTCCATGTATATGCTTAAATACCATTTGAAATGATTTAAATCTTGGTCTATTCTTGGTGTAAATACCCAGTATTGTGACAGTTGCTCTAACAGGTCAGATTGTTTGATCTAATTTTAAGCTCATGTGCAGGCATTACTGAATTAACATGTTTTTAGGCTGACTTCAGAGGGGTAATCGTATATTTGGGAGGATGGAACAATGACTTTCATTGTGTTAAGAGACAGAGGAAGCTGTTTCCAGGAGGATTCTAAATTTCCACTGATAGGCAACTGAGCCTGTTTTGGCAACACAACTGTGCTTCCTTAACTAGGTAAAGTGATTATATTCCAACTGAAGGTGCTAAGAGTAAATTACATTGATAGACTAAACTGCATTGAAGAGATCTTGTCTGCTTCAAGGGTTCCTTTGTTGTCTGCAGAGGAATGAGATTTGAGTTGGTTTTCTTCTTCCAGATAAGTATGGAAAAAAAGAAAACATGGAATAGATACTAGTAGTTCCAGACTATCCCCTATCCCATTGTCTTCATCATAACTTTGAATATCTAAATGCTGAATGCTAAAATTTGAGCCATCAAAAGTAGGAAACATGTAGGGGATGATTCAACTTGCTTAAACTTCCAATAATTGCTCAAGATTTATTTATTTTTAATGATGGAGATAATGAACAAGGTCCACCTTTATATTTCTAATAAAGATTTTCTGCATGAATGTCATTCTATTTAAACGTTGGTACTTGACTTACATGAAAGTCATGAGGTTCCGATAGAAACTATAGTTATACTTTTGAAATAACAAAATACAGACAAAACTCGTCAATAAATTTCCTTCCGTTTTCATTTCCTTCCTAAACTTGAAGCTTATTGGTGGAAAAACAGGACAAGGATCCAGTGAAACCATGAAAAAGAGATAGCGGGGACATGACAACATCACAAAAGAACAGCTTCAGAAGCAAATAATCCTCTCTTGTTTCATCAAATATCAGTCCATTTTCTGTGTGAATCCCCTTCTTTCTTCGGTTCGCTATCAAGTTACAGACACGTCATAGTCTCCTTCGTTGTATAACTGCGTTATGTCTGTTTCTGTGCGCCTGTTGTCCGTTTTTTTTTTAGCCATTTCTTCTGTGTATCCCTGGATGCATGTCCACAAAACAAATCTGTAGTATTCAGCTCACTATGATAGTGTGAGGGGAATGTGAGGGAAATGAGAGTATTCTGGACTCAGCAGAAGAGCTACAAAGAGTGACTTTCTTCATAGAAAAGCTGTATTGTTGCTGATAGTGAAGTGCACAGAGGTGTGCTGTATCTGTGTGTATGTGCTGGTGGGGGGATAATTACAAGTACTTGTAATACTCACTTGCCAGATTGAAATAAAAATGCTGCAGCTCATGTATCCGTTATCTTCCACTTCCTTTACTCGATTCATATTAAACAATATAAAACAATAAAATGATTAGCAGCATCCTCATATCTGTTACTCTCCAGCTGGTAAACGTTGAGTCACACAATCACGTTCACACACAAACTGCTCCGATTTTCTCACACCACCCAAACCATAATAGTTTATTAAGAGTCGTAAAAAAAGGGCCTTGTGTCACATGTGGACTGGCAGCTATTAGAAATCTGCCTCTACATGAACTTCTATGTTCGTTCGCGGAGAATATATATGTGCGTCTCTGTGGCGGTATTAATCGCAGTGGCTCCTTTAGCAGCTGCAGTGGCGACTCTCTTCAGACAAGTCTGAGTTTGTAGTAATGAAATATACACCTGCCACAGAACTAGCATGTAGAAGCACGTTGGGAGACAGCAGTTGATCGAGTGGCTGAGTTTTACCTACCATCAGGTAGTGTTACTCTTTGTCTAATTAAAAATCAGGCGTTTTTCTCTCCCCATACAGCTTCATTTTAGCTAACTGGATTTGTTGTATACAAATTCTCCTTGTAACAGATAGTTTTCCCATCCGGAGATGTATCTAAACAACCAAATATATATTTCTGAAAGGCAACATTAAATTTGTATTAACTCTACTTGAGACAGCTGACAGCTCAACATCTAACAGCTCAATGCTGGAGAAACAAGCTGGTGGAAAAGGTAAAAGGTTTTAAAACCATAACCTTCAATGTGTGTATTGATATCGGTAACTGGCACATGCCTAATGGGAATGTTCTACTAGTTCTACTAGCCAGGTCTTGTCTGTAAGTAATTTCTGTAACATTTTCTGACCTTTTATAAACTCCTCACACTGCTTCTACGGCCAGAAGCTCCAGCTTCTTCCATCAACTGGTGATAAATTTCTTCTGAGTGCCTTTTTTAAATGCTAGTGAGCGCATAAGTGAATTTATGTGAAGCATTTTATTTAAGTTAGACAGTTGTAAGAGCATACAATTGTCTTCATCATGTGCCTGTGGTAGTCAGGATGGCAGTAATTTGCACTAGGAGACACTTGGTAAATCGGCTACTGTCGCGCTGGCTTTAAGTGCTTTAACAGATGTGGTTTTTTAGTGTATTTGTGTTCTAAAGTAGGGCACAGTATGAAGATGGGTTGACCTGATTCAGGCTCTCTGAGTTTTGATGAAATCAGCCAATAATTTGGTGATGGCTTCTTGGGATTCACGAGCCTGGGTGCCAAGAAATTAAATGGTACCACTAGTGGTGTGACCCTGTTGTGAGAGCGTCTAAATTTAAAAATGACTTTTCTTGGAAAAAAATGTAAAGAAAAAGTGAAACGCATCTAATAAATTCCCTAAACTTTAGTTAATAAAAAGCTGGTGATACTGTTACTCCCTTAAGTGTTACCCCAGGGAAAAGGGGTCATAAATAACAGATGCCTGTAAAGATTTATCTTCCAAAAATGTTGTAATTCTTGCTGGTTACTGGGCACAATGTGTCACATCTGGTATGTGTTATCTCCAAGCGGCAAACTCCGCCGGCCAAATGTGAAGCCAATGTGGAAGTCACAAACATGGCTGTCTCGCCCTCCCCATCTGCTAGGGGCTGGCTCAAGGAAGGAGCAAGTTCCCATTGTCTCCAATGCAAAAAGGCCAAGGTGTACAGCCTGGTTAAGAAGACCGCCTGGTTCAAAAAACCATTTTAGGTTTAATAGGTCATATTTATCGTCATGACATATCTGAGGGGGATACATTTTTTTTTATAACTCATCTGTTTAGATGAAATTTAAGCTTGAAATTATGAAAAATTTTGATTGACAGCTCTCAGATGAGCCGTCAGCACTAGCGCTGGTGGCTAGCGGCTTGCCACTAGAAAAGCCCCTTCAGCCTTGGAGTCACGTTAACAGTCTAGGGTATTTTGTTTCTCTGAACTCAACCGGTTTGGTGCTCGGATGTTAATCTTGGACTTATTGGACAGGGATGGCTTGTTGTGGTATTGATTGCACTAAGAGACCATCCTAGAAGTCTCTATTCCGTTTTTTTTTTTGTTTTTTTTGGGTAAGTAAAATTATATTTCTGCTGTGCGTTTAAGATTATGCTGCTAGGTCAAAAATGGATTAAAATGATCCCATTTACTCTACATATTAATTATTTAAACTTGTTTTAATTACAGTTCACATAGTTTTAGTGAAAGTAATGGACCAAGAAGGCTTCATGCTTTTAGTTGACAAAATTATTGATTCTGCCTGGAAGGCAGAGGGGTAGCAGAGTCGCTCAACTGCGGTTTTCTAGATGAAAGCGCCCGCTAAGCTCCGTTAGCTTCGGTTAGCTCAGTCAGCTCGTAGCTACATCAGTGTCAATCATCTGCCCCCACACTCACAGCCCCACTCTCAGCTCCACCTCTTTACCCATTTTTTATTTTTATTTTCCGGGTGATGACAAGATGCGACGCAGCCAAGATGCCGGTGGTGGGAACCACCCAGTGGGCTTCAGTTCTGCTCTTCAGAAACCTACGGGTGACGTCATGGAGGCTCCGTCCATCTATCTACAGCCTATGGTTATCGCTGCCTCTTTTTTGCATGGCTTTAAATGACTCATCTACACAACAGGAATCTTTTTTACTATTCGGTGTATTTAATGCCTTAAAGCTGATCAGATGTTTTACTAAAATAAAACTTGAGTAAGAGTAAAAGTTTGATTAATGTATAGTAGTATTAAAAGAGTGCCTTTATTAAAAATTAGACTTTTCCAGAGAGTTTCAGTTCTGACTTCTTTTTTTTTTATTTCTGTGAGCGCAGCCTGTGTAGTAAACCATAGACAGAGCACCATACATCTCTATGGGGAAAAACAATTCTGCCTTTTTCCTCCTTGGCGCTCCCAGTTCATGCTTAGAGTCTGAACTAACCCACTGTTTCAACTCTCTATGTGAGACTGCTCTGTTCTCTTTTTTCCAGTTTGGGTCCAAGACTAGCCATGGCTCTTTGTACAATTCCCTTCTTCTCTCCAGGCCAGACCAACATCTTGTCCCCTAGAAAAGCTCGGTGCCTTTCTGTCAACACACCTCTGCTACCGTTGACTAAGACTCTCATCCTTGTCTTCTTGCTGATCATTGCAGGCAGAACACTGACCATTTCAGGGGTCAAGTACACAACTTGTATAACAATGAGTAAACTTGAACATTTACTGCTTGCTTTTGTAGACTACTTGCAGAAAAAAAGTACATTATTTGAAAGGGAAACCTCAAGACGGTTCAGACCAGAAAAAGATCACATACTCGTGATTGATAGATTGTGTTAAAATCAGATACTTTATACCATATCAGTGTTTTGACACATTTTATAGCTTGGCAGCCCTGTGATATTTATCAAATATTTTAGTTTTTTCCACATATGTTAATAATAAAGACGTCATGAGATCTGTTTGAGTAAAAGGGAGGTGTTTTTGAGCCTTGACACGTACATTTTAATGTTTGTCAAACTCAAAATTCCAGCAAATCCTCAGTGCGCTTGTGTACACGTGTGTTTGCAGTTGTCAGCGCTGATAGCCTTCGCTTGTTTGTTTAAACATGAACCTGGTTAGGCGAGTGAACTCTGGATTGTCTGACATGCATGCAAAGCCAAATTCAAAACACGTTTCCCTGGCAAATTAACTGCAGTCTTCTGTCTCTGAGCGGCAGAAACTCAAAGTCCTTAGCAATGCAGAACAATGCTTCTGTTTGTTGTTTCTTTCTTCAAAACAGCAGAAGTGAAACGATAAAACATAAATCAGGTGAATTTAACACCCATTTCTTAGTAGTTTTGTGCATGTCAAATAAAACCAGACATGATCTGATTGTGTTTTATTTTGATCTTAATCAAAACAACTTATAAGTCACACAATATGAGTGGTTAAATAAAAACGGCTGCAAATAATTGGCTTTAAGCTGACCTACAAGATCCTTCATGTACATTAAAGTTGATTGGAATCCCAACATAATCAAGCTTGGTGGTGATGTCTGTATTTCTAATGTGCACCTTGTTGACCTCGAGCTTTTTTACCACCAGAGATTTGTTCTCTGTTGCAACATTTCCAGAGAACATCTCTACTGTTTGTTTACATGTGTGTTCCTGGTAAAATGAGGACAGCTCTGTCTCGTCTCCTCTGTGGACAAGTTTTCTTTAAACACACAAGTGTTGGAGGTGTGTGTACGTGTTCCCTCGTATAACATTTGCATCCATCTCCTGGGTGTATGCGAACTAATTTGTTTACTTTAAGATATTCTTGTTCTTTTTTGGTCCAGCTCCTTTACATAGTCTCTTTTTTTAATGCTGGGTGTCAAACTCAATGATCAGACTATGACTCAACACCACCTGCCTTTGTTACCTCCGCCAAGGAGGTTATGTTTTCTCCAGGGTTTGTTTGTTTGTTAGTTAGTTAGTTAGCAACATAACTCAAAAAGTTGTAGGTGGATTTTGATTACATTTTCAGAAAATGTTTGTAAGGGGACCAGGAACAAGTGATCAGCATTTGGAGGTGATCTGAAAACCGCCATTACTGAAAAAGTGATTTTTGTGAATAACTACTGAACTAATAAGGATATCCGTGTGAATCAAGCTTCTAAAGGTTGTCATGGTCAAGGAATCTAAAAATGTTACAGTTGGATCATACAAGCGCACTACGAGTGCTTTTCTAGTTTAGAAGTGCTTTCACTTGCTCACAATATTAAATTGTACATTTATCTCAAAACATTGCACTACAAGCCACTGTCTGATAATAAGAAATTGTAATTTAAGGCTCTTTGTGTCTCTTTCAGCAGTCTTTTCCTCTTTTTCCTCCTGGAGTTTTTAGCATTTTGTTTTTCAGCCTCTTTAAATTAGTTTTCTCTTTTAAAATGTCCAGTCCTACTTCCTGTTGTTGCCAGATGCATACAGCCAATTCATGACAGCAGCACCAAGCAATTACTCTTCAAGATTAACTACTTTCTATGTAGCTTAAAATCCCCACAAGAACAAAGAGAAAGATGTAAAGGTGGGTGAAAAGAACTGCATGAGGAAAAAAAACACAAGTTGTAACAAGAAACAGACCTATGTCTGTCACAGGGCTCAGACTGACGTCTTAGATGGATTTTAAATTTGAACAGAGTAACAGAGGGACATATATGTGCATTAACAGATGAATATGGGGAATCTTAGCTTGTACCTGAGGGAAGTGAGTGAATTAACAGTTAATAAACACACTTAATAAACACTCCAATTACTGGAGAGACCAGAGATGATCACAAGTATGTTTTTCCATGTAAAAGGCAAGCATCAAGTATTTTAGGATCAAGTCCATTACAAGTGTTTTTGGATGCACTGAATGCATGCCTTCGAGTCTGCTTATTACACCGAACTTTTGCAGATGATGAATTCAAACCATATAGTTTTATCCTCTCGTCTTACTTAACACACAAACTTTTAACTTTTTTCAGAATTTTTAATTCAACATGTAAGAAACCTTGAAGTATGAGTTCAAACCCGGGAATGTTGGATTTCTGAACTACTCAAGGAGGAAGTGCTTTTATTTTGATGAGGTAGTGTTGACTCTGCAGTCATGTGGTCAACAGTTGTTAATCCCTTTGATCAAATTGTCCACTTCTTTTCTGTATAGTGTACTATACAGACTTTAGAGGCTTTTCTCTCCTTACTCTGAGCCAGAGGATTTGCAGGACTATTCGAAAATCATAAATTTACATTTAAAGTATTTTCAGTCATGTTAAAGCACAGCACTGAATGTGAGACTTAGATTTCTGAATGAATATCACAGAAAGAGCGCTTTTATTTTGAAGCACCAGACATCGCTTACAAGATTGCTCAAAAGCGAAGATAAAAAGATGTCTGAAGTAAGCTAGGTTCATTTCGTTTTACAATGACACATTAATACTCACTGGACATCTACTCTCATACCAAATACTAGATGAATGTTGAGTGAAATATCAGGCCAACAGGCCATGTTGCTACATGAGTAAACAGTGTTTAAATACAGATTATTTGGAATATTGATGGAGTTATTAAAGGCTTGGTTATTTCCAATCCTCTGATTGATACCCTATAAACTGCTGCCTTAATGTGTGAAGTTTGTGTGTGTGTGTGTTCAGCCGTAGAGATGGATGCGAGCTGACATTGGGTAGGAAGAAGTCCTTTCACTACCTCTGGGTTTATGCTGGAACCTTTACATGTGAGCACGCACACTCGAGTGCAGAAACACGCGAAGCCTCTGACATACGCGTAGTGGATGTAAGCTGGTGGTCATTATTGCAAACAAGGCAGTGTTGTGTTGCACTGAAACAGTTCGGTCTGTGTAGCGTGCCTCTGGTTTAAATTATCACCAGTATACCACAGACCTCTCACTGTAGGGAAAGGAAAGGTCACAGGCTTGCTCACATAGTGAGCGCGAAAGTCCTGCTTGGTTTTGTGTAAGTTGGAAGAAAAGCTTCTAATTTCTTTCATGCCTCTGTTAACAGTATCACAGAGTGTTATGTAATAAAAGACTACAAAATCTAAAGACTTTTAGATTTGACACAGTTTAATCATTGTCCCACAATTTTATTTACTATTCCTTTTTCTCTCATTGTATTAATATTTCTTAAAGCCTAAAACAACTTCAAGAGTTTAAAATGGTGGAAATGTTATTCTCCTTTATTCACCTGTCATCTGAATTCTGATAACTTATCTGATATCTTTTAATTATATTGATCTTTTTTTTAAAGCATACTTTTGCTGTTTATAGTTGATCAATTTTTCCAGCTCCACTTGTTTTTCTCCTCTTAATGTTATCACCTTGTTCTTCTTGATATGCATCATTACCTCGTGTTTGCAGACAAAATCAGGTGGATGAATGTAGTCATAACAACATTGTGTAACTTGTTTGTGCAACTAACCAACAGCGGTTCTTTTGATTAATTTGATCTTGTCCGGCCAGATTGCTAAACTATTTTCAAATTGAAATCCTTATATTTAAGGCTTAAATGTTTTTAGTATATGTAGGTGGGTTGGAGAAAATTAACTAATTTAATATAAAACTGTCTGTGGATGTTTGCATTAATTGAAGAAGTGTTCTGTGTGAATACCATGCCAGATTGATCTTATTACTTTGTTAATTAGGAAATAAGTATACCCTAACTTGCCTATATATGTGTCTAATGGAATGTCTTGCCAATATATACCAATAAGCTCTGTTGTAATCACCATTAACCCACTCCAGTCTTCTAACTTTTGCTGTGGTGTTTCAACCTCACTGAGGTTAAGAACTGTGGTTTTTATTCTTGAAGATTGTCGAATCAACCGTAATTTCACTTGAAAAATCTTACCACACATATTTTTCCAAAATAATGACCGCTCTCTTCTGTCTGAACTTTGAGTGTAGTCTGTTGTACAAGCGTGACTCAGACTTAAGTTTATTCAGACATTTACAATGAAAACATAAACGTCTGTCTTCTTCACTGTCAATGATTGACCGCGGCATCAGACTCATCGCACGTCCCGACCATATTCTTGCAGTAGAACCTGTTCACAGTTTGAGATACCATAAATAACAATGTCAGGACCGAAATAACCAGCCAATTTAGTTCATTGCTAGAGGTCTTACTCAATTCTTTCTGTGTCTCTTTGTTTAGAATGTGTGTCACACCAAAAAAGGAAGATTAGTTAGAAAGTGGGGCACCAAAGCCCAGAAAAGAGCAAGAAAGGTCTCGGGGGTAATCTATTCTTTTATTCCCTCTCTCTCTCTCTCTCTGGCCATCTCATGACACGCTTAATCTCCTCTTTGCTGTCTTTAACTGGTCAGATTTTGGGCAAACAGACACATGTAGCCTGATCCTAGCACAATCCACTGACGAATGAAGTCTCTTAATTATAGGCTTATTACTGAATCTTTTTTAGATTGTAATATTTGGGTAGCATCTCAAACATCTTAAGATTCCTCATTCCTGTTGCTGCATATCTCTGATGGGAGTCTAGATTAAAACGAGACCCAGTAGTAAACAGAAGACATTTATCTAGAACTTCTTGTTCTGAAACATCAAGATAATGCAGACAGAGTAACTTTTATCATTATGATGCATAAAGTTTGCATGTATAAAACAGGTTATACTCTCATGACACTGGAGAGAATATTTGTGAAGATAAGGCTCCTGTTATCACCATGAACTTTCCCATGGCATATAGCCTGCTTCAGTCAAGGGGTTTATTTTGGTCTTAGCTTTGACCGCTCATTGAACTAGGCAACTGCTTATTGACTGGATTAACTCAGACACTGTGAAAACACGTTGGAGCTTTCTTCATACATCAGAGGCAATGGTTGGGAGCAGAATACTTAGACGTTATTTAGAGAAGACAGAGAAAATAATGAAGCTCACAGAAAGGCCATATCTCCTCTGGAAGTTCTCGCAGACATCCCGGACTCCTGTCTCTCTCCCTGGCGTCGACTCCATCACCTGAAAGCAAGCCGCGCCTGAGTACAATCAATCCATCCATCAAATCAAGTTTCATTACTCACCTCTGGACATGCCTTCTACAGTTCTGCTCCTCTCCACTCCTCCATGCAGCGTTCATGTGATCATGTACTAAAAATTGTTTTCAATAAAATAATTTCATTTTATAACTGGTCTCTGTTGTGGTGTTTTGCATGTGGGTCAGAAAGGTAAACGAAAACATAACAAATATTATGTGTTCACTTAAGGATGGGCGATATGGCCTTAAATTTATATTGCGATATAATCTGAAGCATGTGTGATAATATTTATTGCGATATATTGTTTCTTCTGTTTATTTGTCTAAATGACCATTTTTGAACATTCTCACATACCAGCAGAACGACTTCAAAAATGTATTAAGAAAATGTATTGTGCAAAATTATATATTGTGCTGTTGTGCTTATTTATAAATTTAATATCGCACAAAAATAAAGCTGCACATACAGTGAGGAACATAAGTAAATGGTAAATGGCCTGCATTTGTATAGTGAGGACCACAAAGCGCTATACACTACATTCACACACGGATGGTGGCAAGCTACTACATTATAGCCACAGCTAGGCATACTGACAGAGATGAGGCTGCTGGATACAGGCACCACCGGGCCCTCTGACCACCACCAGCAGGCAATGGGGTGAAGTGTCTTGCCAAGGACGCAACGACAGAGACGGACAGAGCGGGGATTCAAACCAGCAATCCACCGATTACGGGACAAATTCCTACCACCTGAGCCACAAGTTGCAAGTTCTCCCACTTAGAAATTATGGAGGGATCTGACATTCACATTGTTGGTGCATTTCCACTCTTAGAGACACCATTTAAAAAAAAATTTATTCACGAAATCACATTGTCTGATTTTTAAAGAATTTATTTGTCTTTTATTGCTGCACATACGTATTTCAACACCTGATAAAATCAATGTTAATCTTATGTACAGTAGTCTTTGTTTGCAATTACAGAGGTCAAACGTTTCCTGTAGTTCTTGACCAGGTTTGAAAACACTGCAAAAAGGATTTCTTCCCACTCCTTCACTCAGATATTCTCTAGATTTGTCAGGTTTCCGGGCTGCCGCTGAGCAACACAGAGTTTCAGCTCCCTCAAAAGATTTTCTATTGGATTTAGGTCTGGAAACTAATAGGCCACTCCAAAACCTTGATATGCTTCTTTGGAGCTACTCCTTGGTTATCCTGGCTGTGTGCTTCAGGTCATTGTCATGTTGGAAGACCCAGCCACGACCCATCTTCAATGCTTCTACTGAGGGAACGAGGTTGTTGCTCAAAATCTCACATGGCCCCATTCATCCTTTCCTTAATAGAGTGCAGTTGTCCTGTCTCCTTCTCAGATAATGCCCCCCCCCCATTCTTCACAGTAGGGATGGTGTTCTTGGGATGCCACTCATCCTCCTTGTTTCTCCAAACATGGCAAGTGAAGTTTAGACCAAAAAGTTCTACTTTGGTCTCATCTGACCACATGACTTTCTTCCATGCCTCCTCTGGATCATCCAGATGGTCATTGGCAAACTTCAGACGGGCCTGGACATGTGATGACTTCAGCAGGGGAACCTTCCATGCAATGCATGATTTTAAACTATGACGGCGTAGTGTTCTACCGACAGTAACCTACCGACCTTTGAAACTGAGGTCCCAGGTCTCTTCATGTCATTGACCAGCTCTTGCCGTGTAGTTTTGGGCTGATTCCTCACATTTCTTATCATCAGTAATATACCACGAGGTGAGATCTTGCATGGAGCCCAAGTCCGAGAGAGACTGAATTCTTTTGCCTCTTCCATTTTCTAACAATTGCTCCAACAGTTGATCAATTTTCACCAAGCTTCCTGGCATTTGCCCCATTGCCCTTTCTAGTCTTGTGGAGGTCTACATTTTTTTAGAAAACAGCCAATGTGTTTTCCTAAAATTTTTTCTCAAATGGTGTCTCTAACAGTGGAAATGCACCTATACTGTGAATTTCAGACCGCTCCATAATTTCTAAGTGGGACAACTTGCAAAATCGCAGGGTGTTCAAAAAAAAAATACTTCAAGTTCTACAGGTTTCCTTTCCGTTAAATAAACTTGCAATATCAGGTGTAAATATGAATACTGAACGTCAGCATTTATCTTCCTTGCATTCCTGGTACAAAGTAGGGCTGGGCAATATATCCTAAATCTATATTGCGATATAATCTAAAGCATGTGTGGTAATGATATCTATTGTGATATATTCTTTTCTTTTTATACGTCAAAATTACAGTTTATGAACATTCTCACTTTCCAGATACATTGCAGCAGAACAACTTCAAAAAAAGTTAAGAATGCCATTTAAAGAACGTGTATTATAACGTGTACATAAAGATGAAGATATTTTAAATAAATGAAAAGCTAAATGTAATTTTAAAAAAAACCCACAAAGTTCCAAATTGTCCACTTTCCTGGTTACTCATTTATTAATTTAATATTGCACAAAAACATATATACATATATTGTAAATTCAGCAATAATATAAATTCACTATATATATATATATAAAAATTTGAATATGTATATAGTCAAATTAAAAGTCCTTCTAGTTAAGCAGGTTTTTTTTCATTAAATGGAAAACAAGAAATGTTAAACTTGCAAAATATAGTATAAAGACAAATACTGAACATTTGTATTTATCCTCCTTGATTACATCATGAAAATACGCAATCGTGGTAGGCCGGTATAGTCAAGATCTCTATTGTTGGCTAAACTTATATAATTTTTACCTTATATCTTATATTGCCCACCACTAGTACAAAGTACGTTGGCTCAGCTTGATGACATCATCAGCATGCGCAATCACAGTTAGCTGGTATAGTCAAAATCTCTACTGTTGGATAAATTTATATAATTCATACTTTATACCGTTTATATCGCCCACTACTATGTACACTATTTGAAACTTTGAAACATGTTAACATGTTGTGGGGGAGAATCAACCATCTCTATATGCTTAGTGGTCTCCCTCTACAAATCACAAAAGTTTCCCGTTAAATGAAAAAGTAACACACAGGAACTATGGCCTGCTTCTGAAAAATCAAAAAAATGTTAATTTCATTTTACCCTGGCACCACAGTGAAAAAAGGGGGGAGGGGGTAATTGAAACATTGCTTTTGATGTTACTCAGTCTGTATCAATGTGAACATGAACGTCCATTAGCATCTTTAACTCAACATCTTCTAAATAAAGTTAAAGAAAAGCAAAACAACCACGGAAAACTCATTCTCTCTGACATGCTTTACATCTGAAGACGTTTTTTTTGTTGTTTTTTACTTCGGCGTTGGAATTTTAATAACAATCGGGTGCTGAATTTGTTACCTTGAGCAAATAAAGTACATAGGTGCATATTGACTGTTATGATTTGCATTGAGTTCATCGAACTGTTGCGGTGCAGTTCGGATTTTTGTTCTATCCACACCAATTAGTTACTATTCGATGAAGACACCAAGGGGTCAGCTGCTAAAAGTTGAACAAAGACAAGCTGCACTATATCGACTATCTGTTTAAGCCACTGTCTGTTTCCACATTGTACTTTTTATAAAAACCCAGATGGTGTAGATGGTGTTTCCTTGGAACCAGAGCTGCACAATATATTGAATCACAGCTGCCATCACAATATCAATGTGACAAGCTGGCATATCTTAGGTACCCTACAGGAAAACTCTACATGCCAGTTTGGATTGCCTTCTACAGTTTTTTTCTTTTTCTTCGTCGCCACACTTGATAGATGTCTTAGATGAAGATGTTGTAGCTCAGGAGGTATGGTGGAGTAGTTGTGATGATAGAAAAGTAGAAGAAAACGGAAAATATTAGTGTCATCAGTATTTAACAATAATATTGCAATGCTACTACTTTAAAACCAAAAAGAACACACACACACAATGCCTAAAAACTCCAATGTAGTTTCTTCCGATTCTCCAGATGGAGTTTATAGGCTTTAGAAAATAAACTACTTAAGGAAATAATGAGGACGTTTTTGACATACTGTTGAGTCCACAGTATATGAAAAAACGTCCTCATTATATTTCTCATCAAGTCCTGTCTTTGCGTGGCAGCTGTTGAGAACTGTGGTCAGACGGTCCAGAGCTTTACAACGTCAGCACTCGTCACACTACAGCAGGTGCATGTGTGTTCGCACGCCCACACGCTAGATGTGTCAGTGCTCGTTGAGGCTAGACTTGCTGTCTGGTGTGTGCGTGTGTTTGCGTGTGTGTGCGGGTAAGCAACACAAGGACAGACGAGCTGACTCTCTGTCAGCAGATATAGATGAATGAGGAGGTGAGTTTGGTGTCCAAAGGAAGCCAGACCACAGCTAAAAGAATAAATTGTCAGTGTGCTGGACAGTTTCAAACGTTATCTATGTGGTCCATCTTACTTAACTCCTTACATTGTTATTTGATATAACAGCAACGTATCAGAATGACGGAGTGAATGAAAAGCAAAGCTTGTGTTGCGTGTTGCGTGGGTGGACCAATCTGGGCATGCCAGCTGCTCTGCTAGAACCCTCTGTGTGTATTTGTGTTATGTATTTCCTTTGGTGCTTTAGACAAAACGTCATTACAGACAATACCTGGTATTGGTCGCTATCTACCTACCTACCTACCTACCTACCTACCTACCTACCTACCTACCTACAGTGGCTTGGAAAAGTATTCGGCCCCCTTGAACTTTTTCACATTTTGTCACGTTACAGCCACAAACATGAATCAATTTTATTGGAATTCCGCGTGAAAGACCAAAACAAAGTGGTGTACACGTGAGAAGTGGAACAAAAATCATACATGATTCCAAACATTTTTTACAAATAAATAACTGAAAAGTGGGGGGTGCGTAATTATTCAGCCCCCTTTGGTCTGAGTGCAGTCAGTTGCCCATAGTCATTGTCTGATGAGTGCTAATGACTAAATAGAGTGAACCTGTGTGTTATCTAATGTCAGTACAAATACAGCTGCCCTGTGACAGCCTCAGAGGTTGTCTAAGAGAATGTTGGGAGCAACAACACCATGAAGTCCAAAGAACACACCAGACAAGTCAGGGATAAAGTTATTGAGAAATTTAAAGCAGGCTTAGGCTACAAAAAGATTTCCCAAGCCTTGAACATCCCACGGAGCACTGTTCAAGCGATCATTCAGAAATGGAAGGAGTATGGCACAACTGTAAACCTACCAAGACAAAGCCGCCCACCTAAACTCACAGGCCGAACAAGGAGAGCGCTGATCAGAAATGCAGCCAAGAGGCCCATGGTGACTCTGGATGAGCTGCAGAGATCTACAGCTCAGGTGGGGGAATCTGTCCATAGGACATCTATTAGTAATGCACTGCACAAAGTTGGCCTTTATGGAAGAGTGGCAAGAAGAAGGCCATTGTTAAAAGAAAACCATAAGAAGTCCCGTTTGCAGTTTGCCACAAGCCATGTGGGGGACACAGCAAACATGTGGAAGAAGGTGCTCTGGTCAGATGAGACCAAAATGGAACTTTTTGGCCAAAATGGAAAACGCTATGTGTGGCGAAAAAAACTAACACTGCACATCACTCTGAACACACCATCCCCACTGTCAAATATGGTGGTGGCAGCATCATGCTCTGGGGGTGCTTCTCTTCAGCAGGGACAGGGAAGCTGGTCAGAGTTGATGGGAAGATGGATGGAGCCAAATACAGGGCAATCTTGGAAGAAAACCTCTCGGAGTCTGGAAAGACTTGATGGACGGAGGTTCACCTTCCAGCAGGACAACGACCCAAAACATAAAGCCAGGGCAACAATGGAATGGTTTAAAACAAAACATATCCATCTGTTAGAATGGCCCAGTCAAAGTCCAGATCTAAATCCATTCGAGAATCAGTAGCAATATCTGAAAACTGCTGTTCACAAACGCTGTCCATCTAATCTGACTGAGCTGGAGCTGTTTTGCAAAGAAGAATGGGCAAGAATTTCAGTCTGTAGATGTGCAAAGCTGGTAGAGACATACCCTAAAAGACTGGCAGCTGGAATTGCAGCAAAAGGTGGTTCTGCAAAGTATTGACTCAGGGGGCTGAATAATTACGCACACCCCACTTTTCAGTTATTTATTTGTAAAAAATGTTTGGAATCATGTATGATTTTCGTTCCACTTCTCACATGTACACCACTTTGTATTGGTCTTTCACGTGGAATTACAATAAAATTGATTCACGTTTGTGGCTGTAATGTGACAAAATGTGGAAAAGTTCAAGGGGGCCGAATACTTTTGCAAGCCACTGTATCCATCTATCTATCTATCTATCTATCTATCTATCTATCTATCTATCTATCTATCTATCTATCTATCTATCTATCTGTCTATCTGTCTATCTGTCTATCTGTCTATCTATCTGTCTCTCTGTCTCTCTCCGTATCTCTATCTCTCTCTCTCTCTTTTTCATATAATTTAAGGCCATGAAAGATAATTCCAGTAATCTGGTAAGACTATGGAATCTGACAATTTGGATAACACAGAGAAGTAAATTAGACAAATTGCACTATCCCATATTTATTGGCACCACTGACAAAGATTAAATTATCTTTATTGCTGTAGCATCAATTCAGCGAAAATTTCTTCAAAATCCTTTTAATTGGAAAGAAAATGGAATATTCAGATTAAATCAGATCTGTTTTGATCTTCAGAAGTTCATAAAATAGCAACAAGTATCTTAACTCCCTTAATTTAATAAAAAATACAAATTGGAACTGTGACAAAGTTTATCTTACCATGATTCTCAGAGAGGAGTATGGCGAGGGAGATAAAAAAAGAAAAAGGTTACACCAAACTCTTTTATGGAGAACTACAGCAGAGAGCAATACATGCTTTAACTGGATCTGTGTTCTTTGATCAGATGAGACTAAAACTGAATTCATGGCTCACCCTTGTCCTCAGGAATGGTGCAGATCTGTGATTGGTGGTCGCCTATAGGAAGAGCAGCGCCATAGAGTCTGAAAGCAAGTTTGTTTATGCAAGCATATGTTAAGCTGAATATAAGCATGGACGGAATATTTACAACAAGATTGGTATTTAAACTTCAGACACGGTGTAAGAATGTGGAAAAGCCCCTCATGTCCACTGTTAAGTATGGTGAAGGACCTGTGATGATGTGGGCCTTTCCCTTCTCCAAAGGCCATAGGTGACGTTGTTGGTATATAGAATTAGGGCCTCTTTGAAATACCAGGACATTATGAATAAAGAAATAATATGGGAATCTGTCTAGTACATAATCACTATCACAAAAATGTTTTCGCTCCTACTTTGGGGTGACCAATGCTCTGTTTTGAGTAAAAGGAGAATTTAAGAAGAATGAAACATATTTTTAACGCTCGGTGGCTTAGTATTGAAGGCCACGTATGTTTTCTTCAGCTCTGTAATTAAGTGCTCACCAGATCTCCATACCTCTGTCCAGCTGGGGGGAGCGTATGTTTGTGTGTATCCAGCTGTGTATGATCCTCAGTCTCTTATCTGCGTAACCACCGGCCCGTAGTTAACAGCAGCCATCTGTTGCCCATGCACAGAGTTGGTTGTGGCCAACTTCTCTGATCTACATGTAGCAAATACCACCGGTACACTTTCTCTTTCCCAAAAAGTGCTTCCTTATTCCTTTCTGCCTTTCCCTGTGCTGGTTACTTTAGCTTTTATATATGCATGTAGAGAACCATTCATCGTTTTGACTATTTGCTTATTTCTTCATCTAATGTCTAATATTCTTTATTTTACATACATAATGTTTTGTGGTAAATTTACTAATCTAACAGAATGTCTTTACCCTTAACGACTTTGGCCTGAAACTATTAGAAATATTCAGAGTTGTTATTGTTTGTGCCGTGTCAGTGGGAGTGTCACATCAAGCAGCCCCACCCACAAGAATAACAAGAACTCACAGTGAGGGAGACGTGGCCACATGGATGGCTGGAAATTATGACTGAAACAATTCATCGCAGGAATGAATGAACATTATCGTGTTGTGCAACAGCGAGGTCCCTATAATAGCCACGCCCTCTGTATAAACAAGCTTGCAAAAAGGCAGACTTAAGAAAACAGAAAAGGGGATTAAGCGACCCTAACAGGATATTAAATGAAGTTGAACAGCATTGCTTAGTTTTAATTTGCCATCTTGGGAGATTTAGTACTCTTTAAGCCTGTCTTTGTGCCGCACGTTGCCACGGTTTTGTCTGTTCTTCGGCAATTAAAAACTCTTGAAAAGGTGAACAAAACAGAAGAGCAAAACGGATTTGGATTGTGTGAAAACAAGCTCTTTTCACAAGGACTTCATTCATAAACCGCTGCTACTATAACAACTAAGCATACTGTTTTATTGCTGCAGTAACATACCAGTAAGCCCATGTTGTATCAGTTATAAAAACATTCACTGTTTGGACAGAACTGAAACTAGAGCTGTGTGTTTTGGTTTAAAAAAAAAAAAACAACTCCCTCTGTTTTACATTAATGTACGTTAGGAATTCTTTTCACACCTCAACTTACCAGTTAAGAAATTCAACACTTCTTGATGGTATGTTCACGACTATAATTATATTTACACAGTCCAGACAGCAAGGCTAAGAACATCTCACGCAATCCAAGTAATGGGTTTGTTGAGGAACCTGAAATGTCTTTCACAATTCAAAACGCACGAATGTCTGTGTGTGAGAGTTGGAGGGGACGGCAGCAGCTTCACGCATGTGTTACAAGCCAGTTGTCTGTTGGTGTTTTGTTATTAACGTGGGTGGGAGCGGCAGCTATGTATGTATGTATCGCTGCGTGCTGTGATGGCTGTTCAGACAGCCGAGTGGCTCACTCTGTTGGAAATTTTACACTCTATTAGAATGTTGCAGACACACACACACTATAGAGTATCCCTCTATTTATGAAGCGCAGGGCAGTTTCAACAGTTCAGTAATTCAAGGTTTCTCCAGCCCTCCCGACTCTATATGGGCACCGACACAGAGAAATAAACATGCACACTGTGGTCCCACAGAGAAGCTATTGATTTAAACTGAACATCCGGACAATAGTTCTGTCAATCAATGTCACATCACTGCCAGTGGATGACTATTTAGGCTTTGAGGGGGGGGGGATCGGACACTTTACCAAGCTCTTAGTTTTCCTCAACTGAATAAGGTATTTGTAAAAAAGCCGTTTGTGACAGATTCGGGGACATTTGTACAGTGGTTGACTCAGATGGAGTTAATGTTCGTGAATTCTTTTTTTTTTTCACTTATTTAACTTCTAGATATTTATTCAAGTCTCTCCAAACATCGAAGAAGGTTGTTTTGTCATTAACATCAGCAGCCTTTTGTACACTGTGTCTTATTACTATTTAATCTTGTGACGTACAACAACCGTAAAGGACAGACAACAATTTCCTGTCTGTCTTTTCCCACAGGAAGCTAATAACTAAGAAATTCATAAGTATCTTTCAGAGTTACATGTTCAGTTGAGGTCTGGTTGTCTGCAGTTTCCCCCTACTTAAAGATTATCCAAAATAAATTCATCTGCAGGTCCATAAAATAAACAATTTGCTGTGGAAATCAAACTATGATTTTTATAGTAATTAAAAGGGAATAATATCAAGAGATAACATGGGATTAACTTGCTTCTCCTATATCCTGTCATTTTCAGGCCACTTTTGGTGATACTGGCTAAAGGTGTGACATCTGTCATTCCAAACACACACACACATACGCACACACACACACACACACACACACGCACATATATATATATATATATATATATATATATATATATATATATATATATATATATATATATATATATATATATATATATATATATATATATATATATATATATAAAACGACCTGCTGGTATCCCAGTAGCTTGTGAACCTTTTTTTTCCTTCCACCCAACCTTCTAGTAATTTGCTCAGATGCCAACTAGTTTCATTGGCATTGATCTTTTGTGGCCCGACTGTCCAGGAATGCTGCACAAATGTCTAGTCTAGACAATTTTCCCCATGATTGTGTAGGCTAACACTTCTCAGTTAGAAACCGTTGTTTTGATGTTATATTTTTGATCTTCGAATAAACTGAATTTTGCTTTCTGTTTCAGGTGGCACCAGAGACATTGGGTCGGCATTGACCAGGATGTGCATGAGGCATCGCAGCATAGAGGCTAAACTCAAACAGTTCTCAACGTAAGGAAAATGGCACGCTGACATGTTGTTCACTTGTACACGTATTACTCTTTGACTGTGACCGGTTGCTTCTTGATGCTTTCCATGTTTTGACATTATGGGTGTGTGGGTGACCGTGAGCCTTGTCGTGGAATGCTGAGAAAAAGATCATTTATCTGGTGGCATGTGCATCTATAATGTCACAGGAAAGATGCACCCACCAAGACTTTCCGCTGTACCCCCTCCCGTTACCGCACACATCCCAGACAAGAGGCTCTTTAATTTCACTTGGCATTTCAGCAAAGATTCCATTTGGATCTCCATAGCAGGGGCTATACACGTCGGGGCTGCGATCAACAACCACCCACTGACACACACTTTGTGGAGATGTCTGCAAGGGGGGGAAAGCTAATTTTAGCTCGGCGCACTAAGGCTGCAGCTGTCCGCGTTTCACACACTTTAGAAATGTGTCTAGGAAGACGTTCATGCTTCGGTAATGATTGACAGACATAACTGCACAAGCTTAGTACTTCCTCCTGTGTCGCACAATCAGACACTTGCAGACTCTCTTCTCACAGTCTGTGTTTTTTTGCTTTTGTTTTATTTTTCTCCCTCCCAGTCTGTCTGCCTTGCAATGATTGACGTGAGATTATATGCCCCATAAATAAACCAGACTTTGTGTTTGTGCATTTTTCAAGCCTGACAGTCTGCTTTCACTTACATTGGATGATAAATATACAGCTGTCATACAACGTGTTGTATTTGGACTTTGGTACGGTACCATCATGCAGTGGTAAATAACTTTGAAGTAGAAGGGAAATGTGAAATGGTTTTCAATGGTCTACTTTTCTTTGCAAAAATAGCTTGAGATCAGTCCGTTTAGATGGAGAGCACCAGACTTCTGAGGCCTCTCAAAACAGCTGCATTAATACGAAGATAAATTATTCACAGGTGAACCCTTTACTAATTAGATGACTGGATTGTATTTAGGGGTATTGGGGTAAAGGGGGAGAATACACGTGCTTGCCGCTTAAACTGGAATTATTATTCCCTTCCAAAAAGTCGTCCGAAGGGCAGAAATGGAGAAGCTAAAGTGGTTATTTTGCATGTCATTTAAAGTAATCGGGCTGACCTCAGATCAGAAGTGAGAAACCTTCTTGTTTCCTAGGTGCTTCCTGGAGGGTCTGATCAACCCTCTGCAGGAACAGATGGAGGAGTGGAAAAGAGGAGTCAACACTTTAGACAAAGACCATGCAAAAGGTGAGGTGAACGCATGTAATTGCACAAAGTCTCACAATGTATCTCTTAGATTCACAATTTGCATGCATCTATTCACCAGTGCCATTGGCTCTGCACCAAATGTCTTTTCATCTTAATTGTGTTAAGTGAAACTGTTGGTTGACCCGTTAATTGGTCTGTTTGTAACAGAGTACAAACGAGCGCGACAGGAAATCAAGAAGAAGTCCTCAGACACGTTAAAACTTCAGAAAAAAGCCAAGAAAGGTAAGAAAAAAATCCATCTGCATTTGATGTGGTAGTGCATGTTTGTGGAGAGATGCGCACCATCAGGCTCACACCTTGTCAAATAAACAAGTTCGATGCTTTTAGGTCTTTAATAATTTATCATCAGGTCTGCAAACATAAAACCTGAACAGTCGATTACTTTTAAACTGTTTTATGTAGCACCAATCCAATGGCTGCCAAGTTTATTGAAACGAAGCTGATGTTTTTGCCATAGGTGGTATGTTATTGTTAGCCTAGCCAGACCTGAGGCATGTTTTTCCATTGACCTCTTGGTGAAGTTGTCTTCTTTAAACATTTCGCCTGGTAGCTGTTAGTAGCGTAGAAGAGGTTAGAAGGGACAAAGCTGAGACTCATCAGTTTGTGACCACATGGTTTTACATGTGAGCTACAGTTATTTTTGAGAAGCATTACTGCAACACTACATTAGATATTTATATTTATTCATTTGGAACCGGCTGTGTTGTAAATGCAAAAGCTGACGAGAAGAATTTAGAACATATTACGAAAATAGTACTGAAGGATAAATGATCTGTGTGGGGAGAACTTTATCTACTTTTTCTATTTTAATAGGGAAATGTCTAAATTTGGGTTCACTTCTCCATTTAACTGTGTGTGTGTGTGTGTGTGTGTGTGTTGAACAAGTGTTTTCCTACTGATTAAGTTGTGCAGCTCTAGGACGACTAAACATTGCCTTACTTGGTAAACACTGTGAGAGGGCAGGGGCCTATTCCCTCTGCAGTTCTCTTGGCTCAGGCTTTACATAGTCGCTCACCTAACTGGAAAATAATACTGTACATAAAAAGACAGTTGGCTGGCTATCATTGTAGTGTGTTTGCGGATTTGTATTAGTTTCCATTTTAAATTGCAGTTTCTCGTGTGTGTTTTTCTTTTTTCAAACATGTTACCTTAAGGAAAATACTTAGAGAAAAATATTCTGTTTTTTTGTCATCTTTTTGTGGTGTAGATGAATGAGCCTGTGAGGATAGCACTAAGAACTGGGAATGTGCAGAAATATTGCTATGCTACAGACAGTACAAATAATTGAATATCTAATTTGATAGCGTTTAATAGTATATAAAGAAACACCTGATAGTGTTATTCATTCAAAGCAGCATACCCCTTGTGTTACACTTTTCTTTTTAAAGGCATTTTCTCATGTTTGAATCCTTAAATAGGTTTTTAGACTCATGTATAAGCACACATTGATAGATTAGTGTTTAGAGCTTGCAGTTTCTCAGTTCATGTGGATCTTTTTCTCTCCCTGCCACCTGTGGTTCTGATATTCTTCCCCTAATGCTGCACTGCAGCAGATAATCATGGTAAGTCACTTTATAGACAGTATTTACGTTTGTGCTCATGTTACTATTTATCAAGCATCTTGGTTTTATTGTGAAATAACTATTGTAGCTCTTACTATCTGTTCTGTAATGCATTCTTGGTTTTCTTTTATAGAAACTGTACCTGCTTTTTAGAGACTGTAGCAACATGTTGGTCCTATTTAGAGTGTGCCAATCGTCTTATTTTAGGTTTAGATATTGGAGTATAGAAACTATAATTAAGGATTTGGGTTTGTTTTAATTCTTCCTTGTTCCACAGTTTTTGTGCCATCCCATTCATTACTTATAGTTCTAAGTGAGATGCCTTTTTGTTCTTAACAACCTGAAAAAAAATGTGATTTAAAAAAAGAGCACAGAGAGGCTCTGCACAATTCTTTCAGTTGAGAGCATAATTACAGATTCTTAAACATGTCTGTACTTATGGTAACAGTGACATTACCAAAAGAAAGACATTTAAGTCAGAGCCCTCAAAGCCTTTCAATGCAAATTAGAAAAACAAGTTTGATTTAGATTTAAAAAAGAAATTCCCCTGTCTGCCCAAACCTTTGCTACATTGTTAAATATACAGGGAAAAATATGGTATTTGGGTTATGAGTCCCTTAGGTCTGGACTCGATGGTAAAAGAAAATGGAGTATGAAAGAATATTTGTTTTTCCTGACTATTAGATTTTGTCTAATCATTTGCCCACCATCGCTGATCCATGCGTCCATCTGTTTTTTGTTTTTTTTGTAAAATAAAGATACAATTATTTTTGGGGGACAGAGATCTTTAGAAATTTGAATCTGGAGAAATATGAGACATTGACATGTAAAATTGTGTAGAAACTGAATAAATATATAAAATACATATCAGACAAGGATTGCCTGCTCTCAGGGGTCTGTAAGCTTTTGCAAACCTTCTTGGCTTTGTTAAAGCTGACATAATCTTTGACTTGGTATGTTCAACCTGATTAACCTTCATGTCAAGAGCTTGAACGTTGGGCTTTTGACTAAAGGCAACACAAGACTACATACTTTCTCTTCTTATTAGCTTTACACTACCACTCAGAGGTTACTGCTATGTCTCATCTTAAAGAATTCAGGCTTTGAATGCTGCTGCACCTGGAACCCTGAGGCTTGAGTTGACACGGGTCAAGAGCACAGTTGTCCACTTCAAATTATGCAGGATAAAAAAACTCTCCATCTTCTTTCTGTATCTGTATATTTAACAGTGTACTTACAGCAGCTGGTGCTGTTTTATGTGTTACTCCAGAATCATAACTCTGAGCTGCACCGATTGATGAGAAAAAAACAGTTATGTGTTAGTTTACTCATTCATTCTTTAATCACTTCAATCCCTGCTCCAGCTTGTTTCATTTCATATTGGTTGGGGTCTATCACACCTTCCAATAAACAGATTGCTGTTCCAGTAGAGAACAACAAAAATATTGTTGCACCTACAGTTAAGCCCAAAATAATTTAGGAGCCTTGACAAATTTAGAGTTGATTTCTTTCAAATTTGATTTTCTTTCTGGTAGGAAATGAGACAATGAAACAATCTAAAATAATCATTCATTTAGGGGAGAAAAATTTATCTTCTTTTTTTTTTACTTTATTAAAAAGCATATGGAAAATATTTATTTCTCAATGGAAAAATCTTAATTTGCATTTTGCAATCAAACCATTCCTTTAATAGCTGACCAGCTTTTTGTCTATTTTTCTTTGGTGATGAATTCTAAAGTTTTTGAGGTTGGAATGCTTCAGTGGTGAAATACTTTTTCCCTACTTACCTAACTGCACCTTTCTTTCAGCTGTAATAATCAGATTTAATTATAGGTTTGTGCATATTAACTGAATAAGGGACATTTACTTTCTCACAACAATAACACACCATCCGTCGTCTTCTAGTTGGATACACAACATGTGATGTTTTCTTATGTCTCATGGGAGTGTTTTTCTGACCCAAAAGCCCAGCAGTACTCAGGAAAAGTCTAAAATTACCTCCTAATTTAATCGTTGGCCATGTGAATGCTGGTGCAGTTAATCCCATTTGTGTCTGCTCGCATGTAGAAACATGTGTTCAGAATGAGGGACAGTTCAACCCCTCTGGTCAGATAAACTAAAGCTGGTAAAGAAATAATCAAATTCTTAAATGTTCAAGTGTTTATATTCTGACTGAATTTGTGGTAATATCTGGAGGTGGCTTAAAACATACGGCTGTACACTATTGTCAGTGTCATTCTGCATCAGTAAAAATGTTTTCTTTCTGTTTTTTCCTTTATTTCAAGCTTGTTCAAAGTAGAAAAAAGGCTCAACTCCTCCAGCTCAGTTTTCCCCTTTGTCAATTGGTATGCCCATTTTATACTAGTACCTTGCCATTTCATCCCTGCTTTCACCCCTAAGCAATCAATTCCATTGGTACTTAAGGTTTTTGATCAATTACAGGGATAATTATTAATATAAAATACCCAATTCCCACAAATCATTTTATTTAGGGCAATATAATTCTCCAAAATTGCACCGTATTTCCATTGATTGTAGTTATGACCAATATTCAGACCAACAGACTCCAATGAAATAATGACAGTACATGACTTCTCATCAAACCAGAATGTCTCTGATTAACCTCCAGCTGTTGGATAAGATTAACTGGAGTCACATAACTGTAGTTCCTTACAGTAGGCTAGAAACAGATTCTTGAAAATGATTCACAGGCAGCTTCTTTTGATAACCAGAAATGTCAGGTATACCGATCTAACCCTGTTCTTGCATGTGTGTAGAATATTGCAGCTTTTGGTGTAATTATAATTAATATGATTCTTAATTGAGCAGTCTTCAACAGACTTGTAAGTGGAAGCATTCCCAGGCTGCTCTTGGACTCTACAAAAAATAGTAATAAAGAAAGTATTTCGCTTTCTATTTGTCTTAGGCAATGTTGCTTAACTTACGGTTGTGCCTTGCCAAAACCACTTTTGCTATGTAAAGAAAAACGATTGCCATTGTTTGAATTATTTATGAGAAAACAAATTTCCCAACAAGAATTGTGCCAAGGAAACACCACAGCATCTATGACTTTAGCATGGAAGAGTTGCTTTTTGTCCTCAACTTTGCCTGAACTTTGTAGCTGAGCCTCCTTTCAGTCAGAGCATATGGGTTGTCATGACATGTTAAAAGCATTCAAGCAGTTAATTTGCTTTCTGTAGATTTCAGCATTGGGACATTATACTTTATAGATCCACATTACAGATGGCTTTCACATTACATTACAGTAATGATAGAGAAGTTGTGTATAATTAGTGATTACAAGAGTATTTGAGATGTCAACCCAACTTATAAATAATGTTCAAGGCAACAGGATGGAAAAAGATTTTGCCTGCAGGGACATCGATAATGAGGTAGGTCCTGCTGTGGAAAACAGACTAATGGTGAGGCCTGCTGCCCTGTTCAGATTCAGTCGTACCCTTGCACAATGTAATTGTATGTCGGTCTGGTCAAAAAGTTCTCTTTGGATCAATACAGGGCTGAGAAACAAGCTGAAAGTTGGACTTTACAGCACCATAGACCACTACTGCCTAAAATGCTTGCATAACTCACATTAGCATTAGAATCACTGTGCTTAGCTTAAGACTTTTCTCTGCTGCAACTCAGTATAGATTGTTTTAGATATAGAAAAGTAAATAGAAGGTTCCTACAGCACTGTCAAAAAGTATTCGCCCTCTCAAGATGATGTTTGGTTGTTTAAGATTAAACAAATATTTGATACCAGAGATCACCTTAGCAAGATATTTGTTCAATTATTTAAATTAATATGGGGGGGATAACAAAAACAGAAGAGACCCTTTGTGGTAAAAGTACTGTATTTCTCACCTAAAGATACTACTTAGTTGAGCTACTGACTCAGATTTAGATACAGACTTTAACTAGACCACTCAAAACCCATTTAATGTGGACTTGTTGGTGTGCTTTGAATTATTGTCCTTCTGCATTAGCCAAGTACCCTTGAGCTTAAGGCTACAAACTGATGACCAGACATTCACCTTCAAGAGTTTGTATGAAAAAGGAGAATTCATGGTTCCATCAGTTAGAGTTGACTAACTAAGTTGTCCATTTGCTCAACATAGACCAACACTCTACCACCGCCATGTTCTAGTGTCAGTTTGATGTTTTCTTTCTGATATACACCAAATTAAATGGGACACACACCTTCAAAAATATCTACTTTTATCTCATGAGTCAACAAGTTGGTTTCCCATAAATCTTACTCATTAACAAGATGTTTTATGGCAGAGCTGAGGTGTCCCTGGGTGTTCTGGTTGGTCAGCTGTGGTATTTACCTTGCAATTCTCCAAATGGACAATTTATGTCCAGTCTCTTTCTTGTTGTTGAATGAAGAACAATGATGTTGATGAACTGAGGCAGGTAAGGGTCACTTTAAGTGATTTTACTAGACTGGTTTCTCTTTCCTCCATTTTACATAATGGCTTTCACTATGGTTTGCTGGCCTCCCAAAGCCTTCGAATTAGCTTTTTCAACTCTTTCTTCACTAATGACTATGATTAGGTTTTGTTCTGGAGTCTCTTTAATCCGGAACATTATGTGTTGCTTTTTAAGATCTTTTAGCCTACTTCATGTTGTCAGGCGGGTTTTATTTAAGCGATTTCTCGATTCTACATGGCTGGCAGTAATCAGCCATAGGTGTAAAAGTGTTCCTCAAGGGTAAGGGGGTGAATTGCTATTTCATATATGAGCAAGTTGGTTTGGATATCTTGGGACATGAGTCTAATATCAAAATGTGTTTAATCTCAAACCTCTGTGGAAAAAAATCAAAAACAGAAGGAACCTGTAAGGGAGCAAACACTGTACACTGCACGTTTTATGACGCATAAAAACCTAATTTATTCACCACTTATCATATGCAGGAAATCACAACTAATGTCAATGAAAGACGGCAGCTTGTTATCTATCAGCCCAGACATACGAGCGGATAGAGACCACAGACCTTGATATATCAAAGTCAAAACATGTTTTTGTGTAACTGTGTCTTTAGTGGTTAGATAATGCCTTTGAGGCCCAAAGTGCATCATACGGTCACGGGCAGTCGCCAACCTTCCTGCCTCCTTAGAGAACTCAAGAGGGGCTGATTTGGCTTCAGGGCATCCTGTCTTTAAACCATACCCGTACACACAAACAGTCACAAATTGTTCACACACATTTCTGCTTAGACACACAGCAAGAAGACATGCAAGGCTGAACGGAAAGGTAACCTTGGGATTATAAATGTCCTACTCTAGATTTGCATATTTATACTACAACTCACATATAGACAGCTGGAAGGCCAGATGGTGTTGTTGGTACTTTGCTCTTTTGTTGTGATAAAAAGTCTTTGAGTTTTTTTTCTTATAAACTTCCAGAAATGTCAGTGTTTGACAGAAAGAGGAAGGTAGAAATGTCCAAAACAACTCCAACCTTTAATGATATTGTAACAATAGTCTACCGATAGCACATTAGTCTGAAGGAGATAACCTTTTGCCCTCCATGAACAAGAGCCAGGAGGCACTTTAGTGAGAAGGGAGGCTCTTCATGCTGAGGTGATACTCAAAGTAGTGGAGATATATACATAGCAGCATTTATCATATGCTAGAAAGAAAATTTTCACTAACTTTCTTCTTATCTGCAAAGTCATATTTTATATATACAGGAATATATATATATATATTAGTTTTCCATATTCAGTGCATGCTATTGTATAAGTATTAATGTATTATTTGCAAAAAGGGGCGGGGGCGACAGATTTTCCTGTTTTACTTTATTTGGTTCTATGCCTTACCGATATATTTCTGTGTGTGTTTGTTTCTGAAGGCCGCGGTGATTTCCAGCCCCAGCTGAACAGTGCGATGCAAGACGTGAGTGATAAATACATCCTTCTGGAAGAAACAGAGAAGCAGGCTTTAAGGAAGGCTCTCATTGAAGAGAGACAACGATTTTGCTGTTTTGTAACCTTGCTGCAGCCTGTAGTGGTGAGTAAAAAAAGAGAACACTTGTTTTTTTTATGATATTGTACTCTAAAACTGCATAAAATCTGATCTGTTTATGGGTTTCTGCTTTGCATGTGCTTGATGCTTTTAGGAGGAAGAGATATCCATGTTGGCAGAGGTTACCCATCTCCAGACCATCTCTGAGGACCTCAAGAACCTGACCTCTGACCCCCATAAGCTTCCTCCTGCTAGTGAACAGGTATGGGGGGGGGGGGGGGGAAGCTTGCTTTTTTTGGCTTGCTTACAATCCTATAAAATAAGTTTGCTGGATTTTCTATTACTGTTAATAATAATTAATAATTACCTTTAGGTGATCTCTGACCTGAAGGGCTCAGACTACAATTGGTCGTATCAAACGCCACCTTCTTCCCCGAGCACTACAATGTCCAGAAAATCTAGCATGTGCAGGTAAGTTCATACAGTTTTAACCCTCATGTTTTAAAGGAAGTAGAGTACACAATAACGTCCTGCATCCAAGAGAACAACTGAAATACTGTGTGAAATGACTATAAAAATATGAAATGGTCAATACTTTCTTTTGGAAGAGGAAGGTCACTATATCTGTTAAGTGTGCATGTATCCTGTACTAATTGTATATATTTGCACACATAGTGTCTCTCTAAAAACCTGAAAATAATTTGATCCAAATCAGAAATAATGAAGGCATTAAAATTGTGACAGTTTTCTAAACCATGGCTGACACCTAGTGGCCGGGATGAGCTGGGGGGGGGGGGGGGGGGGGGGGTATGTTTTGTTGCACACAAATATTTTCATACAGTGATCATCATATTGATCACTCAATCTGAATTAAACGAATATCATACAGAATGATTTTTTTTTTTTTTTTTTAGCTGTTCAGACTATGTCTCCTGCACTCTGTCCTTTGTGCTTTCTCTGATGGTTTTTGCAGAACTACTCTGGTTTAAAGTCAGAGATCTACTTCTTGGGTTCCTTATTTCCCTTTGCATCTATCCTGTTAAAGTCTTGTATGATCCATTCTTGGGTTGTGAGTGAATCTTAATGCTAGATAGATTATTATTGATATTTACTTGAAATGATGTCAAACACACCCTTTTGACGAATATTTTCTTTTTCTTTTTACAACATTGAGTTTCATAAGTGAAAAAACAAGTTCAAGTAACAGAGCAGTGAATTCTCTTACTTTTTGACATGTGTAATCTAAACTTAAATATTTAGACCTTTAATTAATTCAGTTTTTAAATGTTTTGTGGAATTAAATTAGTCTATCTGTTTTATTGGGATTTTTGATATTGGTTTGATTGGATTGGCTTTCAGTCACTGCTTGCTGCATCATGTCGTGCCGTGTTAATCGTTTCCCACCCTGTCTCCTCCATGTTCCCCGTTATCCTCTGCCTTTCACCTCTCCCCTGTTTTTCTCTTTATCTCCCCTTCATTCAACTCTTCCTAAACCTAAACCCATGGCTTTTGGGTGAACTTGGCTGCCTTGAACCCTCCTTGTCACTGCTAACCTTCTCCCACTGGTCCTACCTTTGTACCATCCTCCCTCCCCTTTCACAGTAGTCTGAACAGCGTTAACAGTAGTGACTCCAGGGGTTCCAGTGGCTCTTACTCTCACTCTCCTTCCTCCTCTTCTTCCTCCTCTTCCTCACATCACCTCTTTCACCATCATCACCCCTGCCACCGATACCGCAGCTCCACGTTACCCCTGCAGACCCCGGCTCGGCTCTCTAGCATATCTTCCCACGATTCGGGCTTCATTTCTTCATCGCAGGACCAAAACGCATCGTCCAAATCATCTTCACCGATGCCAACTGAAACAAAGGTAAGAGGGAAAAAAACGGAGATACCCATATATATTCATATATTCAATCCAGCTCCCTACTGAGAGTGAGTCTCCAGTTGTCTGGCTGTGGTAAGTCTGTGAAGTCATTTTAATGCTATTATTGTAGCATAAATGTGCAGGAAATTAGTCTGCTTTCTTTCCACCCCTGGGTAAAACAGGTCAGAACCATCCTGCTATAATATAAAAAAATCCACCACTGTGACAGAGTGTGGTTTGGCTAAACTTAAAACCCTCAGAATACACAGTTTTATTTTTATTAAATGAATTATAGGGAAATTATACGCTGCTGTGTTGCCTGTATGTTTTACATACATTAAGAGTATGTCTGTATCAGCGGGCCGCGCTCGGTCTGACTCACTGACAAAGGTTGTGCGATAATAACGCTTGAGTCAGTCCAGGGGATTGTCTGTGTGGGCCTTGAGGCTTGCGATCGACCGTGAGAGCAGCTGCATTAGTCGACGTTGTGTTGCTCGCCAGCAACCAGAGTTCCTCAGCCCAGAACACATTGGGTTTAGTTGGTTTCCAAGTTTTTATGATCCACTGAAGGTGGTTTGGCAGCTTAGAGCCTGACCCATATACATTACAGGCCTGGGAATCAGGCCTCTGTTTGCTCATTCTGGGTGTAGTTAACAGTATCGGATATTTAAAAGAGGTTTTAACTTTTTGATGGGCTTTAACAAAGCTTCTCTTTAACAAGGCTGACGCTTAACATTTTGCTCTTGAAGGCCATGCATCTAATGCTGCTATAACTGCACTGCTGCCTGGTGCTTTTCATTACTAACCTGTGGAGAAGTCGCTGCAGCTACCAAACAGATTCCCTGTGCTTCTACCCGTCAATATGTTTTTGCTTTAACTCTTTCTCCTCCATCCATGCCTGTTTCTTCTTCCCACCTCCTCATTCCACATCCCGCCTGCTGCCCCATGCCCTCCCTGTCTCAGCCTTGTCCCAGTACCAGCTCCTCTGAGACGTCAGAGACTGGGCAGCTTCGCGGTGACTGCGGCACTGCCTGCTCTCTCACTTCTGCTACACTTCAGCATGCTACTGACAAGGTGAAAAAGTCTTTTCGAACCACGTATAACGAACGTATAACGACCCACAAACCTACACATACCAAGTATCAGATTCTGTTCAGTTGTAGGAATGTTGAGGAAAATGAAGAAGCTCACAAAATTATTAATACCACTAGGTTAAAACCACAAACTTCATGATGTTTTATTGAACATTTATACTTAAGACCAACGTAAAGTAGGTAATGATATCAATAAGCCTTTTATGTTTAAAATGGTCATGCCACTGGAAGGGCACAGGAGATGGTTTGTTCAGGGTGATGTGCAGTTTTAGTTTTGCTTATGTTTGCACAGCATTTAGCACAAGGACTAAAAAGTAACATTTTAGTCTCATCTTGCCAGAGCACTTTCGTCTATGTCTTTGCTGTTTCCCTCACATAAGTGGCAGCAAAATGCAAATGGGACTTCGTGTGGCTTTTATAAGTAATGAGTTTTTTTTCTTTCTTGCAACACTTCAACTAGGTTCAGATTAGCAGATTGAACAACTAATGCCTGGGGTGTCAACTGATTTTCTCCAATTGATCTGTAAATCTCTGCAGCTCCTCCAGTGGACATCTAGTTAGGTTCTCCAATTAATGCTTACCTTGTTCAGCCTGTCAGTTTACATGGACATTTCTTGGTTGTAGCCCCCACTCTTTCAGATGAACTGAACTAAGCCCTGAAAGATGTTCAAAGCGTGTGATATTGTTTTACCATTTAACCTTCTTTAAAGTCCTGTTCAACTTTCTCCTTGACCTGTCTGCTGTGTTCCTCGGTCTTCATGACACTGTTTGATCACTGTTTGAACAGCTGCATTTGTACCGAGAATAAATAAAAGACATGTAGACTATTTACTCATTTTAAAACTTCTAAAGCCTGTTGCATGCACTGGATTTCATTTGGGAGTATCAGAGTAAGCGGGGTTAAACGCAAACGCACCACACTTTCTTAGATTTTCATTTCTAACTTAAAAAATAAAACGGGCATCATTTTCCATCCCTTTGACAATTATGTGTTACTTTGTGTTGGAATATCACGTAGAATCCCAATAAAATACATTGAAGTTTGCAGTTTTAATGTGACAAATTGTGAGGGAAGGGTATGAACACTTTAGATAGATACACCCAAACGAGGCTGCCATCCGTTTCATTTTCCCAGTTTTTATTCAGTTCAGCATTCCGACTCTCTCATCTGTACTTATGTGGGTTCATCGACATGGATTCTTATCTTATTTTGCTTTCAGTGATTTATCCTCTGTTAAGTCTGTTTTTTTTATTTGTTCATCATTTCAGTTATTGATCCCATTGCTTCTTTTCCTTTTTGTTTGTCTCTGTTACCATCTGTCTGTCCTTCCATCTACACCAGTTGTCCAATGGTTTCGACCACTACAGCCCAGCCAGTCCCTCCTACCTGCATAGCAATGGGGGGAGCTTGGGCTCAGTTCCAAGCTCTGCCTTCCCATTCTTCCCCCCTTCCTCCCCCTCGTCCTCCACCTCCTGCCCCACTCGTTCCTGGTCCCGTCCTGCCTCAGCCTTGCTGCCAGACTATCTCAACTACTCCACGTTGGGTTCCCCGATGGTGCCTTCATCAAAAGTCCCCAGTTGGAAGGTCTGTCATCATCTCAGACTTGATGAGCAACACATTTCCACATTTCCATTCTCCTTCTGTACAGTTTGTTTACAAATGCATCAAACAAGCTCGCTCGCTTTATAATTAATTTCTTATTTTTACTCTCAAGCATCAGGGAAAAGGCCAGCATGTTTTAGACCCTAAAAGATCAGAGAAATTATAATAAACAACTTTGTTTACAGGACTGGGCAAAGCCAGGGCCTTACGACCAGCCTATGGTCAACACACTGAGGAGGAGGAAAGACAAGGAAGCTCTGGCTGTGATGGACAATAATGGGAGCATAAATGGTGGCAACAGCCCCCCTTCAGGCCAGACATTGATCTCAGCACCCCCTCCTGCTCAGATACAAACATCAAGCCAGCAGGAGGAGAAAATCAGGATCATAAAGGTCAGTCCCTGTCTTTTACTTGTTCTGATTTTCACAATACATTTTCAGGGCTGTGAAAAAATATTTGCTTCTTCAGAGATTATTGAATTTTTTTTTCTATTTTTGCCAAACTTAAATGTTTCAGATCATTTAGCAAATTTTAAAATCAGATAAATATAACTTGAGTAAATACAAAGTGCAGTTTTAAATAATGATTCTATTTTTAAGGAAAGAAATATCCAAACCAACATGACTCTACGTAGAAGAGTATCCATCCTTGGTGCAACTACTGCCGTCAAGTGTTTGCGTTAGCTGGCAATTAGTCTTTTCCATCACTGTGAAGGATTTTTAGCCCACTCTTCTTTGCAGAGTCTTTTTTTAATTCAACAACGTTAATGGTTGTTTGAGCTTTAAGAGCATGTGTCCGGTCGTGCTCCAGCATCTCAGTCCAAATTTGGACTTGCTCTCTTTAAGCCATTCAGAGGTGGACTTGTTGGTGTGCTTCTAATGTTTAAGCTTAAGGTCACAAACCAACAGCCAGAAGTTCTTCTACAGGGTTTTCCCGTTGGACCAAAATTCATGGTTCCATCAATTACAGCAAGTCGTTCAGCACCTAAAGCAGCAAACCAGCCCCACACCATCATACTACCACCACCAAGCTTTACTGTGGGTATCAGACTGCAGGCTGCAGAAACAAACGATCGGGGGGGATACATTTTTTTTAGGGGGGCATACTTTTTTAACCTACATGTTTATATTCTTCAGGCTAAACAGTGGCTCTTTGATCATTGTTGCAGTATTGACAAATCCTTTTCTGTCACTGCCACTAAAAATGGGCAGTTCATCAAATCTATTTAACTCAAAAGTCAAGAACAGCATCAGGGGCTGGGGGAGTACAGAGAGCTTCACCATGCAGCTTTACTTCTTAGAAACAGAAGCACCGATGTCAAACTGGACACTGGAGTAAACATTCATGCCAGGGGAGGGAGCTAAGGAGCACAAGGAGCAGAACAAGGCATTGTGGCCCATCTGTCTGTAGGTACTGCAAGTTAATGGACCAAAGTGTGTGTGTGTGTATATATATATATATATATATATATATATATATATATATATATATATATATATATATATATATATATATATATATATATATATAATTTGTTTATCAACACAGCTGATGCGCACGCAACCTGGCTGCAGAAAGAGGCGCCAGTGTTAAACCATTTTCTGTGACCATCAGATACTGTGACTCGAGTGGCGCTGTTTCGCTAATTCCTCCACAGGTCACCAATTGTGACAGCAGATGCTCCAATCATACTATGTGACCGCTCTATCATTCATGAAAGAAAAGTGTTCAAGGGTTGCATTTTTTTAGGTGACATTGGGGGCATAGATAAGTTATAAAATACAGAGTTTTCTCAGTGTAAAGGTGACAGAAGAACAGTGGCTCATAGGTCACCAATCCTAGCAGCTCTCAGGTCTTTTCATATTATTCAACCATTCCATAGCCTGTGCAAAACAATGTTCACCTCATATCAGATTTTAATAATGCCATTAATGATTATTACAATATGGCACTATGTTCGTTCAGGAAGAATCAGATAAACAGTCCCCCCTAGAGTCACAAAATCTGATGTTTGCAGAAAATGGTGCGATAATCATTAAGATGTCTTTTGGTAAATGCAGACGGGCCTTTATGTTTGTTTGGCTTTGCTACATTTTTTGTCTAAAAACCCTTCCATGGATGACATTTTTTCCCAATCTGTCTTGTTATTGAATCATGAACCCTGACCCTAACTGAGGCAAGTGATGTCTGCAGTGCTTTAGGTGTTGTTCTTGGTTCGCTTGCGACCTCCTGAGTACGTGGCTGAGGCATTCGTGGAGTGATTTTAGTAGGCCGATCACCCCTAGGAAGGTTCACCACTGTTCCATGTGTTCTCCATTTGTAAATAATAACTCTCACTTTGGTTTGCTGGAGTCCCAAAGCATTAAAAAATGACTTTGTAACTAGATGTTAATGATTTTGTTTCTCATCGGTTTTTAAAATTTCATTTGATTAAGGCATGATGTGTTGTGCATTAAAGTCATTAAGCTTACGTCATGTAGTCAGACAGGTTATTTTGAAGTAATTTCTTCATTCTCCAGGTCTGGCAGTAATCAGGCCTCAGTGACTTTTAATTCTGCTATCCAAATAAAATAAATTATTATTTTTACATGGTTTTTTTGTTATTACTTTTGGTCATCTTTTTCTAATATAATTATTTTTGATGATCAGAAACATTTCAGTGGAAAAATGGGAGGAAAAAAAACATTTCTTTAGATTTCTGTTATTAGACCCATAAGAACTTATTTTGCATGCTTCCATTCAGCAAATTTAGTAATTTCCTGAAACTACAGACGTGTTTGTACAGAATTATATAAAATGATAAGTTGATGATGCTTATTTCAAATATTGTTTTACATGTAATACCATCTGTTAAAAATGAGTGTACAACAGCAGATCAATGTTGTTGCAGTAAACACACATAAACGATGTAAATAGCCCTCCACCATTAATGTTCTCAGTTAATGGCTTCAGTGGGTTGGACTTAATTATTTTAATGGCTTTAATAAACTGCACTTGGCTGTATCTATTCAGAGTCTAATCTCGTGATTTTTACTCTCTCCCCCACATGCTGATTTCATCTGGGGTTTTTTCAGGCTGATGATCTTGAGGCCCAGAATGACCTGGCCCTGGCCTTATCCAGGGGTTTGGAGCTGGACACCCAAAGATCAAGCAGAGACTCCATCCAGTGCTCCAGCGGCTACAGCACACAGACCAACACACCCTGCTGTTCTGAGGACACCATACCATCACAAAGTAGTAAAGTTTATCCCTAAAATCTGTTTTTGTTTCATAATATACGCTGTAGTGTGAGTTAAACTCCTCATATTTACCTCCGACAGTTTCAGACTATGACTACTTTTCCATGGCTGGAGACCAAGAGCCTGAGCAGCAGCAGCAGCTGCCGCCGTCGCCATCTGACTTTGACAAGTCCTCCACTATCCCCAGAAACAGTGACATCGGCCAGTCCTACAAACGCATGTTCCAGACCAAGCGGCCAGCCTCCACAGCCGGCATGCCCAGCACACAGCCCCCGTATCCTGGACAGGGGACATACCATGGGGGAGCCTATCCTTCCACACCAGTTCACACGGGAAGTTATCCTTCTGCTCCTGCCGGGCAATACACTACTACTTCTACAGGTACAAATAACTCTGATGTTATTACAAATGTTCACTAGCATACCTTTGGCTTTCTGGATTACACATATCCAGTGGTTTGTTTAAAGATTTGCAGAATGTAATTTAATGTTTTTTACAGCTCCTTGTTAAAGCATTTGAACATCCTGAACTTTTTCACAGTTTTTGTTACTACCTCAACAAATTGAGGTGTATTTTGGGGGGATTTAAGTGACAGACCAACACATAAGAGTTTATTATTAAGCAGCACAAAAGAGAAACATGTGTGGTTTTCAAGATACTTATCAAATAAAATTAACAAAACCATACCGTGCATTCATATCCAGCCCCTAGCCCATTATAACTCAGGAGGAGCTGCAAAGGTCCACAGCTCAGGTGGGAGAATTTGCTGTCAGAAAAACTGTTATTCATACACTCTACAAATCTAGCCTCTTTGTAAGAGTGGCAAGAAGAAAGCCTTTTTTAAAGGAGAGAAGACTTCAAATTTAAAATTTGCCAAAAGCCTTGTAGGGAACACAGTGAACATGTAGAAGAAGGTACTGAAACTTTTTGGCTTGCATGCAAAAAAACGTTGCAGTGGAGAACTAGATCACACCCCCTGAACACAGGCTTAAGACACTTACAGCCTCTGACAGGCAAAAGGTGGCTCTGCAAGGTATGGACTCAGGGAGACTAAATACAAATTGCTTGCCACACCCTTCAGATTTTAATTTATTTTTATTTGAAAAGTTTGTTTCCTTTTTCATTCCACTTCACATTTCCACATCAATTCATGTTCATTCATCTCATAAAATCTTAGTAAAATACATTGAGGTTTGTGGCTGCAAAGTGACAAATCATGGAAAACTTCCAAGCGGTATGAAAATATTTCAAATCCACTGTGGCTAATTGGGATTTTTTTTAATCTTGTTTTTTGCTTGTGTGTCTGTAACAAAGGCTACTGTGTGTTAAACCACAATTTCCTAAATGTGTTACCAGTAAAGAAGCATTTCATTAATATTTGTTTGTATTTGCATGAATACTTAGCTCTGTTTTCTTTTCTGCAGGTCATGGTCCAGTTATCGTCACTCCGGGAGTCGCCACAATCCGCCGCACCCCCTCCTCCAAACCCTGCGCCCGTCGTTCAGGCTCTGTGGGTGGAGGCCCCATTCCTATTCGTACTCCAGTCGTGCCTGTGAAAATCCCTACAGTGCCTGATGTGTCAGGAACAGTTAACGGGAGCAGGACCCCAGAGGAGATTGGAGGAGGAGAGGCAAGCTTCCATTCCCCGACATTTGTAAGACCAACAGAAGCTGGCACGCTTCCGTTGACTTCCTGGAGCGGCCAGGCCTCCACCAACCCGCCGACTGTTCCCCTGCCAAACCAGCTGGTCCAGCAGTATCAGGGAGGTGGAGAGGAGGCTGACGAACAAGATGAAGGAAACATGCTTGTGGCTATCCGCAAGGGGGTTAGGCTGAAAAGAACCCTCACCAATGATCGCTCAGCTCCACGGATTGCCTGATGGTATCCTCTGATTGACAGGCTAGGGTCACAAGAATCTTTACCTTTTAAGATGGAGATTTCCACTGAAAAATATTTAGAAATTTTGTCAAAAGATATTTAAAAGAAGAAAAAGCTTTCTGTGTTAATAGGAGACACCTCTGGTACTAAATGTTCACCGGTGAGAACATTTCACCTCAAAAACATTTAACATTGACTCAGTGTAGATTCTTCAGAGATCTTTTTAGTTATCCATCAGATCCAGGCAGAGATGTTGGTATATACACCAGAAGTAGACCAGAGGTTGTGGTTGTTTCTGTGTAAGCTGGGTAAATGTACAAACTCATGAGCAATAGGCGAGCACTAGCGTCCTTCACAGGCTGTTAAAACACAAGATATAAACCAAAACACTTGTTTCTGTTTCTTCAGGGTTGGGTCCATGTGGTGTGTCGTAACAGTGTGAAATATTAAGATGAGCTTCTGTGAATATTTTTCTGAAAGAGGGCACAAAAGACTTACCTCGGCTTTTCTCAGAGTAAAACAACCACTTTTTCTTATGTGCACACCTTCAGTGTCTCTGGTGGTCATTGCACCCTCACGGGAACATAAACGGTCCTTATAATTTGGTGAATTAACTGCAACCATTTGTTTAGGCACCAAACGAGCGATATTCCGGCGCTGTTGAAGGTACTGACTAGGCTCTTGGCTTCTTCGTAGAAAAATGCCTTTCAAGCTGAAGAAAGATGCGATTTACACAAAGCTGTCTTCCACTTGTAGCTCAGAGACGTAAATACAGCACACATCAGAGCCACCATAGACCCGAGGGGCCAACCCAGAAAGCTGTGGCAAGGCAGAAGAACTCAACTTTGGGTTGGGTTTAACACGCATCTGAGTTGCTTGAGGCTACTTTGTAAAGTGTAATCTTTGCTTGCTTTAGTCTCTTCATAATTTGTAAATAACTTAGCACATCTTAGTTGAGGATGAGCGTGTTGGTTCTTCACATTCTTAGCATCTTTGCTGCGTTGTCACTTTTCTACCTGCTCCTCTGGAGTACCAACTTTAGCGTCAGAACTTTAAAGCGGCTGTAATAATCATCAGCTTCCTCTGCATTGATGTTTTTTTTTTTGTTGCTCTGCAGTCTACACGCTGAAGTCTCCAGGATATATAAACATTGAGTTTATTAATTAACCCCCTCCAGCATACCAGAGTATCTACAATATGTGCAAAAGTCAAAAAAGACAACAGTAATAGAAATTTTTATAATGAGACAAACTGTTTTTGATGTAAAGATTCTCTGTTAAAAGTTGTAAAAAATATTTTAATAAGTTTTAACTTTTCTTTCCTTTTACTCAAGTAACAAGAACGTACCTCTGATCAACATTTCCATCTTTTGCAATACCGTCCACTATGTACAGATATTTCACTTAAAACGAAAATCACATTAAAATGTACAAGTTAAAAACTATGAATATAAGAAACCCTTTTGTTTTTTTGTTTGTTTTTTTTAAATCAGGACTTTGATAAGATTTTGGGATATGAGATTAATCCTCGTATCGCAGCATTAGACTATAAGCTATATAAAGAGGCTAGTTAGTGCCACCACCTCTGTAATTGATTTGCATTTCTGTTCAAGCACTGTGAGAGCATAGCTACTACGATATGTATGAAAGTGTAAATAGTTTTAACGCTGGTCAGTCTAGGAACTCAGACAGGTTTAATTTATTTTCTTTTTCAGTGTTTTAATTCTATGTTCTCACTTTATTTCTATTTTTATACGTCTTGAAAATATCAGAGTAAGATGGTTGCTTATCCGTTCCAGTGTGAGAAAGATCTAAAACAGATGTGCAGATATTACAGAATAAAGAGACGTGGGCTGTTTAACTGAGTTTATTGGCATCAGTGTTATAGGTTTTGTGTACAAAATGATTGTACGTTTTCCTTTGAGTTGGTAAAATGTCTTTTAGTTTTTACTTGTACGGTTACTTTGGCATGACTGAACAGATTGTGAAATAACAGAAATATGCATGAACATGACAGGTGTTTCCTGAAGGCAACTTACATTTTTGACCCGTTCATTTTTTTTTTCTGTCTGAATATCTAAAACATGCTATTAATCTGTAGTTCCCTTATTGAAAATCTTAGTATAAATATGATATATTTCCAAATATCAGTATATCCTATGAGTAAGAAGTTTCTAGTTTGTGAAATTATGAACATACAGTTTAACTTGTGATATAGTTTAGTTTCTTGTTAATTTTTTCCTCAGTGGAGAGTTGACCTCTCACTGCCTGTCCCTGTAAAGTTCGAGCCTTGATGATGCCGTTTATTTTCCGAGATAAAAGCGACACGTTTAGAAATATAATAAAAATAATAATCAACTTACTCTGGCTCACAGTTTTTTTGTTTTGTTTGTTTGCTTGTGGATTTGTTTTTGTTTCAACAAGTATATAACCAATGTGAGCAAAAAACATTCAATATAAAACCAGACACTCTTGAACAATGAGAAGCATTTTAAGATGAAATTTTAAACTAATTTATTAGAAGTAACAATACCCCTTACACATTTTCGTTGATCAATGTATATTTTTATACATAGCATACAAAATGCTATGTGTGGCCAAAAGCTAACTGCACATCACTGAGAACACTCAATCCCCACTGTGAAATGTGACGGTTCACTTTCCAGCAAAACAATAACGGTAAACATACAGCCAGAACTATAAGGAAGGGATTAGGTTTAAACTTATTTACTGTTAGAAAGGTCAATTCCAAAGCAATTCAGAGCTAGATCTAACTGAAAGGATGTGGCACAGAAATATAAATGCACACAACGCCGAATTTTTATAAGTATAGGCTATTTAAAAAAATTTGAGAACCGAGAATCGTTTTTCTCCCTTTCTTATGATCTACTTTGTGTTGATCTGTTAAATTAAATCTCAAACACATTTAAAATTCCAAAATTTTTAAACTTCAAAGTTTGAGGAACAATAAAACTGAAAAAATAATCATGTTATGCGGTACTGTGGCCACAAGGTGCCACTCTTTCCAAGGAACAATTATTAGCTCTTAACCTGTTTGCGCTTCACCGATGCCCACATGCCCCAATTAAAGATCTGCAAACAGTCTTAAAATCAGCAAAACAGTTAATCACACACAAAACTGTCTTACTTCTAAAAAATACTGCCACAATGTGTCCTGTTTCCTTTGGGTGTAGACTCGGGTCTGGTTCAACAATTGAAGTGCCCCACCTGGATCATAGTAGGCTATGGAAAGGAATAGATGGACACACCTATCTGTCACACACTGAATTAAACCTGTAACTTCCGATCTTTTCCTATTGGCTGAGATCGATAACAAACATAAAAAATGTTTAGCTCCCAAAAAATTTTTTGTCATTGACGGTATCAAGCAGCAGCCTAGAAATATTGACAGCAAATGACCTTTATAACTTGTCCCACTTGCATCAAGTTCATTCTTCAGCACAGCAGGCGCTGAATTTCTGATGAGATGGCGATCAGAGGTGCGTACGTCTGACGCTGCCGTGAGACGTACGCACGGAGGAAAGCGGCGCTGCCATTGGACAATATTTTCGAGGCTGCTGCCCGCCGCTGTGTCCTCCCATCCGCCTCACACCATCCTGCCAGCCAGAGGTTAGTCCGGAAAAACCGAAAATGTGATTTCTTTACGCCTAAAGAAGTCGGCTTGATGTTCGCGGTGTCCGTGCCACTGTGTGGAAACCCTGCGAGCGGTCTAAGAAGCGTCCGAGCCGGAGCGGCTGCCGTGTTTTTTGGGAGCTTTTCCTGGCGGAGGTTGTAGGACGGGACAGCAGAGCATCTGAGGTGCGTCCCGATAAGTCATGTTGCAGTTTGGTTTATGCAGCTTTTTGTTTCAGAAGACGGTCGAAAACTAAAATGACTGTAAATAATGTGCGGTGAAAATGTCAGGATCATATTTTATTTTAAATCGGCACTCGGATAGAGGAGCTGCGTTTTTGTGCCACCATTGTGCGGCGGACGTTGATTTAGTTTGTAGCAGAAATAATGAAATTAAGGATGTCGTCACGTGGTTTTGGGGGGTAATACACTTTGACAGTAATAATAATCAGCTCTGTCGTCCGTCAGGACTCTGGGTTATTTCTCTACCCTCCCATCCCTAAGATGCTGCCCTGCGTGCGGAGAGTCCTGCGGCCTGTCTTCTCCTTGACTGCCGGGAGAGGACTGTCCAGAGCCGGACACAGGAGCAACCAACCATCCGCTGTAGTGTCAGGCTACCCGGGGAAGCTCGCCTCCCAGCCTCCGCTCTCCGGGCTGGTGCAGCGATGCTACCTGGGCACACACCCCATGAATGAGCCCGTGGAGCCCCTCAACTCACCCCGCGGAGCCAAGGACTTCATTTACAGCCTCCATCCGTCGGAACGCAGCTGTCTGCTGCGGGAGCTGCACAAGTTCGAGTCCATAGCCATTGCTCAAGGTAGGTAGTGTTTTACAGTGAAGCAGACGGTACACGGTGTTACATCACAACAATCACTGTAATAAAGTCAGCGCTTTGGGTTCAATCGTTCGTGCTCTACTTGTGTCGCTTGTACAGTCGTCAACAAATATCCGCACAATTTATGAAATTGTGACACTTTAGATGTTGTGTTTTTTCTTGGAAAAGTAAAAAACAACAAAAAAACAAAGATGTAGCAACATTTTGATTCAGATCCACGCCTCTGCCTGTGTCCCTAAACATACTTGCTAGTTAAATGTTATGTTCTCAACATATTTAAAAAAAAAAAATTCACGAATGCTGTTATTATCATCTTTCACTCCTCATCTTACATTGCATGTATTCATTGATTTTCAATTACAACAATTATTAACTCCAGGTCCATCGATTTGCTGAGTTGTATGAGGTCCTAAAAATAATTTCATTACTCTTCCACCAAAAGCCATCACAGTTATTATAGACTCCAGAGGGAGAGGCATATCGTAAGGTTTATTCACAAGCAGCCATGTGATAAAAAGGGTATTACTCATTGAGGCACTTATAGACATGTGACCACAGTTCATACACAAGCTACAGACACTACTAAATTAGTATTAAAAGATGACTGTGATTATACCTTTAAAATTATTAGTTTTCCTCGGTATCACACATGCGTTTCTATTAGGGATGCGCAATATGTCTGCATCAACATCGGTTCGATAAGTAAAACTGTGGCGATATTAACAACCACCTTTTGTTTTCATCTTGTTGCCGTTTGTTTTTCAGGAGGGGGAGGGGGTTGGTCATGTGACACATTGATAGTGGTGCTGCTCAGAATTGTGGGGGTGTTTAGCTGAAGCAGAAAAGCAACATAGGTGGTGTGTGGTCACTTTTACACCGTGTTAAAACTGTAGGCAAAAATATATAATAATGGTATATATCGGTTATATGCAGCAGCAGTTATTAATTTTTGATGTCGATATCGGCCCAGACTTTCATATCGGTGCATCCCTGAAGTCTATACGTGTTCTGTATAAATTCAAGTGCTCTTGCAAACCCCAGGCCAGCAGGGGTTGAAACTGTTGCAAAGTTTGCTTATGCATCAAGCCAGCTCTTGTTAACTCTGTGATTTCACTGATTAACATCTTCCATGGCTGGGCGATATGGCCTGAAAATAAAATCTCCGATTTTTTCACACCAAATCCGATTTTAATAAAAAAAAAAATCTTTCTCCCTTTACTTTCTTAAACAGAAATAATAAATGACAGAATCTATTTTTTTAACTCTTATTTTAATATCTCCTTTGGGAGTCAACCTCAATTCAAAGTTGTGTGAAAAATCTCGATTTTCCCCAAAATAAATCTTCTTAGATGGCAAATTCGAATCAATCGAATCAATCGATTTATCGCCCAGCTCTAACATCTTCTCTGTTTAATTAGAACTAGAATCAGCTACAGGCTTAGGTCCCAGCAGGGAGAAATAAACTAGGTGTTTTATTAAAATGGTCATTATCATCTTTCAAAGGCTAATTGAGGTCTGAGTGGCCTTCAACAGTGGGTAGATTCTAGTCAGATTCATGAAAATGAGAAACGGCTCATCTCTAAGTGCTGCTCTAAAGCTGACCGTAGCTCTTTTTTTTCTGAGACAGTTCCCATGCATTTTATATTATCTACAGTTGAGTGGCTATAGAGACAATAAATATATAACAAGAACCTCGAGTTCATGTGGTTGTGATGGACTGAATTTAGATGGACCTATCTATGTAAGCGCTGATCATTTTATTATCAATTTAAGATTGCAGTCTGTTTAATTTATTCCTGTTTGTTTACAGCAGGTATAGATGTATTTACCTCTCTTTTCACTCTTGGCTTTTGTTTACAAGTCTCCAATGTTTATTACAGGACTTACTACAGGACAGGATGGTGGACAGTTCTGCTTACTGTAGCCTCACAGCAAAAGGCTCAGAGTTTGAACCTTCTGATCAGCTTTGGCCCATTTTTCTAGCATCCTCTCAAGTTTCCACCCTGCCCCTATACGTCTCTGCAGGATGAAAAAAAATGGGTGCAGCATAAATGATCAGTAGCTCACTCTGTCGTAGAACACGTGGGCATCCCTCCCTTTCCTTTGATCTGTGTCTTCATGATCCAGCAATTTTACAGTTTGGTTTATTGGGAGTCTGAAGTACTTGTAAGTGTGAACGTCAGGGTTGAGGTGGACTGGTGATTTGTCACCAGCTGCAGTGAGCTTAAGCAATCCAGAGAAGTGTGGTGAAAGAGTAAATGAAAAGTTAACTGGCAAGAAACTTTAATAATTACGTTTTGGTTTTTTTCATTTTATCAGGCATTTACTCTATATCTCATCACTGATATTTACAGTTTTCCAACAAAACCTCCATTATTTTAATTAATAATTCAATCTGACATTGTTTTGACTTGATCAAGCTTTGCAAATCTATTTTCATTTCGGGCTCTGGCTGCAATGCACCTACCCAATTTCGTTTTGCACAAAATGTTGAGGTTCAAATGCTGTCACTGATTAGATAGTTTTTAGTGCAGTACAATGTGCTCAGGGTGGAGGCATTACTGCAGCGCTGTGAAATGTAAGAATACAATTATAGGAGCAGGAGAAATGTATCAGTACAGAGGATCTCCCACATGCAGAGAGAAAGCGGTTGATCAATAAGGAGGGGAATAGAGCGGGAGAAACAGTAAGTGATGATGAAGAGGCTTTACAGCTTCTGTGCTGACCCAAACTGTTCACACTCTTTCCCACTGGGGATAAAACACAGCACCTCTGCTTTACCACACTTATTATTTATTAACAGGTTTTACTTTCATATCAACAGTGTTGTGAGATATAAGATAATCAATAATCAGATCAGATCAGCTCTGGAAAAAAAAATTCAAATGTTTGCTTTTATTATAGTGTCAGTAATATCATAGAACGACATAAGTAAAGAAATCAGATTGATTTCTGTAACACTGAGACGCTGCTAAAGAGCTTTGTTTTGTTCTGTGACACAGTTTTCAAATTAGTTTCCTCACAGGTTTTATGGGATGATCTTAAATCTGTTTTGAAATATTGTAATATAAATAATCCTACCGACAGGCATTTATATATTTTGTATCAAGACTTACAGCACTTTTCAACTTGTCATTATACAAACGTCAACTTAAATGTATTTCATTGGGATATTTTGTGACAGAGCAGAACGAAGTAGTGACAAACTGAAGGAGAAGGATACATGATTTGTAGTGCTAAGCCATGAAGGGGACACAGAAAACATGTGGAGGAATTTGCTCTGAATATATAAATTAAAACTTTTTGACTACCGTGTAAGATTGTGGTGGTGTCGGCATCATGTTGTAGGAACAGTTGTCTTTTGCAGGAACAGTGTGATAGTGTACGGGAAGATGGATGGAGTAAACAAAGAACAGTCCTGGAAGAAAACCTGTTCGAGGCTGGAAAGGACTTGACACTGAGCTTCACCCTCCAGTAGTAAAACGACCCTGAGTGCACAGCCAGAGCTACAATTACACAGTTACACCTGGTCTCCGTTGTCTCTGTCCTGTGACATTTTTGGAACTTTCCATAAGAGCCAAACAGGCTAGATATTGTCTGAAAGCTAATTGGTTTTTACAAGCCTCTGCAAGGGAGAATATAAATACAGTGAGAATAAGTATTGCAAAATTTTACAAGTTATATTTTGAAAAAAACCGTAAAGCAACACGTGTACGGTCAGACTTTGTAGTTAGAGTTGTATTAGAATGGCACTTTCTTTTTGCACTTCCATTCCTTCTTTAGATGTTAGCTGAAAAATGGCAAATTTAATCTGCATTAATATCCACTGTATAGTTTAAAGTAAGAAGCAAAGGCAAACAAATACAAAGGAACATCCAAGGCGAAGTTCTAGCAGAGTTATAAAAATGGCCCAGTCAAAGTAGAAGATGGTTAGAAACTAGGTGGTTTGGTACCCAAGCAAGTTGGCTGCCACTTAAGGGGGCTTAGACAGGAAATCTTCTCAGTAGTCCTTGAGATGAAGGGAAAAACAGGATTCAGCTGTGAGTATTGAGATAAGACCATGTGTGTTAGAAAGGGTTCCAGTCGAGACCAGAGAGAAGGGCAAAGGGGATAGGACGGGTTTCTGAAGAACAGGAGCAACAGCAGCAAGCTGAAATATCATTAGGCAACTTGTTTTAGCAAATTAATTCAATTTAAAAAATAAAACTAAGATATTATATAGATCCATTTCACACACAGTAATATATATCAATCATTTGTTTCCGTTTATTATATTATAGTTTACATTCAATGAAAACCCAAAATTATTTTTTTTAATGTAATATTGCATTAGAAGCAAAATGATTTTTAATACAGAAATGTCGGCCTAAGTTTCCCAATTCACAAAGACCCATTCAAAAAAACTCAAATAGTATTGAATGTCATAGTTCTTAGTTGTTTGTGTATTCTTTGAGTTAAAGTTTATTGTGTTTCTGTTATGTTTCCCTCCTCATGTTCATTAGTGTTTCAATTTTCTCTTAGTCTTTTCCTAGTTGCCACTTTGTGTTTGGTATTTCCTTGTGTCTTCTTGGGTTGATCTGTCTAGTCATTTCACATGTTCACATAGTCACATGTTTTGTTCATTGCCTTCCTCTCTGTTTCCCTTGCCATTCTGCCTCCCTTCCCATTTACTGATTGTTTCCACCTGTTCTCTCCCTCTCACCTGCAACTGTTTCTCCCTAACTAGTCCTCAGCCTTCTCCCTGCCACTCACACACCTCCTCAGTAGATACAAGCACCTCCTTGTCAGTCACAACTCGCTGGTCCGTCGTCAAATTATTTCTGTTTCCTGCGTTTTGTGGTCTACCCGAGTTTCTGTAAGCTCCTTGTTCTTTAGTTTAATTAAATCCTTGTTATTACTTCGCTGCATTTGGGTCCTTAATCCGCCAAAAAACATGACATTGAAATGTTATTTAATTTCAGTTTCTTAATTCACAAAGTGAAACAAATCATATAGAATAATTACACACAGACTCTTACAGCTAATGAAAACACGTTCTTGAGGCACTGACTCCTGCCACTGTCAACACCATTGTGTATAGGCCACAGATTCTTGAATACGCTTTGGGTCTGTCCTCTTTCACCTTTTAGCCCTGTCGGCTGTGAGGTGACGTTCTCGCCTTTATGCTATAAAAACTCTGCAGGATCCTCTTACCTGCCATGTATGCAGGCTGCAGACAAGCTGAATCAGTGATTGCTGGGCTGGTTGACTCGCTGTGGCTGCTGTACCGGCAGAGAGATTTTTTTTTTTTGACAGACTTATCAGCATCTATAATCTTCTCAGCAAGGGACTCCATGCCTAACCCTTTTTTCTTTTTTCACACTGGTGTTCAGGGTAGGGAAATGGAAGAGAGCAAAATGTCTTCAGATGACTGAAGCGATCCTGCTGTTGTTACACAGAGTGAGCGAGTTTTTCTGGTTTACATAACAATCAATAATTTAATGTTAATATAATTATTGATGAGGTTCAAGACATCCAGTCTCTTCTTGAATGTGTAAATTCACAAGTTGTGGAAATAATTGTTCATATATACACCATTTAAACACAGACCACTTCTCTTTAAGCTAAGGGAAATCTATTAAGAAAATAGATCAACCTTACAGCCAAAACATTAGTCAATAATTCCCATCTATTCTAAATCATGCAACTAATTACTACAGATATTAGACAACAATAATATGTGAAAATTAAACACAATTAACATGAAGTGGATCAGGGACAAACAGACAGCTCCCCCCTTTCGCAGGGGAGGGGAGGTATGTTCAAAAAGGGAGGTGGCTCTCACTCCAGGGGGCTTATATAAGATAGCCTGTGGGACAAAGGGTCATAAACTTAGCTCTGGGTCAAGATGGAGAACAGCACATGGTGTGTAAGGAGACAAAGGGCCATAAAACTAGCTTTGGCTAAATGGAGGCCACAGCTTTAACAAACAGACAAAGAAACCATGGAGTTAATCTTTTAGCTATCAGACCAGCTATAGCAGGTCGGACCGAGTCCGACTCTGCCGCCCAGGTGATCAGAGAACAAGAAAGAGCGAGAAAAAGTGTGGGATTTGCTCAGGATAAAAACCAGTTTAAAACACAGCAAATACAGCTCAAAGTTATGCGTGCAGCGACGCTAAATGAACCAACAGGTTCAGCGCTTAAAAACACTTTAAACCAACGATTAAACGAGATCTAAGTCGTTAAAACTCGATTTTCCCTATTTATCTGCCCAGACACAAGATTAGCATAAATGAACTGGTTCAGTCCTACTTTGCTTTGAGTGAAGTCCGGTCCACGAAGAGGGGAGCAAAATGTGCCTGTAGTTGAGCAAGAAAAGAAAGAGTTAGAAAACCTGCGCAGGATTTTTAGGACTGTGTGTCCCAACTGCAGGCCAGACGGCTTGCAGGTCGACGTCGCAACAAACTGTCTTGGAACAGTCCTGATAAAACCCAAACTGGATACACAAACAGGATGAGCACTTCGAAGCATTGAAAGGAGAGTTCTCCCTGGTCCAGCAGGTCAGAACAAAAGAGAATCTTCACCGGTGAGATGTCCTATGTGTAGGAGGCCATTCTGCTGAGAACAATTTGAAATGGCCGCCACCACCTTCTTATAGCCCTTTGGCAGTGATGTCATCGTTGATGTCACCATGGGTGGACACGGACCAATAGGAGTGTGTTGGGGATCACTGCTAGGATTGCTGGGAAATGTGGTCTGCTCAGTCCATCTGGGAAAATGGCTTCCAGCCGTCCAACAGTGTTTTGAAGACAGGCCATCAACCATTTTGCATGAATGTAATTGATTTATTTTTAGTCTTTGGAGTGGGTACATGTTTGGCCAATGTCAAAATGGTTACATGTTAACAAAAGTGGAGCTTCAAAATATTTGTCAAAGTTATCTAGTAATCATCCTTTAGCGGAGTCTAAAAGAAAATCACATCTGAATTAAACATCAATATAACATAGAATTATTTTTTTCAACATTTTTTCTTTAAAAAGTCCCTCTAAATGCCTTAAAATCAACATTAGCTATGTGAAACCCACAGAGTTCCTATTAGTATGTTTGAGTTGTCAGTTATTACATCTATAAATGGAGTGCAGACACTCTTCTATGATTACACAAAGCAATGAAATTATGTGTGCATAAGCACCAAGAAGCTCTAAATGAAATAGTACTGAGACTTGGATATTCATATCAAATGAGGAAATGATAAATAATTTAGTTCAAAGAAATGAAGGAAGCCTGTGATCTAATGATAGCTTAGCTCTTCCCTGTCACTCATAACTGCAGGATAATGAGATTCATTTATCAGAAGGCATGCTAATTTAATTGCATTTATGTTTACTCAACAAATTAAGATGTTTATGTTCTAGAGAAAGTAGAAATATTTGCTGTGCAATGATGTACAGTCTTTTTCAATAAATTAGAATATGTGTTCTGATGAGGCTCAATTGTCAGACTAAACTTAAATTGAAAAAAACCTTTAAGCGGGTGTAAAACATACCTTTATTAAGCTCACATTATTGTGTAATTAAAGAAAAATCATCTGATGTAATATTTTAATTTCAAATGTTGTGTTTTCATTAACTGTAATATGACTGTATACTCATCAAACAAGACATATAAGCAAAAATGTATAACTAAGGAAAGTTTAAGACATCAAGTTTTGCCCTCTTTTGGTTAAAGTAGCTTTATGCAACTCTTCTGGTAGCCATCTACCAGTCTGTGACATCGGTCTAAGGAAAGTTTGCCCCATTCCTCACTTTAATCTGTAAGACACATGAAGTGTATTAAAAGGGATCAGAAGATGTTAGGAATTGTCAGAATGATTAAACTTGACTTAGAGTATAAATAGGATGAGGGTGATGCAAAAGATAAATGGAGAGTATCAAAAGATAAAATATAACTCCTAACAATTCTGTTATTTTTTACTTCCTTTTTATAAATACAATTTTCAGATGAATAAAAAGGTTCAGCATAAAGCTTCTTCACCTTTTAAGCTGAATAGGGTAGCGATCAGGTCTCACTTCCTTCCACAAGATAACCTTTCCTTTAAGAGCTTTTCATGACTGCCTCAGCTCACATTGTGTTATATTCATAGTAATTGACACAGACACTGCTCCAGCGTCTGAGTATACACTGACATATAACTGACTGTGACTGATGGACAATCAGATTAGCGTCCCATTATTGTGGAAACGAGTAACACTCCTACACATCTGCACACACTGTTAAGATGTTGCCATTATGTTTGACTCCCGGGAGAAACAAGATGGACTCTTACTCACATACCAGGAAGTCAGTTCAGTTACTCTCCTGTGGATTTTGTTTGTGTGCCCTTAAGTTTTGTCATTTCTGTTGCCAAACCATCCTTAAAGTGTTAAATTAATACAATTATATAAAAAATAGCAGGATTTTGAATTCTAAATGAGGAATATAATTTCTCAAGCTCTTGCTCAAAACCTTTCTGTTGAAAACATCCTTAAGTTTCTTTTCTAATTAGTCCATAAAAGGGTGTTGAACATTCCCTCTACCCTCTCTGTCATGATTTTCACATTGGGTGTTCAAATACAAGCAAATTTTCTGTGGGCCATCCTAACCAAGCATCGGACCAGATTCTGTTTTTCCTTCTGTGTAATATATTTCCAAATCTTAGTACCTTCAAAGTATTTTATTTTTATCTTGTACGTTTCTTAAGAGGTTTGACATATGCCTTCCAAGCAAACTTATGTTAGACATGGTAATGACGATGTTACCATCTGCCAAAAATTGTCTCTTAGAAGTAAAAGATGAGAACATGTGCATGTAACTATCGATATCAAAATGTGGGATAATTAAACACGCTAACCAGGGCTGATTTTGTGTCCATAGACCCCCAGTGTTTTCAGGGTAGATGGAGGAATGAATGCGATGACAGAGCCACAGTTGATGCTCAGGTATTGGTATTATTATGCAGAACAGGAGCTGTTTGATATTCAAGGTGGCTTTTGTTTAAATGAACCTGTCCGCTCAGTATTGAGGTCAGAAGGGGATGATGGATCATCTCATTTTTTTTCATAGGAGATCTTGACCTCTGAAAACAACACACATTAACATTTTGTCCTAAGCAGGTTTTTATTCACCTTTTCAAAAAGTAAATTTTTGACTTTTGTCACAGATGTTAGTAAGCACATACTAAAAATGTGACAGCAATCAAAACAATTAATTCTACATGTATTTTAATCATTTTAGTTTAAAGTAGATGTTGCTTCTTTAATCTGAGTGTGCTATATTTTAAAACCTGTGGTAAATCAAGCTACTGTCAGTACATGAGTTTCCAATACTTCTGCTGGAAGGTAATATTTACTGGAGGCACTTCAGTGCTTTTGAGTATAACTGATTAAAGAGTAATATTGTAAATCATTGCTTGGCAAAGCAGGTACAACAGGTCTCCAAGGCGGGTCCGAATTAGTACATGGCAGATGGCAGCTTTTTGTACCTGGATAAGACTGTTATGAAGTGATCAAAGCTTCAGAAGTGCTAATTAGGGTTCCTAAAAAAGGTAGGAAAAGTAATGAGTTTAATCCTATCCCTGGATTAGTATGACTAAAGTAGGGAATGGAAAAATGGAATGGAATAGATTAGAATACAAATACCCTTTATTTTCCCTCAGTTAGAAACTGAAAGTGTACCAGTAGCAAAGTGAAAGACAAGTTTGAAGCATGCATATTCACACAAGGTTGAACATATAAAAACAGAAAGTAGAATTTACAGCATAAGAGAAAAAAAGTACTGTTCAGGTAATATAAATTGCTTACTCAGATTCAAAGAAATGTGCAACTGAGTAGAATAATTCAGAAAATGTACAATAGACTATTTACAAGAAATGGAAAAACTGCAAATAACATCAGGGATTTAGACACTTATTGAGTTATGTGAATGATATTTTTTGTTTGTCAGTAATTAACTTATGTTGAGTCGTGGTGGCTCAAAGTTAAGATATACCTTTCAGAGGTGGTAAAAATAGGTGCAAAAACAGCCGGCGCAAAGAGTTTCATGTTTGACAAATCATACTGCGTGTGGAACGCCGACTCGTTTGCATGTTCTCCTCCCAATGTTTTGCACCTTCTGACAGAAACACCCACACTGCATATTCATCTAGGGCAAATATGGTAAATCTTGCTGCGCGTTTAACAGGCGCAGTCCTCCTCCCTGCGCCTGCTTAGTAAATCACCTGCTGCATGTCTTTGCGCCTGCTGTGAGGTTTGCAGATGTTTTAACAAGGGCAAACCTTTGATAAATCAGGCCCTTACATCTGCTGGGAGAAAGGATCTGCATTAGCGCTCCAGTGTTCACCTTGGATGCAGCAGTCTGTCTCTAAAGGAGCTCTCCAGCTCTGCAACAGCTTTATTGAACGTCCATGAGTGTTAGTTTTGCTAGAGTTCTACTGTCTCCCATCACCTGCACTGGATCGAGGGGAAGTCATAGGTCAGAGGTGGCCTTCCTTATGAGCTTATCTAACCGCTTCTGCAAATATTTGTATTTCCAGACTTTATTTGCAATCCCATTTTCCAAATACTTTATCCATCCAGCCATATTTATCTTTTTATCAATTCATCCTTTCCATTCATCATTCATCTATCCTTTTTCACCCGTGTCAGTCTACCCATCCAATCTTTTTTTGTCCATCTGTTTTGCCATTACCCTTTTAGTTTATTAGTCTATCAGTTTTTTTATCATATGATTATTTTTTCCACAGATTCCACATCTTTTAATTTGTTAATTATGTGATATAATGTTTTAATCTAACTGTATATCATCAACCAGTCAGGGACTGCCGAGGGAAATAAGCTCCTATGGCTTCATCTGGCACCTGTACGTGATGGACACCTATAATAACACATGGCTATTAAAGGTGCAACATGTAATAATTTTACAATCACATGTCTGAGTCATGTTGGAAGGAATGTTACATTGAAACAGATTTTATTTACTTTACTGCTGGCTGGCTGGGTGGTTGCAAATTTCAATCATTTTAAAAAGGCAGCAGAGGGACGTAGTCATTATTTACAAAAAAAGCACACTTTTGTTTTTCTACATGGACTGCAGTACTCAAATTTGACCACAAGATGTTATTCTTATACATTACAACTCTATTTGTTGTATCCCTATTAAATAATAATAGAAAACAGGCCTAACCTTGGACGAAAAATCTGCAGTACGTTCTTAGTGAAGATATAAAAGGAATTCATGCTTTAAAAGTTGGCTAACGATAGACTGAGGCCTCTGGAAATTTGGATCTGGGAAAGACTGGGGTTTGACTGTGTAGGACCCCTGATTAAATGACCAGCAGGACTCTTTAACTGATCCTGATTTCAGCTACTTAAAACTGTCTGTTTTCAGAATTGGTTTCTGCTCGTACTGCACATCAGGACTGAGAACAACATCTGTGAAGCAGCCACAAGCTTTGACTCTGCTAACAGTGTGTCTTGCACCATGTTCATATGCCCAAATGACAAGTAAGACATACATTTTTTCCTCGTGAGTTTAGTTGTGTTTATATTGTCGGAATATGAATAGGGAGACACATTTTGTATCAGGAATTACTCTAAAAATGTTTTAAGTTCCAACGTAGATGTTAAGCTGAAAACAGCACATGCTTGGCTATTGCTGGCTTTTCAGTAACAAGGCTACACCTTTCTCTCCTTCTGATTGCTGTTGGTTTGCTATTTATAAGGAGGTTCATTAAAAATTGGTCAGCGTATGTCTTTGGCTGTTTAAGGTGACTAAATTGGCACCGAGGGGACCGAGTTGTTTTTTGAACTACAACTCAAAGCTCAGTCAAGTCAAAGAAAAATAAATCTCAAATTTTTAAGGTAATGTTTGAAATGCACTTTAGCTTGTCTGGACTCTAGTTCCTTTGCTCCCTAAGTTGGCACTTGCTGAGAATCTCA